>CM065384.1:5797500-6147500 GCA_033060915.1 Euryodendron excelsum | reverse complement strand
GGTGAGTGGCCATCGACTTAAACAATTCCATGAAGGTTTCCAAGTCGAGAATGTGGAGAAATTGGACCTTGAGGATCTGACCTATACGGATTGAAGAAAGAAGCATGGAGTCGAGCCCACGACAGTAAACAAAGGCGCTGCTTGGGAGGCAACCCAAGGGAAGTTCATTTTTCTTTTCTTATTTTCGCATTTATATATTAGTTATCTCTGCCCTTTCTGTTCATTTTACTTTACATTGGGGACAATGTAAGTTTTAAGTGTAGGGGAGGGGATTTAGGTTGTGTTTTCGTATTTGTTTAATGTTTTCGTATTTGTTTAAAAAAATAAAAATAAAATAAAATAAAATAAAAAAATAATAATAAAAGTAAAAATAAAAAATAAAACAATAACAAGATTCAATTAAGTTTGAAGAATTCATAACATGATTGAATAAGTAATCTTCCAACTTAGAATTAATTAGTCTATTTGTTTTACTTGAGATTGGAGTGACTGAATTTGGTAGACAAAAGCTGATGAGATTTTGAGCCTTTAGACTGACACATCCATATCAGTTACTATTTTCTTTTATGTGAGATATATTTCCTTGGATTTGTTTCTCTAGAACTTGCCTTGATTCTCTTTGAGGTCATATTGACACATGCATGCGTGAACATGATTAAGGCCATCTTGATTATAAGCTACATAAGCCAAATAGCCTACCTTGTAATTAATTTTTCTCTTTGTGAACCCCTTTGAGCTTGATATGTCATTATTGTGAACCCACATTATAAGCTTTAAACCCGAAAAATAATAATGCCTTTACCCAAGCCGTAGAGCTAGCGGAGCATTGTTCATCCTTATGATATGTATGGGTGCGCGAGAAATAAGTGTGGGGGTGTCCGGAATTGTGTTAGGGCTATGGTTGGTGAAAAGGAACGTGTTTTCATTCTCAATTCATGAGTTCCATTGTTGATATAATTTTGAAAAGAAAAAGAAGTAAGAGAAAAAAAAACAGAGAAGGGAAGTGATGGAGGAAATTGCTTTTAATGTTACAAATTATCCATGTTCATAATTCCTCTTAAAATTCTAAGAGATGGGTCTGTTTATATGAGATTTATACAAAGATAGAAGTTGTTGAATGGAGTGATTGGTTTTATATGTTTTATATATTCGAAATTGGGTTGATTCATTTTTGCTCCACTAGTTTCGATAGCTTTTGAGCTACATTTCCAAATATTTCCCACCTTGATCCTAAACCAGTTATAACCCTTGAAAAGTCCTTATGATTTGTGTTCTGTATGTGATCTTAGTAATGGAGAATGAGAAGATATGCGAGCCTATGGTAGATCATTTCCATTGGAATGAATTTGAGTGATACACATACCCTTTAAATACATGAGAGTAGAGTGTTTATATCTGTAAGGGTCTACATATTCAGTTTACTCCATCTTTAAGTGGAAATGCTTGCTAAGTAATTGTGAGTTGTTTGAGAATATTGTTCATGATATGTTATGAGTTTTGAAGAGTTTGGTTGCTCTTTGTTGAGACTTTGATATCTTAGGAAAGTAAGTTTGAGTTTTGTCCGAGGACAAGCAAATGTTAAGTGTGGGGGAATTTGATGAGAATGCAAATATCATTTTTTTATCCTGTAATGTTTAATCTTTTATACTTGTTTGGTACCTAAAGGCACTCACTATTCTTATATTTTGACTTAGGGTGCCATGGAATGCCCAAAAAGAGGATCCTAGCCGAAAAGGGACGAATTCGAGCAAAAATACACGCAGCGTTCGAAGACGCATTCGAACGGTCCAAAGATGTGTTTGAACGCTATGTCAAACGGATACACGTTAAGACCAGGTTCAAAGAGCGTTCGAAAGATTTAGAGAACATGTTTTACCATTCGAAGTGTGTTCGACGTAGCGTTTGAACGATAGTCCGATCCATTCGAACGGTGGCAAGGGCGTTCGAACGATCGTGCGCAGCTGCAGATTTTCAAAAGCCTCTAAAAGCTGGGAGTGCTTTGTTTCTAGGGTGGTTGACGTTTTTCGTATTATTGAAGGTTATTATTTGAGTTGTTTTCATGGCCCTGCATGGCAAAACTTTAAATCTTGGTTAAAGGAGACAGAAACCTCAGAATCAATAATAAACTGTGAGATCTAATTTGTTTTGATTATTCGATTTATGCTTTGAGTATCGAATGTTGTTCTATGCCTATTTTCATGATTGTGTGGTTTAATCGCTAGGAGGCCTACTAGTTTATTAATCATTGCAATCTACTGCTGAGTTAGATATCAAATCCGTAATTGTTTGATTCCTCTGATTTGTGAAGCAACTGAGATTTAATGATTTACTGCGTTGGGAATTATTTTATCTTAGGAAGGGTATTCGACTAAATTAAATGCAACCGCTTATGCTTGTGTTGTTTAGTTTCATCGATCTCTCTAATTCTTAAGGCTGTTGCTAGATTAAACCTCTTGTGCTTTTCCTGGGTTGTTTAATAGTTAGGGTTAATCAGATCGCTTGTTTCTGATTAACTACAACTAAGGAGAGATAGGAAGATAATTCTGGCGGTGAATATTCAATGTGTGAATTGATATGTTTGCATCGATGATCAGTTGTAAATTTCGATGGTGGATGTTGACCTAGACCAAGGTTTGTTCTTCTGATTGATTTCAATACTTTAATCTGAATTGTTTCGTAGTGGTTATTATTAAAATAGTTTTCATTAAATCTAAAACCCTCCAATCCTTGTTCACTTAGAATAAAACTAGGCTAAACACTCTTCGTGGGAGCAATCCTTACTTGCACTACTACATATTTATTTTTCGGGTATCGGTTTTATATTTGGGTGCCCGCGACAGCACGCCCAGTAACCTAGGGTAGGCAAGAAAGAGTTAGGTTGACCTAGGGTTAGGTTGACCAACTAAGGTTTAGGTGACCTAGGTTAGGTAAACTAGGGTTTGGTTGACCTAGAGTTGGACCAATAGGGTTAGGTTGACCTAGGGTTAGACCACTAGGGTTAGGTTGTACTAGGATTGGATCACTAGGGTTTGGTTCACCTAGGGTTAGACCACTAGGGTTTGGTTCACCTAGGGTTAGACCACTAAGGTTAGGTTGACCTAGGGTTGGACCATTAGGGTTTGGTTGATCTAGGCTTGGACCACTAGGGTTTGGTTCACTTGGGGTTGGACCCCTAGGGTTTGGTTGACCTAGGGTTCGTGTCACGACCAATTTTATTTTCTAGATCGGGACAAGGGGTTTACCAGTTAAAGATATATCATCACAAACTTCTAAAATGATTATTACATTCGAAGAACATTATTCTTATAGTTGAGATTCATAGCTTTATTTTATGTACAATCCAAACTAAACATTACGAAAAATTTCTAACTGAACTGTGTGGTTAATTTATCGTAATCATTTTCTTCGAATCTAGCTAAAGTCTCATTTCCTAAAAATTTGTCCCTTAAGATAGGAGTGAGCTGCGAAGCCTAGTAGAAATACCAAAACTCCATAAGACACAAGTGTAAAAGAGCAGTGTAGTAATTTTATGCTATGACATGCATATGTGCCCATTTCTTTTTATCATCATAAGAATCCTGCAGTTATGTCCTGCATGGGGCATCATCAAGCCCAGTGGGCCCACCCTTAACACTTCTTCTCTTCAAGTTTAGTTGGGGCCCACCCATGATTATCTAGCCCATATCAAGTTAATGAATACTAATTCGTGGTAGCCTCGATACCTGTTGATCAGCAGTCACTCATGATATCAACCCGAGATTCTTTCATTCATCTAGTTATTCCCCCCTTATCTCTCCCCAGTGATGTGATCATACATGAAATGCACTTTTGCAAGGCATGCAACATAATAACGCAAGATATAACTTTTAGCATGAAAACCAGCATTAGAGTTGAAAGGACATAATTTCGTAAGCATGTAACCGAACATTTAATATAAAATAAAATAAGCATATATCTTAGAGAATGCACAGTTTCATACCCTGCTAGTATGTGTGCAGAAGATTTGTTTTGGTTCTTCAAATTATTTCTGTTTGTATCACAAGAATTAGATATCTATTTTCTATATATTTTTACAAAGTAAGTTAGATTGTTAGTATTGCGGTATCATAAAGAGTTAGAATCTTGGGTGGTACACATCTTTAGTAGGAACAAAATTGCCTGGTGGCTTGGAATAGGAGATATTCTGGAAGTCTTATCCAGGGTAACTACTAAGGCTACTCTACCATATCTATGTCCCCTGTATTTTTAGGGAGTTTCTGGTAAAATTTCAAATATTTTCATATCTCCTTTATTTTCTGTGAATTTCCATGCCAAACATAGAAATAAATTCATGATAATTCACAGGGAATTCTTCAAGGTCTAAAATTTTGAGGGTACGATACATAGATGCTCATAGCATGGCCATAAAAATTTTGGAGCCAAACTCAGTATGATGTGCCCACACGTGCCACCAGCCGCGCGTGGAGGAGGAAGATACAACCTTCTTCTTCCTCCCACCGTGACTGGTTGCATTCAAGCTCATTTTTCGGCTAATCCCTGGTATTCCTGGCCATGCATATGAGCCCCAGGTGTTGGTAAGGTCCTGGACTTCACACTCATGGCTAGAGCTCAACCAATGGTAGCCAGACGAAGCCCAAAATGGTGGCTGCATGGTAGAACCCTAGCGGTTCAAACCTACAACTGCCATTTTGGCCATCTTCCCTCCATTTTCAGACATTGAGCCCTTCATAGGTTTTGTTCCTGACCCCAAGACGAGTCGACCCCAAGTGGTGCGGTCTGTAACAGTGGCCGGTGGCCAGAGCCACGTTTCTGGGTAACTTTTCTAGCGAAAACTCGTTCCAAGAGTTGGACAGAGCATGTACAAAGGCTTTGGGTCTCTCTGGGACACCTATAGGTGTCCTTGAGAAACTCCATGGCCACTGTAACAGCCCCCCAGCCCCCAACTTTCTTGCCACAGCCAAAACACTGAGAATAACCTCTCTCTCTCTCTCTCTCTCTCTCTCTCTCTCTCTCTCTCTTCGATTTTCCTAGGTTTTCAGCCATGGTTACTCCTTTATTCTATTGGGTTTGTGATGAGGGAGGTGGATGGGAGTGGTTTCCCACCTTAGAGTGTCGTTGAGGAGCTCGTCCTAAAGTTTTCTCTTCTTCCTTCTCTTTAACTCTTCGGTTTCGGTTTGTTTTAAATGTTTCCGGCTAACACCCTAGGTTGCTCAAATTGCCTATAGAAACAGAAGCATTCTAGTGAGTTATAGAGAGTACATGAAGCCAAGTGTCATGCCAAGAAGATGCATAAAGTGCAAGGTGGTGTATCGGCACAATTCCGATGCGATAAGACTGTAGGTCAGTTACTATGTGATCATGGATGATATATCTGGTTATTTGGACTGATATCTATGTTATTTGAAGTGTGTGTATGATGTTGCCATCCATCTTTGCATGGATGTAATCATATCAAAGTTAGTGGAGTTTTGGTTTATAATTGCATCGGTTTGTTCATGGTTGCAAATGCATGGTTACAAGGCTCTAGGCTGATTCAATAATAAAGATTTGGGATGGTTCACGTAGGGTTTTAACTATTGTGGTGAGTTGTATTCAATAAGATGGTGAACCGGCTAAGTATGTGTGTGTAACCGGTTAAACCGATGTTTGCTTATAGTGGGCCGTTTTGGGTAGATTTTTGGACCGGTTCGAGTATAGGTTTGTTCATAGCGAAGGGTTTAGACCAGTGTGTCTAGTGGTTTGACGTTTGATTCTTTGGTCCAAGGAAGAAACAGTCAAACTAAGTGAGGACGGTTTTGTTTTAGTGGAAAATTAATAGTTGTGCTCGTCCTTCTTATTTATTGGAAATAAAAACGGAAAACTCTAACCTTTTTTCTAGGGATGTAATGCAGTCAAGGGTGTTACAGTTGGACTTCCTAGGGTTTGGAGGGTGGCTTCGAAAATTGGTTTAGGGTTAGGGTTTTTCTCTAGTGGTTTTAGAAAGTGGTTTTAGGTTAGGGTTTGGCCCTAGTGGTTTTATGCATGCACTTGAAAATAAAACTTGGAAAATCTATGAATTTACGTGAGAAAAGATATGATTTTATGTTGAAAAGGAAAAGATTTGATTTTGTTTCCGAAATGAAAAGATTTTATTTTGTTTTAAAAAATAAATGATTTGATTTGATTTGAAATTGAAAATAGTAAGATTGGATTTGAAAATCTTATGATTTCATGTGAAATATTTTTTGATTTTCGGACCAAGAAAACTTATGATTTTGTGTAACACTTTTCGAAGACAACTCAAGAGAGTTATGCAATTTCGAAAGACATGATGCAACAAGGACTTTGAAAGCCATTTTGATACAACTTGAATGCAATGAATGCTAGAATGGGGTTTTTTTTTTGGGGAGGGGGGGGGGGGGTGTGGGGGTTAAGACGAGGCTTCCTAAGACATGGACTTCTAGGGCTTTCATCTAGGCTTCAAGAAAATAACTCTTGGACCAATTTTTGGAAAAGGATTTGAATGAAAAATTTTAAAAGGTTTAAAACAAATAGGTTTCGAAAGAAATGTTTAGGATTTGGAACCCTAATATGGCCCTTGGACGCCTCTGTGAATATACCATTTTCTTAAATCAACCCTAACCATGAAAAGGCTATAATAACTTTAGCATTGTGATTTTGAAATCAAGTTAAGGCTTGAAACCCTAATATGGACCATGGTAGCCATTTTGAATATGTCACTTTCTTAGGGAATAACCATAAAAATGTTAGAATTACCCTAGGATTGTGAGTTTGAAAGCAAAGCAATTGCAAACAATGCATGATCATGACATTATAATGTAAAGAGTCGTGAACATACAAGGTCTAAGGTTTCACCATATAATCAAGAGGGCTTGAGACCACACCATCACAAGGTAGATTATAGGAAGACCCCTAACCGGTGACCTCTACAAGGCTTTCTCTAGACATGGATCCAAGTTCCTCTTTTTTCAAGTATGCACGAAGAGGAGGTAGAAGATAAGGACTAAAATAGAGAATAGTCCAAGTAGACTAGGAAGGAGAAGAGGAATGGGAGAGTATAAACTTAAAGTGAACCTTACCTTGCCTTCAATCTTCTTCAACCTCCAATGGAAGTTTTGTTTTGGACTTGAGAGGCCTTCAAGAGCTTTGAAGGGGTTGGAAGTAACCTTCAATAGAGCTTTGAGGCTAGGGTTAGAGGTGTATAGGCTAGGGTTTGAGTGTATTGGGCTGGAAAGGCTTAAACCCTTAGAGAGATTAGGCTTTTAAGGGTTTTTTGAAAGGGCTGTCTTGAGAGAGGCAAAGTTTCTTTGTAATTTTTTGGACTTGGAATATGTTGGGGGATGGCCTGTATTTATAGGAGAATTCGGGGGTAGGTGGCACCACTTGGAGTGGCGTCAGGTTATTTTTTAGCTAGGCTCTACAATAAATGGTTTTGAGAAGTTGCATTTTAATTTGGAATGGTGCCGGGCCACAGGGCCTAGCTGGAAAAGGACAGGGACACTCAAGGGAGTGCCCTAGAGATTGTCGATTTGATACCCAAAGCCGGTGTGGCTGAAAAGGTGTGACCGGCCCGCTAGGAGCAAAATGGTCAATTTGACTGGGAGTCACCAAAATTGGTTCGGAGTTGGTTTGAATGGCATTCTGAGCATGTCAGACTGCCCGGTGACAATCTTGGAAAGGTGGCCTTACCACTGTGAGGACTTAGATACTTTCTTGAAGAACGTGCTAGTAGGGCCCGCCAGAGGCGATATGGTTATTTGGCTTTGATTACGTCCAATCAGCTCGAGGAATGATTGATTGACTGAGCTAGAGTTTAAAAAGCCAGTTTGGGCTTGAATGTGTATGTGATGTTTGAAAATGAGTTCAGTTAGGCCAGAGATCGCTGAGCAGGCAAAAATGGGGTACTTACACTAATGTATTTGTAATTTCGGTACATTAAACCATGAGGGCTATCAAAGTACAAATTTTGACTCATGAATAAATGACCAAAATTACCATCTCATTGTATCAATGCATAAATGTATTATATAGCGCCCATGTAAGATATGTCCAATGATAGGGGAAAAAAGTCTAACTTCCTACAAACCATATCATACTAGACTCTCTTTGGCAGAGAAAACCCCTTAGGACATGCATATATTTATTGCTTTAATTGTCGACACAATGTCCTGACTCTTGGAATTTTGTCCAATTCCAGGAAGAATAAAAGGACAAACTAAGAGGAACAACCCAAAAACTGAGAAAAGTCTTCTTCAAAGATCATAAACCTGCCTAATATCTGACATTCCATCATGGCACCAAAATGGAAAAGGGACCAGTTGATCATATCACAACAGGACCATATCTGTTATGCCTGCTCCAAATCAAGCATCATTAGCATTATCTTAGGGAGAGTGTGCTTGCACAGGTTATCAACTTGCGAACGATACCTCTCAACAATCATAAAGATAAGAATCTTATAAGAGACCAACAACATCATTATGTATTAAAACCATCTTACAATCATAGTAAATACATAAGAAAATCATAAATAATTACAAGACCAAAATGTAAACAAATTTCAAATCATCCATCTTCAAAGTGCACAACATATACAAATCTACGACTCAACTAGTAGAGCTCCTCAAAGCTGTCTAACTTGACATCAATAGCTTCAGTGAGTTGTATGGGTGTGAGCTATATTTTAACATGCACACTAAGATAATCAAACTCGTAAAGAATGAATGCTACATAAACACCAAATCAACCATTATTAGAAAATCCACCTTTCACCAACACCAATGCGGAATGCCTCATGAAATCCAATGGCTTTTGTGAAACAATGTTTGATGTCACCACATATGCTCACCAGTTTGATCACATTGACCCAATATATCGATGACTTGTTATCTAAGAATATCCCATGTGATATTCGTTTAGGTTAGTCCCACGTGACTAAGCCTTCTCCATGCAATGTAAATTATGCACACAATGTATGTCGTATGCAATGCCACCTCATAATCCAAGAATCAACACAAACACAGACAATAAAACATTCAATTCAATAAGAGTAAGGATATCTTATATTTTCACAATCAATACCAACATTAACAACAAGACATTCAATTCAATACAAATAAGTATATCTAAACCTCCCCACCTCAACTTACTATACCAAGAGGTTTCACTCCTTTGGTGGAATCGAAGTGTCTTTAATTGCTTCTAAACCTCACACACCTTCATATCAAACTTGTGAATTAAAATGTTACATACACAACAAACCATGTATATGCAAAGCTTATAGCTCACCAACACTAAAAGATGATGCTACAATGACATTGTAAGACTCGAGGATGCACTGTCATAAATGCATAATCAATGCATTTTATGGCTTATAACTCATAAACATAAAAGATAATACATTAATGATAAGTTAAACACTCAATTAGAAGTGTTAAACCATTCCCAAAGCAATGCAATAAGTTAAAATGCAAACGGAGGTCAAACCGACCCAATGGACTGTGGAAGTGCACCCTCGGCACGCCTTAATATGCCACTAGGCGCACTTCTGGCACCCCTCCCTAGAGGGGTGGCAACTAGGCGCCCTCTAGGCACGCTAGTGCACCCTCTCTTCCCTTGGTCCAAAATTATAACTTTTTAAAACATGGTTTTAGGTCTCCCTTGCAACTTCAACACAAATATAAGCCTTCTAAACCTTGGAATGAAGTTTTAAGGTCTCGAACAAAACTTCAAAACATTAGAACATGAACACCATGAAGAATCCTAGGTTTCCACCTTAAATTCCAAGTTTTTGGATTCAGTTATACCATGTAAAGGCATGATAGGTCTTCTACATGCAACAATCATTAAAAATATAATGAAACAAGTATAGTCTTGAGATTTCTCACGTCAATCAATGGATGCAAAACTACCCCCTTTAATTTCCTCTTCTTCTCTTTCATTCTCTTCTTTTTCTCTCACTTTCTCTTTTGTCAAACACAATTCTATACACAAGCACCTCTCACCTCTCTCTTTTCTTGACTTGAAGCCAACAATAGATACAAGTTGTATCTAATTCTCCACATGTCACACACACACACAAATGCTATAATGAAGCACACACCTAATGAAGCACACACTTCACATGGTTTTCACAAGCACATACTTGATGCACACACCTTGGTGGCTTTAACACACAAGCACACCTAGTAACCCCCTTGCTTCACCACTCTTGTCACTAATCCCCATCATTAGCATAATTAAGCACACTTATGATAATTAATCATCACTAATATTAAGTTAAGCATGAAGATTAATTAAACTAATTAATCCTGGATTAAGCTAATTAACCATGCTTAAAATAAATTAATCATCATATAACATGCTCTCATGAAAACATGTCAATCAAGTTCCTTGATGAAGGAAATCATGCACTATATCATGTGCAATTAAGTTAAATATGATGCTAAACAAAGTAGGGTCTCACAATTCTTCCATACTAAGAATTTCATCTTGAAATTCACTGACCAGGCTAGAATAGATATAGATACTTATTCCTCATATTTTTTTCACTACATCATACCTGTCACCACTATAGGAGTTGCTCGAGCATCTCTCTGAGTCATGGCATACACTTGTGCCTAAATCCATGGTTTAGAAGTAAGCTCACGTCCATGTAGTGTACTCCCAGATACTCCTCTTCCACTACCAACAACATTACCCACAGAAGAAGTCACGACAGAGCTTTGAGTACAATTTCTCGCTATATGCCCCGACTGTCCACACTGATAACATTTATCACTCCACGGTACTGGACAACTTACACCATATGTCCCATTACTCCACATCTATAGCAAACATTTCCTTCACTTCTATTACTAGAAAATCCCGAACTTAAGGGTCTTAATAAAGATCTCGAAAGTCCTCAACCTCTTAGGCTTCCCGATTTTGGACTTCCTAATCTTTGTTTGGATTATGCTCGGCCCTGTCCACTAATCACTATAAATTCTGATGGTTTTTGCCTTGAAATTTCACCTACTGCCTCAAACATTCCTTTTTTTAAATTGCTCCATTCTTCTCAATAATTGTTTCACATCTTGTTTTTGGCGTCCTTGCTCCCTAGCTAGAGCTGATAAAACTTCTTCCTCCACTTTCCTTGGTGAATCTCTTTGTGCCATTCTTTCTGCATTAATTCAGTATTAATACACAATTCATATGACCGATACTATCACCTTAGATGGACACAAACAACGCCTTATAGTCCACTGTAACTCTAGACACTAACTCGATAACATATACAAACTCCAACTCGAATAGTAGAGCTCCTCAAAGCTCTCCAACTTGACACTAATAGCAGTGGATTGGCCCTTCAACTCTTTTCACCTGCGAAACAATCTGTGTGGATGTGAACTATATATCAACGTGCTCACTAAAATAATCAAACTCTTAAAGAACGAATGCTAAATAAATATTGAATCAACCATCAAAAGATAATCCACCTTTCAATAATAATAATCATACACCTTTCACGAATACCAATGCGGAATGCCTCATGCAATGTAATGGCTCTTGTGATGCAATATTTGATGTCACCACATATGCTCACCACTTTGATAACATTGGCCCAGTATATTAATGGCTTGCTATCTAAAAGTATCCCATATGATATTCGTTTAGGTTAGTCCCATGTGACTGAACCTTCTTTGTGCAATGCAAATTATGCACACAATGTATGTTGTATGCAATACCACCTCATAATCCAACAATCAACACCAATATAGTTAATAAGACATACAATTTAATAAGAGTAAGAATATTTTAAATCTCCCCATAATTAACACCAACATTGACAACAAGACATTCAATTCAATATGAATAAGAATATCTTATATTCCCACAATCAACACCAACATTAACATTAAGATATTCAATTAAATATGAATAAGAATATCTTAACCTCCCCACCTCAACTTACTATACTAAGAGGTTTCACTCATTTGGTGGAATTAGAATGTCTTTACCTGCTTCCGAACTAACACACACACCACCATATTAGACTTGTGAGATTACAAGGTTATATACAATAAATCATGTATACGCAAAGCTTATAGCTCACCAACACCAAGAACTGATGCTAAAATGACATGATAAGATTCAATGAGGATGCACTATGTTACAAATGCATAATCAGTATGCCCTCTAGCACACCCTGGTAGCCGACTACGCCACTAGGTGCACTTTTGACGCCCTCCTTGCGCCCCTCTCCTAAGGGGTGTGCCACTAGACACCCTCTAAGCGCGCCAGTGTAACTTTTCAAAATATTATTTTAGGTCTCCTTTGCAACTTCAAAGCATTAGAACATTTCCTCCTTGAATTCAATTCTACCTTTCAAAGGCATGATAGGTCTTCTACATGTAATAATCTATAGAAATGTAATGAAACAAGCATAGTCTTAAGATTTCTCACCTCAATCAATGGATGCACAACTTCCCCCTTCAATTTTAAGTTCTTCTCTTCTATTCTCTCTTTTTTTCTCTTACTTTCTCTTTTGCCAAACACAATTCTCTACACAAGCACCTCTCACCTCTTTCTTCCCTTGGCTTGGAGCCAACCATAGATACAAGTTGTATCTAATTCTCCACATGTCACAAACACACAAATGCTACAATGAAGCAAACACCTAATGAAGCACACACTTCACATGGCTTTCACAAGCACACACTTCATGCACATACCTTGGTGGCTTTCACACACAAGTACACCTAGCACCTTCTTACTTCACCACTCTCCTCACTAATCTTTCTCATTAACATAATTAAGCACACTTACGATAATTAATCATCATTAACATTAAGTTAAGCATGGGAAAAAGAATTGTCAAATGTACAAGTTCCAAAAAAATAGTTGTTCACTTGCTACACCTTTCCTAGTCGAGAAAGAATATATACTACCCTGTCATGATTCCGCACTCAAGCATTTGAGCATTTGAAGGCCATGAGATTAATCGGTGCTTTATCTCACAGATGGGTTCCCTCTCCTCTTCTAAAAAGATTTGACTTCACTAAAAGATGTGCCTACCATTCATAGACTCTAGGGCATAATATAAAAGAATGCTTTACCTTGCGACATGATTTGTCCCTGGGCACCCGGCACCCTCCTCGAGAAGTACATGTTTTTTGAAATGGTAAGACCATCCCAAACTATTGTAGGTAGTTAGGCATACAAAAATTGCCAAATAAAGTCCATCCCAGTCCCATTCTGGCAAACTTCAGTTAAAATGACTACTTTGGCCCTACGTGCCTAAGGGCATTTTCAAGACCACACCAACTTTAGAAATTAAGCTGGCCCCACTGGGACACTCTGAAAAGGGTTTTTAACATTTCTAAGCGAGTCACTTGACTTGAAGCACACTTTGATCAATAAGAGCATCGAGAAGCGTGTCACTTATGCTTCTCCAAAGCTAACTTTTTTTCCACTTCCCAAGTTATAACGCACTGTTAAACAATTGATGAAATGTGCAAATTAGGAAATTTCTAGAAGCCTGAGCGATAGGCTTCCATCGATATAGTTCGATTGTCAATAAGATCACCCTAAGGCCATGATCAAACTACACAAAGAAGGGTACTTTCAAAAGAGTATAAAGGTTGCTTTGTGGCTCTCATGTCAAATGTCGATTCCATAATTATAACGTGCCATTACCAAATACTTTTGATGATTTACTTTCAGAATTTAAAAAGATGGGCATAAAAAACACTCTTCTCAAAAAGATGGTTTCCACTCTCACAAAGGAACATTAGGATTTACAAAACGCCAATGAAGTTTTAAAAAAGGAAAATTCTATTTTGAAAGAAAAGGTAAAGGATTTAGAAAAATCTCTTACAAAATGTGTTGAAGGGAAAGAGAAGCTAGATACTATTCTTAGAAAACAAAGATGCTCTCTTGAAAAGGCTTAAATTGGACACAACCCTTTCAAAAAGGAAAATTCTTTCAAAAACAAGATTGAGGCTCCTGTAAGAACATCACAGATTACATTCTTTTGTTGCCAAAAGAGAGGACACCCAGCTAGCCAATGATTTCTTATGCAAAAATCGCATGCTGCCAAGAAGGCTTGGGTTTCAAAAGAAACATTGAAGACTAACCCATGTGGACCCAAGATGGGTTGGGTACCAAAGGTTAAAGCTTGAGTTATTCTTTTTGTACGTATGTTTTCAAGCAAAGTCTAAAAATGACTATTGGTACTTGGACAATAAATGTTCAAGACACATGACTGGTGATGAGGCTTAATTTACATCTCTTACACCAAAGGATGGAGGCGAGGTCACTTCTTGGAGATAACAGAAAAGGCAAAATCATTGGTATAAGTAGTATTAGTAAAGATTCTTCAACCTCTATTGAAAATGTTCTTCTTGTTAAAGGTGTTAAGCATAATCTTTTGAGTATTAGCCAATTGTGTGACAAAAGTTTTAAAGTTGTTTTTTAATCTTCAAAATGCATTGTGGTGAACATCAATGATAACAAGACCATATTGACTGGTCATAGACAAGGCAATATTTACATTTTTGACTTAAATGATTTATCTTCTTGTAGAATAAAATGC
This sequence comes from Euryodendron excelsum, assembly GCA_033060915.1. Classification (NCBI taxonomy): domain Eukaryota; kingdom Viridiplantae; phylum Streptophyta; class Magnoliopsida; order Ericales; family Pentaphylacaceae; genus Euryodendron; species Euryodendron excelsum. The sequence continues at coordinate 6,132,925 of CM065384.1, read as the reverse complement.
CTTGCAATTGTGAACAGTGAAGATAGTTGGTTGTGACATAGAAGGCTTAGTCATGAAAACATGAGTATTGTTTCAAAGATTTTCAAAAATGATTTAGTTAATGGTCTTCCCAAACTCAAATTTGATAAAGACAAATTTTGTGGTGCTTGTCAAAAGGGAAAGCAAACCAGAGTTTCTTTTAAATCCAAAAATATGATTTCTACATCTAGGTCACTTCAACTATTGCATATGACTTTATTTGGACCTACTTAAACTCTTAGTTTGGGAGATAAGCAATATGCTCTAGCCATTGTTGATGATTACTTAAGGTTCACTTGGACATTCTGCCTTGCTCACGAGGATGAAACAATTGGTTTATTCACAAAGTTTTGTAAAAATGTTCAAAATGTAAAAGGCTTTATAATCACAGCAATTAGGACTGACCATGGTGGTGAGTTTGATTGTAATCATTTTGAAAAATATTGTGATAAAAATGGTTTTGAACACAATTTTTTAGCATATAGAACACTTTAATAAAATGGAGTCTTTGAGGAAAAAAAAAATAGAACCTTGGAAGAAATAGGGAGAACTATGCTTTGGGAAAACCATTTGTCAAAATATTTATGGACAGAGACTGTTAACACTGCATGCTATGTTTTAAACAGAGTTTTAGAAAGTTTTTAAACAAAATTCATTATGAGCTTTGGAAAGGGAGAAAGACAAATGTTTCAAACTTTAGAGCTTTTGAATGCAAGTGTTTTGTATTGAACAACAACAAAGATCACCTTGAAAAGTTTGATGTAAAATCTTATGAAAGTTTTTTTCTTGGTTACTCTACTCATAGCAAGGCTTATAGAGTTTTCAATAAAAAAAAAAAAAAAAAACTTTGCTTATTGAGGAATATGTGCATGTTACCTTTGATGAACTAAATTCTTTGCCTAGAAATGGTATGAGTGATAATGTAAATGATGTGGAGCATAACATGGATAATCTGACCATCAATCAAAACTCAAGTGAAGCCTTACAGAAGAAGAAAGAAGAATAAGACATTTTTTCAAATGAACAAGATGAGGATTAAGGGCTACCAAAGGAGTGAAAGTTTGTTTACAATCATCCACAAGATCAAATATTTGGTGATCCATCACAAGGGGTAAGGACAAGATCATCTTTCAGAAATATTTTTAATCATCTTGCATTCTTATCTCATATTAAACCAAAATCTTTTTAAGAAACTGAACATGATGAATATTAGATTTTGGCAATGCGAGAAGAGTTGAACCAATTTGAAAGGAATGAGATTTGAAACCATGTACCTGGACTTAAAGATCATCCAGTTATTGGAACAAAATGGGTTTTTATAAACAAAATGGATGAATCTAGAACTGTTGTAAAAAAACAAGACAAGACTAGCAACTCAAGGTTATATAGTCAAGAAGAATGAATTGATTTTGATGAGACCTAAGCACCTATAGCTAGATTAAAGGCCATTAGAATGTTGCTTGCATTTTCATGTTTCAAAAATTTCAAGCTTTATCAAATGAATGTAAAAAGTACATTTTTTAATGGTTTTATTTCTGAAGAGGTTTGTGTGAAACAATCTCGTAGGTTTGAAAATTCAAAGTTTCCAAATCATGTTTTTGAGCTTACAAAATCACCTTATGTTTTGAGCTCATTAGTTGAGCAAATTTTTTATTGAAAATAGTTTTTAAGAGAAAAAGTTAATACAACTCTTTTTGTAAAGATTAGAGATCATGATGTACTTATTGTGCAAATCTATATTGATGATATTATATTTCGCTCTACTAATGAGAAGCTTTCCAAAGAATTTACTAATTGTATGCAGGGTGAGATTGAAATGAGCATGATAAGAGAACTCAACTACTTCCTTGGACTTAAAATCAAATAATAAAAGGCAGGAATCTTCATTCACCAAGCTAAGTACGTCAAAGATCTAATCAAAAAGTTTGGAATGAAATATGCAAAGCCCTTGTGCACTCCCATGAATACTTCAACCAAATTTGATATAATGCAAAAGGTATTTCTGCGGATACCAAATTATATAGAAGTATGATTGACTCTTGCTTTAATTGACGGCAAGTAGACCTGATATTATGTTTAGTATTTCCTTATGTGATAGATTTCAATTTAATCCTAAGGAATCACATGTTATTGTTGTTAAGAGTATTTTTAGATATCTTAAGCACACTTCTAACCTAGGATTATGATACACTAAAGGCACTTCATTTAATCTTATTGGTTATTCAGAGGCTGACTATGCTATAGCCAAAATGGATAGAAAGAGTACTAGTAGCTCTTGACAATTTCTTAGTAATATGCTTGTTTTATGGTTTAGCAAGGAGAAAAACTCAATTACACTCTCTACTGCAGAGGTTGAGTACATAACAACTGTAAGTTGTTGTGTTCAAGTCCTTTGGATCAAACACTAACTAGAAGACTTTGGATTCATTTTTTATCACATTCTTAAGTGTGATAACACAAGTGCCATCAATTTGACCAAGAACCCTATTCAACACTCTCCTGCAAAGCATATTGAAATTAAATATCATTTTATTCGTGATCATGTGCAAAAATGCAATATCAAACTTAATTTTGTGAGCACTGAACATCAATTAAATGATATTTTCACAAAACCATTGAGTGAGGATAGATTTTGCATAATTAGACGAGAATAGGGGATGAGAAATCCTTTTATTGGAGTGCTTATCATGTTATATTTGATTGATTGTGTATATGAATCTTTTGAATTTGATTGCATGCTTATGTGATTCATTATATGTCATTTGAAGTTATTTTCGCATTTCATAAAAAATGAGTCGACCCCTGGTTCATGGAAATGGCTTCTGATGACTTCTGTTAAAAAGAGTCGACCCATTTTAATAGAAAACACATAACAGTTATTGGCAGCAAAAGAGTCGACCCCCTAAAAATAGGAATCGACCCATTTTTGAAATTACATGCTCATCTATAAATACCATGTTTCACCCCAAATCGACCACTCTCACTCTCTCGATCAACCGTAACCTCAACTGTCAAATTTACTGAAAATCTCTCCTCCAACCTTTATAAATCCTAGATTTAAACCACTAAAATCATCCCTCAACTGCTTTTAACCTCTATTGGAACTTCCAATGGCTCCCAAAACCGTTAAGTCGAGAAAGCAAAAACAAACCCTAGTGAAGTTAACCCTCAAATAAAAAAGGAAGTAAGAAGAGAAAGGAGAAAATAGAGTCTTCCAAGGCTTCAAAGAAGAGGAAAGGAAAGCAAATCGCTAAGGAAGAAGAAGATTTTCTCGAAGATAATGTTTACTTCAAAAAATAGTCCATCCAAGAAAGATATGAATAAGAGTTTTCTTCTAGAGTGATTTTGAAGGGAAGATGGATTGATTATGCTTTCTTTGCAAAAGAGAAGTTTACTTTTGAGCACAAACTAGAAAAACTTAAGTGGAAATCCATAACATTGTTTAAAGATGATGTCTACCCTAAGTTGGTATGGCAATTTTATGCCCATACTCAAAAGGAGAAGGGAAGTGTGAATGTGTTGAGTTAAGTTAAGGGTGTTGAATGTTTCTTACCAAGGGTGTAGTTTTTCAAATTTTGGGTATTGGTGGTGTGGAGAGATAAGGAAAAATAATATGGATAGATGTGCAGCCCTAACCACTCTCCTAGGGAAGGATGTCACTGATGACAATCTCCAACCCATTGCCAATGAACTTCCATTGGAATTGAGACCGATTCACGATTTTGTGTGCCATATCTTTATTCCTAAAGGTGAAAAGTTTGAGTACATCTCTGATAAGGAACTTTTATTCATGTGGGCTTATTTGACTAAAACCAAGATTGACCTAGCTGATTATATCTTGAACCACATCATTAAAGCCACTAAGACCAAAGTTAGTTTGCCTTATGGCATTGTCTTAACCAAGGTCTTTAAACACTTCAAGATTGACTTGGTGAACGAGAAGAAGAAAACACCCAACCCCAACGCTAATGAGTACAATCAGAAGACCTTGTCTAGAATAAGTTACTTCTTTGATTCATAGATCAAGAAGTGGACCCTAAAGAAAGAAAAGAGTGCTGGAAAAAGTACAACCCCAAGGAAAAAAACTTTTAAGAGAGATGAATTCCTCTAGAACTCAAAGGAAACTTTTTCCCATGGATATTGCTACTGTCAACAATTTTATTCAAATGGAAGTCTTGATGAACATGATGAAAAAAATGAAGAAATACAAAGAAGAGATGTTCAATAAGCTTGATAAGAAAATTGATAATGCAGCAATGAGGCTGCTACAAAGAGAGAAAAAGGTAAGAGAAATGAGTAAGGTCTTTGTATCTAAGGGAAATAAGCTAAAAGAAGAAATATCCACTGACATTGCTATCTCAACTGAGCACATTGGGAAATACATCAAGAAAATTGTTGGAGAGTAGTATAAACCCCTATACCCTGAAGCAGTAAAGTTTGCAAAGGAGAACTCAACCACTAATGAGATGGATGAATCTACTAAAAGAGGTAACACCTCTCCTTATCTATCTAAGCCATCACCTGCAGAACAATCTAATCCCTCTGGCTAAACCATTCCAAAGCCATCCGCAAGCTCTCCCAAGTATGGTTTGAGGGAAAGGAATCCAGCTTTCGAATTCACCAACATTGTAAATGACCTTGTTGACATATCCCAAACCCCATCTCCCAAAGCCAAATGAGTATTGTTACATTTGCATTTCATTTGCACTTGCATATTTTTTTTACACATTACTTTTGAATAGGATGGTGTGTCATCCTTTAAAACAATATGTTGTAATGTTTTGTGAATGTTATTCTAACTTTTATGGATGCTTATATATTATAATTGCTCTGTTTTGGCATTAGCTTGATTGCTTGATTTGCTAAGCTATAAGATTCTTGATTGGCTTTATTGCTATCCCTACAGTACTTCTTTTCAATGCTCTCCTAATTTCGTTGCCCTTTCTAATTCAGTACATTATATTATATAAAGTTAATTTTGACTTCGTGACAAATAATATAGGATGGGAGCAACTGCACTTTGTACAAAAAATCTCACTACAATGATTTGATAGTAACATTTTTTTAATAAAGAGCATTATGACGAGTGTTTTGTTTTAAAGAGAATGGGTCTCATTTAACCACACCCTTCTAGTGATAATTTTTATATAATTTTGTTTTTGTCTAGCATTACCATTCTTCAAATCATTCTCCTAAAAAATTTTAGCAAAAAATTTTTTTTATTTGTCACACATCACTAAAAACAGAATTCAATTTTCATTAAAAATAGTTTTTGTAGTGCTCCTTGCCAATTTTCTCTTAGTTTCTTCATTCAAAATTTATGATCATATCACAAATACTCTTTCTCATGTTGAATAGGGTTGTTTTTTGGCATACGTCAACTACCAATAAGATTCGAATTGTTAAAAGCAGGGAAATATAAAGCAAATAAAACATGTACAAACACAAGATATAATAAAGTAGTTCTTCCAAAACTATTAAACATTAACTAAATTAGTTCTTCTAGAACTCTTTATGGATAGATCTTCTAGGCCATCCAAGATTTTATTGATATTACATAATCAAATAAAATACAACTTGATCTTTGAAAATTTACCTATACTCTCTCTTCTTCTCTTTTCTCTTTTCTTCTTGCTTTCTATTATTTCTTTATTCTTTTTTACATCTTGAACTATCTCCCGAGCTCCTATATTTATACTAGTTTGAAGTCGGCATTCGAATTTGAGTGAGGCAGCGACGTGATGACCATGCTAAAGGATTCGAGGTGGTAATTGCACTTTTAAAGTTCATCCATGACATATGTATTACATAATAAAAGCCCTTGGATGACTGCAAAATAGTACAAAATATATATTTTTTTTGGGTATGTTAAAAACTGCCTCATTAAAACCTTGTTAGGAAAACCCAGTGGAAAAAATTTTAGCGAAGAAAAAAGAGTACAATGCTCAACTCCCCTTGTACAATAAGAACTTATTCGCTTTATGAAAGATTTTTGAGACGACGCATACCAATGCCATGCACAAGTTTTTCAAATATTACTGTTGCTAGTGCTTTAGTGAATAAGTTTGTCAAATTATCACTTAAATGTATTTGTTGGATATCAGTATCATCGTTTTTCAAGAGCTTATGTGTATAAAAGAACTTTGTAGAATTATGCTTCATTTTGCCTTTGATGTAGCGTCCCGTAATCTATGCAATACACGCAACATTATCTTCGTATAATATCGTCGAGGTGTCTTTGATTAGAGATAATCCACAACTTTCTTGAATATGTTGAATTATAATTCTTGGCTAGATGAACTCTCGACTTGCTTCATGAATTGCAATTATCTCGGAATGATTTAAAGAAGTTCCAGTTATTGTTTGCTTTACAAATTGCCATGATATAGCAATGTTACCATAAGTAAACACATACCCAGTTTGAGACTGAGCTTATGTGGATAAAAAATCTAGCCAACGTGTGCATAGCCAATTAATTCTAGTCGTAACTCCTTTGAATACAATAAACCTATATCAGTTGTCCCTTGTAGATAACGCAATATATGCTTAATTACTTTCCAATGTCTTTGCGTTAGTGCAGAACTATATCTTGCCAATAACTTGACAGAGAATGCTATATCAGGTCTTGTACAATTTACAAGATACATAAGAGCACCAATTGCACTAAGATACGGTATTTCAGGACTAAAGAATTCTTCATCATCTTCTCGAGGATGAAAATAATCTTTTTGTACATCTAGTAATTGGATAACCATTGGAGAACTTAATGGATGAGTATTGCCATGTAAAATTACTTTAAAACCTTTTCAGCATATGCCAGTTGATGGACAAGAATTCCATTTGACAAGTGCTCAATTTATAATTTAAGACAAAACTTTGTTCTCCCAAGATTTTTCATTTCAAACTCCTTTTTTTAAATAATTAACAACTTTAGTAATCTCTTTAGGAGTTCCAATAAGATTCAGCTCGTCAATATAGACTGCAATGATAATAAATTCGGATTTTGATTTCTTAGTGAAGATACATAGACAAATTATATCGTTCACATATCCTTCTTTCAATAGATATTCACTTAAACGATTGTACCACATGCGACCGGATTGTTTTAACCAGTATAAATATCGGTGAAACTTAATAGAATATAAGCTATTGGGTTTTAAGATGTATGTTTCAAGCATTTTAAATCATTTTGGTAGTTTAATATATATTTCATTTTCTAACTCTCCATATAAGTAGGCTATAACTATATCCATTAGATGCATATCAAATCCTTTAGAGATTGTTAAGCTAATTAAGAATTTGAATATAATGGCATCTATTACAAGAGAGTAAGTCTCATCACAGTCAATACCAGGTCTCTACGAGAGACCTTATGCCACAAGTCGTGTTTTATATTGTACTATTTCATTTTTCTCATTTTGCTTTCTTACAAATACCCATTTATATCCAACCGGTTTTACATCTTCAAGTATTTGAACTGTAGGTCCAAATACTTTACGTTGTGCTAATGCGTTTAATTTTGCTTCAGTAGCATCTTTTCATTTTGGCCAATCATTTCTTTGTTGAGATTTGTCAAATGTTTATGGTTCAGTCTCTTCATTACTTCTGGTAATATCAGGTAATTTTGGGGTAATGATGTAATTTTTTATACTTTAATCCATAATGGTGGAACTTAAAATATGAATCATAATACTTGATTTTAGGGGCCGCAAACACCACCGGGGAGCCAAGCTGAGCATGTCATACGAGGATTTAGGGGCAGGCCTAGAGAGAAAGGCAAGCTATCTCCAACTACTGTTGAGCATCACTGTGATGGTTTTAGATAAAATCATTGCAAAAGTGATTTAAAAAACTTTGAGACTATACTCATATTTCTTCATTGATCTATGTATAAACAACAAAATAAAATAAAGATCATACCTTGTAGGGTTTGGTAGCACACCCTAGATAGTGAGAACACTTGAAAAGCTTGAGCTAAGACCTAAGGTTCTTCCTCCTTGACCACTGAGGTACAAGAGATGGCAAGAGTTGGTGGGAACTCACAAGCACACACACACACCATAGTTGTGTGTGTGTCTCTCTCTCCAAAAAATGAATGATGGCCAACCACCCCTTTAGTATAAATATATACTAATGCCTCTCTAAGTGCAAGAAAGGGATCTCTAGGGTTTTCATGTTCTAGGCTAACACCAAATTGCTATAATTGCACATCAATCCTTGATGAATATAGCAATTAGTGAAACTACCTTCTACTCCACTAAATGATGGTAGTTGACCTATAGAAATAGGAAATTATGTCAAGGCCCTTATCATACTAATTACCGCAAAGCCAAATCCTCACTGGACAAGTATTTGTAAATAAAGCTAGTAAACTGTCAGCTTAGTTTATTTACATCTAAACCTTGATTAACTAATCCAATCATCCACTAATTACTATTGATTATAGTAAACTGTTTCAGGAAAACACTCGGCATGCCTACAGTGATTAGACTAATAGATTGAATCAGGGGAATACTTTACTCGTAAGAGTGTCATAACCATAATTCCCAACAATGTACACCCAACTTATTGAGGTATTGACCGTACAGTAGTCTCACTCACTGATAAATCAAAATGCACACCACGAAGTACTTGAGTCCTTTAATCCCTTAAGGTAAGACTCACTTTGCAATCAATAAAGTTGTAAGAAATGACACTACCATTGACAACTGTGGGAATGTGTTCTCACCTTAATCCAGTTCAGTGTACTTCAAGTACACCAACACATTAACCTAGAGTCAACTACTTCAACAGTCGAGACCAACTATTCTATAGAATAGAGGTTACATGTGTTATAGCCAACCAAGTAAGTTGTCCAAGCTCACTCTGATTATGAACTAAGTTTGGAATTACAAGTAGTTGGTGCAATCATATCTCGCTGTGTATGAATTACATCGACACACATGATCCACCTTAAGTGTAATTCTTGGACCTTACACTTCTCATGCATCGATATAATTTCCAACACAGTATGAATAAATGTAAACAAGAGATAGTATCAAAAATACAATTAATCAAATGTTATACACATGGCTTTAAGGGCTTATACATTCCAACACACTAAAGATGTCACATTCGGTGACTATTTACTTAAATTTAGATAAATATGTAGCATCTTGTGAAGGTTCACATATATTAATTTGGTTTGTTTATTATATTTATAAATGGTTTGAGGACTTTGAAAGCCATCTATCAAAGAGGGGGAGATTACAGTTCCAGTTTATGCCAAAGTATATGTTTGGATCCCAAGTAATTCTATAGCTGTATTACCAGTAGTTATAAAGTTGGTCTTACTAGTGGTACATTTGGACAATTGGTATATTTTGTAGGAATATTGTAGACGGATGGAAATGTGTTTGTTGGCCCAAAAGGTAACCCAAGAGGGGCGGTGAATTGAGTTTTTCAAAAATAATTGCAATTAAGACTATTTAAAATTAAATTAAGCAATGACAAAATAATTCAAGATATATGCAATGCAATAAAAGCAAGCAAGAAACGAAAGCAAAGCACAAGCAAGAAACACCAAGAATTACCGAGGTTCAACCACAACTTGTGGTCTACGTCCTTACCCTAAGATCCCTTTGAAGTCTTCTTCCACTATGCAATGTCCAATGACAAAGTAGAGACCAGTTGAAGTGCCTAGCTTACTCTCCTTAAAGCTTACACTCAAGCTTCAATGCTACAAGAATTTTGTCCAAACTTTCTCAAACTCACAAGTGTTTTTCTTCTACTAGAGAACACTCAAACTCTATCTCACAAGTGTATAAGAGATACACAATTGAAGTACACACTCTTTATAAAGAGTATATGAGAATTGAATAGCTCACTAAACGTGAACTCTTGAGGACAAAGAGAATTTTTAGAAATTTGAAGAATTTTCAGCTCAATGATCAATGGAATGTGGTAATTCTTCCCCTGAAATGCATTTGGAAGTTTGCATATAAAGCCTTGAATTGAATTAACCCATTGGTGTAGTTGCAGCTTCATTTAATGCGCACTCAAATCAATATTACGTTTAAAAATATAGCTATTAGTCCCCAAGTGTCGACACTTCATGCTTACATTCTCTAGCTCGTTTTCTGTCTCCATGTGTCGACACTTCAAACCCATGTATCGACATTTGATCATTCATTTCTCAAAAATTGGCCTCTGTCTTCATGTGTCGACACTTCATTTTCATGTGTCGACACTTCTGCCCAGAATATTTCTTCCAAACTTTCCTTGATCCATTAAACTTCAAAACACTTTAAGATCTTCAAGAACTCTTTTCTTTAGGGTATAATGACTTTGCAATCCAATTTGATTATTCAAGAAAGTCTTTAATTCAATTTGGATTGAATTCATTTTGGTTTCCTCAAAAACTTCTCTTGGATTCTTCATTAAATCTTCACAAGCTTAATGAGCTCTTATTTTAAACACCTTCAATATCTTCGAATTCAAATAATTGATTTAATGCTTGAATAGGTGTCATTTCTCTATTTTGGTGCATTGCTTAATCCTTAACAACTTGTGCATCTATTTTGGCATACATTAAACTTTAGGATTAAAACATATCTTTCATTGATCTGCACATTAATTAAATTCATTAGCAAACTAACACAATGTTTAGTTATCATCAAAATCAAGGCATGGAGTCAACAATCACCCCCTTTTTGATGATAACAAAACCTTTGCCAAAATAGGTATAAGACAAAATAAAGTATGTGGAATCAGATTTTATACCAGAAAAAGCTCCCTCTTTGTTTTGTGGTTTTGCAATGGATGAAAAAACTCTTCAAAGCAATGTTAGTAAACATATGTATAAATGTACATAATTGATGCAAACCCCTTTTTCCTTTAGGCAAAGGTTATATGTAAAAACCAGCATTTGATAAACAAAATTCTAAAAGCATTCATTCTTTAACACCAATTGTATTTCATGAACAATGAACCATCAATCTTCTCCCCTAACATTTTCTTTTTCTAAAAACACGCTTCAACATTTTTCATATAAACCATTTCAATTGTCTCCATTTATTGTTCAACATTAATCATTCTTACTAAGCTTATTTCCATTCTTACTCTCTTATTTTCATTTTTCTCTCCCTTTTTGTCAATTCATCAAAAAGAAAAAGAAAAGTTTAGAACAGAGACAGGTACAATAGCAAAAAATCTTATAACAAGATAATTTTTATAAATAGGGCAACAAGCAAAGCATTCAACCAACAAGGGCATCAAGCGTTCATAACATGAGATTTAGACAATGATCATATTTCATTTACAAAAACATTACAAAAGAGTAGTCACTTAACATTCACAAAATATTACAAAAGAAATTGTCTTGAGAATGACATATCATCCTTTAACAAAAATACATACATATGCAAGAATGAAAATACAAATGACAGAGAGATAGGACAGGGGTAGATGATCTCAGTGGGGAGAGGCTGGTGGTGATGGGGTTCAAACAAGGGAGTTATCTTTGGTGTTAGAGAACTTCTTTCTAGGCCTATCCCTCAGCCCATATTTGCAACCAGGAGAAGAGGGAAGAGGGCATCAAATCCAGTTGCCGAAGAATCTTCCTTTTGGCCTTACTCCTTTGCCTCAAGGTCCTTCCCAGTATGCTCTTCTTCTTTACCATCTCATCCTTCTTCAGCCTCTTTTTCTCCTTCTTCCTCACCTTCTTTTTCTCCTCATTTTTCTCCTTCTCTTTCTCCTTCATTTTCTCCTTCTCCAATTTCTTCTTCATATGCCTCATTTTCTTCTTCTAATTCTTCTTCCTCTCTTTCCACATCTTCATCTTCTTCTTCTTCTTCTTCTTCTTCTTCTATTATTATTATTATTACTTTTTCATGCCTCAGCATCTTTACTTCCTTTTTCAATTCTCTCACTTTCCTTTCCACAAACATCAACCTCGTGGCAGCAATGTTTGCCTTCTTGTTCAGTTTCTCCAAATATTCCATTACTTGCTTCATAAACTCAACCATACCCCCTTTACTTCCTTCAAGTCTTGGATGAGGCTTCTCTTTGCACTCCTTGCCCTAGAGGTACTCCCAGTAGTGGCCTTTTCTTTTGAAGCTTCACCCTCTAAAGGCTTTTTAGGAGTCCATTTGTTATTCTTCAGAATGTACCCCATTTGTTTGAGAGTCTTTTCGTTGTACTCATCACTAATGGATTTGGGGGATCTTTTCTTCTCATTTGTCTAATCAATCTTAAAATATTTGAAAACTTTAGTCAAGAAGATACCATAGGACATGCTGATTCTGGCAATGATGGCTTTGTACATGTGATCCAAGATGAATAGAGGCAAATCAATTCAAGAATTAGTTAAGTATGCCCACAAGAAAAATAACTCCTCCTATACATGTTCATATCTTTCAGTTTTGGGAGTGAAAATGGTACAGGTAAAGTGATGTACCAACCTTAATTCAAGAGGCAAATCATTTGCAATTGGTTGCAAACACTCATCCACTTCTTTTCCATACAAAACTTTCAATTATTCTTTTTGAGATACATTATCTCGATAAACTTCTCCACCAAGCCTAATTCCAAGAATGGATCTTATCACAGCTCTGTCCAAAGTAAAAGTGACGCTTTTAACATAACTCACAATAGATACTTGTCCATATTCTCTTTCAGCATTGGCACAAAAGTGTGCAACTAAGTCAGAATAAACATCATCTCTTAATGTGGTCATGGTTTTCCAACCCAGATTTGTCAATTTCGTACTCAACTCAAATTTGTGAGAATTAAAAAAATTGTAGTCCACCCATCTACCATTAAAGACTTTCTTAAGAAAAAAATTTGAATTGTACCTTTCCTGTGCTTTATCCTCACTGAAGTACAACTCATTCCTTTCTAGGGCAATTGAGAATACCGGTTCTTCCTTCTTGCTTCTCTTCTTCTTCCCTTTACCCTTGCTTGAATCCCCTTTGGATTTTCTCTTTTGCCCTTTCGGAGCATGAGGCGTTGATATGGCTAGGGCTTTCGAGCTCTTCTCTGGTTTACGGATTTTCGGTGCCATAGAAGGATCTACGAGGATTGTGAGGGATTGGGAAAGGATTAATTAGGGTTTATAAGGTGTTTAAGAGAGAGATTAAAGGGGTTGGTTAGTGACGGTTAGGTTTGGTGCGAAGAGGGAGGGAGAGATATAGATATAGAGTGAGAGAAGGAAAATTCAAATGACGTTAAAATAGGGGCATTTTAGATATAAAGATTCAAAGCATATGTCGACACATAAAAATGAAGTGTTGACACGTGTTACAAAAATACAACCTGAACCCTCTATTCTCATATATCGATACATGAAAATGAAGTGTCGACACTTGATCTTGAGAATGCAAAGTATGCTTAAATAAGGTTGTGCAATGTATCACAGATGCATAAAGTGAGTTATAAACAAAAATTGCACACATTTGATAACAATTAAACACAAATAACATGTAAATCATCAAAAATCAACACATATAGTTATTTATTCCCAATTCTCTTCTTATCATGCAAAATTATCCTCACTTAATGGTTTTGTAAAAATGTCAGCCAATTGTATATTTGTGCTCACAAAATCAAGTTCAATATCCTCTTTTTGCACATGATCTCTAATGAAATGATATCTAATCTCAACATGTTTTGTGCGAGAGTGTTGAATAGGATTCTTAGTCAAGTTTATAGCACTAGTATTGTCACATCGAATGGGAATACAATCAAATGAGATATCATAATCTTCTAATTATTGTTTAATCCACAATACTTGAGCACAACAACTACCAGCTGCTATATATTCAGCCTCAGCTGTGGAGAGAGCAACCGAATTTTGTTTCTTACTATACCAAGACACAATCATGTTACTTAGGAGTTAGCAATAGCCTTTTATGCTCTTCCTATCAACTCTACTCCTCGCATAGTCAGCATCAGTGTAACTTATTAAATTAAAAGATGTGCCCTTTGGATACCATAATCCAAGGTTAGGTGTGTGCTTGAGATAACGAAAGAATCTTCTCACAGCAGTCATATGAGATTCTTTAGGATTTAATTGAAATCTAGCACATAAACAAGCACTAAACATGATATCTGGCCTACTAGTAGTTAGATATAATAAAGAACCTATCATGCTTCTATAAAACTTAGTGTCTACTGATTTACCTTTCTCATCGCTATCCATTTTTGTTAAAGTGCTCATTGGAGTACTTAGAGGCTTTGCATCTTCCATACCAAACTTCTTGATCAAGTCTTTGATGTACTTGGCTTGGTTGATAAAGATGCATTCCTTTAATTGCTTGATTTGAAGGCCAAGGAAGTAATTAAGTTCACCCATCATACCCATTTCAAATTCTCCCTGCATAAATTTAGTAAATTCCTTGCAAAGCGACTTATTAGTAGCACCGAATATAATGCCATCCACATATATTTGTACTAAAAGCATATCATTATTTTTTATCTTGATAAAAAGAGTAGTGACTATTTTTTTATTGAAAAATTTTTTTCAATAAAAAACTTACTTAATCTTTCATACCAAGCCCTTGGGGCTTGCTTCAAACCATATAATACTTTTGTAAATTTGAAAACATGATTAGAAAATTTTGGATCCTCAAAGCCAAGGGGTTGTTCAACATATACCTCTCCAGTAATAAAACCATTTAGGAATGCACTTTTAACATCCATTTGATAAAGTTTGAAATCCTTAAAACATGAGAATGCAAGTAATATCTTAATAGCTTCTATTCTAGCTACCAAAGCATACGTTTCATCAAAATCAATGCCTTCCTCTTGGCTATACCCTTGAGCAACAAGTCTTGCCTTATTCCTCACAATAACTCCATATTTGTCCATTTTATTTCTAAAAACCCTTAGTTCCAATTACCGGATGATCATTAGGCCTAAGAATAAGGTGTCATACATCATTCCTTTCAAATTGATTCAATTCTTCTTGCATAGCATTAATCCAAAACTTATCATTTTCAGCATCATTAAAACACTTAGGTTCTATTTGTGATAAGAATGCAAGATGATTATATACATTTCTAAGAGAGGATCTAGTTCTTACCCCTTGTGAAGGATCACTTAGGATTTGTTCAATTGGATGGTTATGCACGAACTTCCATTCCTTAGGTAGACCTTCATTAATCTCTTGTTGGCTTGTTGAGACTCCTTGCGCTTCTTTCTCCTTTTGTGAATACTCTTTTGAGCTCGGATGGACTTTTCTATATTTTGCTCAATTTCATCTACATCATCACTTGCAATATTTCTAGAAAGGGAGTTATATTCATCAAAGGTGACATAGACCGATTCTTCAACCACTAGAGTCCTCTTATTAAAGACTCTATATGCTTTGCTATGTGTTGAATATCTAAGAAATACACACTCATCAAATTTTGCATCAAACTTGCCAAGGTTGTCTTTATTGTTATTCAACGCAAAGCATTTGCATCCAAATCGAAAGTATGAGACATTTGATTTCTTATCTTCCTAAAGCTCATAAGGGGTTTTGTTTAAAAACATTTTAAATAAAATTCGATTTAAAACATAGCAAGCTGGGTTAACAGCTTCAACTCAAAAATACTTTGGTAATCCATTTTCACAAAGCATGGTTCTTCCCATTTCTTCCAAAATTCTATTTTTTCTTTCAACAACTCCATGTTGTTGAGGTGTTCTAGGGGCTAAAAAGTTGTGATCAAAACAATTTTCATCACAAAATAATTCAAAGGGTTTGCAGTCAAATTTTCTCTATGGTCAGTCCTTATAGAAGTGATTGAAAAACCTTTCTAATTTTGAACCTTTTTACAAAATTTTGTGAATAAAATAATTGTTTCATCCTTATGAGCTAAAAAGAATGTCATTGTAAATCTAAAGTAGTCATTAACAATAACAAGTGCATATTGTTTCCCACCAAGTCTTAAAATCCTAGTTGGTCCAAATAAGTCCGCATGCAACAGTTGTAGTGGCCTAGAAGTAGTGAGCATTTTTATAGATTTAAAAGAAATTCAAGTTTGCTTACCCAATTGAGAAGCATCACAAACTCTATCTTTGTCAAATTTGATTTTTGAAAGTTTTTTGACCAAATCATTTTTAGAAACATTTGAAAGTATGCTCATACTAATGTGATTTTTGCATGGCATAACACCTACTAGCAATGTGTCATAGTTTTTGACAATAGAAGCATGAAATTTGTTGTTTACCAGTGGAAGAAACAAATCTGGTTTTTGAAAATTTTCTTCTTTTGAAGGGATTAAAACCAAGTCCGGCTTTATCAAATGAACATTTTTGTTTTTCAAGAATCACATCCAATTTCTCTTTTCCATTTAAACATTTAAAAAGAGTTGTTTCCAAGTGTTTAACTTCTTCTTTCAAGACCTGGTTTTCCTTTGAAAGTGAGGAATCCTTTTGAAAAGAGTTTTCCTTTACTCTATCTTTCACGATACAAATTTCATTCTTTAAATCATCATTCTTTAGTTAGAGTAGAAATCATCTTTTTGAGAAGACCATTTTTAATTCTCATCTTTTTTAATTCAATAATTAAATCATCAAAAGCATCTTGTAGTTCATTGAAAGTAAATTGAGAGGAATTAAAAGATGATACCTCATTATCTTCCTCATGAGCCATGAGACATAGATTGACCATTTCTTGAGGTTTGGTTTCTTCTTCGGAATTGGATTCTTCATCATCACTCTAAGTCATAGCAGCCATTGCCCTCTTCCTTTGGTCTTTCTTTACTTTCTTTTTTAGCATAGGGCATTCAGTTTTTATATAGCCAGGTTTCTTATATTCATAGCATATAATAGTTGATTCTTTGCTAGAATTTCCTTTAGCTTCACGCTTCTTTCCACCTTTCTATTTTCTCTTCATGAATCTTTTGAATTTTCGTGTGATAAGGGCAATTTCATCATCATCCTCATCACTTGCCAATTCATCTTCTTGGTTGGTGGACTTGAATGCCACCGACTTCTTTTTTTTTTCTTCCTCTTCTTGGACATGTTACTTTTGAGTAAGTTAATATGTCATGAGGAAGCCCAAGAGTTCTTCAAGAGCTAAGGTGTTGAGGTCATTTGCTTCTTGGATGGCAGTGACCTTGGCTTCCCAAGTCTTTGGCAACGATCTCAAAATCTTTTTGACATGTTCATTCTTAGGATAAACCTTTCGAAGAGAGTTTAAGCTATTAATAATATCGGTAAATCTTGTGAACATTTTGATAATAGACTCATCTAGTTTCATCTTAAACAATTCATAGTTATGAACTAAAATATTGATTTTAGATTCTTTGATTTGATTAGTACCTTCATGGGTTACCTCATGTCCATCCCATACTTCCTTGGCCGATTCACAAGTGGAGATATGATTAAATTCGATAGGATCAAGGGCACAATATAAAATGTTCATGGCTTTAGCATTAGATTGCAACATTTTCAAATCATCCTCATCCCATTCAGATTCGGGCAGAGGGACATCAACCCTTTCAACTTTCTTAGTAGGAGTCTGGGAACCATTTACTATAATCCTCCACAATTCACAATCAATGGATTAAATATACATTCTCATTCTATTCTTCCAATAGTTGTATTGGTGTCATTAAACATAGGTTGTCTATTGGTGGATTGACCCTCACCTAGAGAGCTTCTAAAGTTGGTTGTCATGGGTCAATTCCAACGATGTTAAGCCAAATGTAGGAATACAAGCTATGATACCAATTGTTGGCCCAAAAAGCAACCCAAGAGGGGCGATGAATTGGATTTTTCAAAAATAATTGCAATTAAGACTATTTAAAATTAAACTAAGCAATGAAACAGTAATTCAAGATATATGCAATGTAATAAAATCAAGCAAGAAATGAAAGCAAAGCACAAGATATAAAACACCAAGAATTACCGAGGTTCAACCATAACTTGTGATCTACATCCTCACCCCAAGATCCCCTTGAAGTCTTCTTCCACTATGCAATGTCCAATTACAAAGGAGAGGCTAGTTGAAGTACCTAGCTCTCACTCTCCTTGAAGCTTACACTTAAGCTTCAATGTTACAAGAATTTTGTCCAAACTTTCTCAAACTTACAAGTGTTTTTCTTCCACTAGAGAATACTCAAACTCTATCTCACAAGTGTATAAGAGACATACAATTGAAGTACACACTCTTTATGAAGAGTAGATGAGAATTGAATAGCTTACTAAATGTCAACTCTTGAGGACAAAGAGAATTTTTAGAAATTTGAAGAATTTTCAGCTCAATGATTAGTGGAATGTGGTAGTTTTTCCCCTTAAATGCATTTAGAAGCTTGTATATAAAACCCTGAATTGAATTCACCCTTTGGTGGTAGTTGCAGCTTCATTTAATGCACGCTTGGATCAATATAACATTTAAAAATATAGCCGTTAATCCCTAGATGTCGACACTTCATTTCATGTGTCGACACTTCATGCTTACATTCTCTCGCTCTTGTCCTTTGTCTCCATGTATCGATACTTCAAACCCATGTGTCGAGACTTGATCATTCATTTCTCAAAATTTGGTCTCTGTCTTCATGTGTCGACACTTTATTTTCATGCGTCGACACTTCTGCTCAGAATATTTCTTCCAAGCTTTCCTTGATTCATTAAACTTCAAAACACTTTAAGATCTTCAAGGAGTCTTCTCTTTGAGGTATAATGACTTTCAATCCAATTTGATTATTCAAGAAAGTCTTCAATTCAATTTGTATTGAATTCATATTGGTTTCTTCAAAAACTTCTCTTGAATTCTTCATTGAATCTTCACAAGCTTGATGAGCTCTTATTTTGAACACCTTCAATCTCTTCGAATTCAAATAATTGATTTGATGTTTGAACATGTGCCATTTCTCTATTTTGGTGCATTGCTCAATCCTTTACTTGTTGTGCATCTATTTTGGCATACATAATCTTTAGGATTAAAACATATTTTTCATTGATCTACACATTAATTAAATTCATTAGCAAACTAACACAAGGTTTAGTTATCATCAAAATCAAGACATGGAGTCAATAGTGTTGACACTAGGGAGCATTAAGATAGGTAAAATGTGTCCACTTTTATTTTTTGGAAAAATGGTTGCACATAGTGATTGGATAGATATGATGAATGAGTTTATATTTTGTAGATACTCAGGTTGGATTTATATTTTGTGGATATACAGGTTGTATGCAATCAATGTAAATTTTGTGGATGCAATGACTACATGTAATGACTTTATATTTTGAGAATTTTAGTGAAGTTGATTATATATTTTGAGAATTTCATTGGTCCTACTGGTGGTACATTTAGACAATTGGTATATTTTGTTGATATATATATAGATAGATAGAAATGTGTTGACATTAAGGAGCATTGAGATAGGTAAAATATGTCCACTTCTATTTTTTGGAAAATGGTTCCACACAGTGATTAGATAGACATGATGAATGAGTTTATATTTTGTAAATACACAGATTAAATATATATTTTGTGGATACATAGGTTGTATGTAATCAGTGTATATTTTGTGGATGCAATGACTATATGTAATGATTTTATATTTTGAGAATTTTAGTGAAGTTGATTATATATTTTTAGAATTTCATTTTATAGTTATTTGTATAATTGTTGTGATGGTTTCATATAGCAAGGCGTTTACCGTATATGGTCTTAAATCAATTGCCAAGTGTTTATTATATATGGTCTTTAATCAATTGCTAAGTGTTTATCATAAATGGTTTTAGGTAAAGATTTATTAAATATTCAACAGTTTGAAGTAGTGATCTTTTATCATTGAATTGCAACAGGTAAGTATGAGAAGGTTAAAGAATTACATAAACAACTGATAGTATATTACATGAACGAAACAAAACTAAACAATAGTTAAACTACTAACTAAAAAACATAAACCAAACTAAGTAGCACTCTAAGACTACCTCATCCCTTCCTATATTACTTGAGTAATGTTGCTAATGCCGTTACCAAACATATTTCATTAAGGAATAAGCCTGCAACCATTGTCAATTTCAAGACTTCAACATTTCCTTCATGCACTTCAACATGTTAGTAGCGGTCTATTAACGGAAAGGCAAATCTGTACCCGACTATAAAACCAGAAGGGAGGACAATGTCATTTCAAAAAATTGAGGGTACTTTCTGTTGTTTCCAGAAACCTCAGGGGAGGTACTTGTAGTTTGCCCTAACGCATTTCTTATCCATACATATTTTTATATATTTATTACGAGTATTGTAAAGCGACTAGTTATAAATTTCTTTAATTATAATCTTCCTAAAGAATCTTTATTAATCATAAAAAGATTTTAAATTTCTAAAATAGAAAGAACATGTCACCCAATTTTTAGCACTTTGTTTATATACAATATATATTTGTCAAAATATCATTGATTCTTTCTAACATTTTCTTATTTCTTCTTGAATTTTATAAATTCTACAGTGATAAAATCCATTGATAATTATAGTAAAATTTTCAAATTTATTTAATTGGAACCCACCTACAAACTTTAAAATAACATTAATTGTAAGTTAACCCAAAAACTCTCAGTAATTGAATGATATATACAGTATTGATGGATCTATAATTTCTAAAGTCTATCAATTGAGATTATAGCTTTTTAAATTCTCTTTTAAAATTCAAACTATTATGGGTTTCCTAAACTCACTCAAAATTTTTAAAAGATACACACCCATTGTTGTGCAATCTATATCTATCCTATCAATTGGTTGTTTGGTTTTTGAGTCCAAAAGTTTTAACGCAGTTTTTATAGAGTTTTAAATTTATAAAATACGTATGTCATATGATCATTGGTTTTTTCATATATATATTTATCATTATTTTGTATGTGGACGCTAATTTAAATGTGGTATGTGTAACACCTTATTTACTTTTTTTCTAAAATGATTAATATCTTCGGCCAAGCATATATCTAAAACTAATTAATTTATGATAGGGTCAAAATGAATCAATCTATTAGTAGATTTTTAAATAAAATATTTGTAGATTCAACCTTATCAAATATTTCTATTAATATTTTATTTTGCAAAAAATAAGTTGGTCACCTCAACTTTTGTCCATCATTAAATTTTTTTTGTAGTACTTTAATTTATAGTAGCAAGTAATTTCAATTTTGGATAAAACAAAAAGTTTATTCTTTGAGGTTGTGGCTTAATATTATGCTCTTAATTATATACTTTTTTTTGATAAAATTATAGGTTACACATATAAATAAAAACATACATTCAAAATATTAAATGTAGCATTTGAGTAACACATTCGCTCTTATTAAGGTATTTGTTATATTCATAAATAATAGACAATATATCGAATATCAAATACTTCGTGTAAAAAATTTATTCTTAAATCATTTTATTAATTTTGTTCTTATTTTCATGTATAACACGTCATACATAGCACGAGTTCATTGCTAGTATGAATGCATGTATGTACGCATGCTTTCAGTCTCTGCCTTCTTATATACTAGTGAAAGAATAATTAGGAAAATAATAAAGAAATATTATGTTACTATGTAAGTGGTGATACAAAATTGTTCAAGGGAGGAAAAAAACAAATAATATAACATTTATTAAAAAGGAAAAAAGGAAAGTAAATTGTTCCTGTTTTCTTCAAATAATTGTGCCAAAATAGACTCGGTAAAAGGTATATAGTTTTGCAAATTACTTTGTTTTGTTGAGCACTGGTTGCCAATATTTACTGGTCCCAAAATCAAACTGCTAGTAGGCTTGGTTGGTTGGGTTAGGTCCATCTATATTTCCTTGAGTAATATCTTATATTAATAAATTTTATATAATAATGTGATTTTTTTTGGTTTTTTCATTCAAGAAAAAACATTATCATTGTAGCTCATAATTTAGAAAATGTCATTACCACCTTATTTTTTATGAAATATTTATATAAAATTTCTCTTTATGTACCATTTTCCATTTTTTTGAAATAGGGCTATGTATGTTAATTTTACCAAAAGTAAAAAAAAAAAGTATCAGATTATATTCTAACAACCTAAAATTATGGGGACAAAGATGTCAAAAAAAATTTAATTATTGACAATAGAGACATACAAGTGGTCATGTATATTCGTCAGAATATACGAATTTATTGTCGAGATATGAATATTTGTTTTTTGGGTTCGTTTCTATTATGACCAGAATTCGCTGTGACTAGTTTTCCATCCCATTTTTGTTCTTCATAAAACTTCCAAAATAAGTGAGAACAATATACCAAAGTGGAGAGGAAAAAATAAAAAATAAAAGTCTAACTGAAATCCATCTACACACTATGAAAAATCAGGGCAATACAGAACAGCTAGCCCATCAACCTCTGCATAAGGAAACATTAGGGAAGAATATAGCCAATTATTGATGTCTGCTGCATATATGTGTAGAAAATTAGTTAATAGAAACTGCTAATAAAAATCTAGAGGCTAATAATGACAAAGAACAGAGGTATATCTACTCTGCCATTTATATAAAAATCTGTATTTACAAAAAAAGAAAACAAAAGTGAAGAAAAAGAAAAGAAAACATTAAGGAAAGAGTAAATAATAAAACTCTGTGACCTGTGTGTTGTGTTCATATCCTACCCTCCTAGCTATTATCAATAGACCCATAGAGAACCCCAACCCCCCCCCCCCCTCTAAAAAAAAAAGCAACAGTGTTTTTGCTAGGCGGAGAAGAAAAAAAAAAGAAAAACCTGAACCGTTTGGGGATGATTGATTGATTCTATCAGTGGCCAATAGAGATGGGTTGGCCGACGGAGCTGTTACTGACGAGAGATGTCTAGGCCATGAACCACTGCGTTAATCATCTGATGATGAGGCTGTTCTGGCCACCAGTCGATGACCTTCTCGGAGCAGGAGTACTCTTGCTTGATCTTCCTCACTTGGCTATGAACTGGAACACTCAGCATATCATGTTCATTTCTACTACCGTTGTTGTTGTTGTTGTTGTTATCGATGCTTTTGTTCTCTCTCTCGTCCTCCATCTTCACCAAATTTAAGAGAACTCAAGGACTCTCTCTCTCTCTCTATTCCAAACAACTATGATGAGAATGAACTACATATATATATATATATCTATATATTTGTATATGTAGATGAGAGGGGGGGAGGGGTTGAATGTTTCTAGTTTGGGAGAGTCGTAGCGTGGGGGGGGGGGGGGGGGGGGGGGGGGGGGGGGGGGGGGGGGCGGGGGGGGGGTCGGTGGCTGGAAAAATCGTCTCTTCGTGTTTGGATTAGGTTGAAAAAAGACGACTGTCTTGGACTGACCAACTGTGTGTAGAATAAATTTGACGAGTATCTAATATGCACGCACGCTCTAGTTCGTCGGCAGCCTGGAAAGAATGGGCTCAAAATTAAAGTATGTAGTATCCAAAATGAGAGTGTTATGTCTCCAATGTTTTTTGTTTTTTTTTTTTTGTCACAAGCTCCCTTCGAAGCTGTAAAATGAACCAAAGTTTGAGCTCAACTCGAGATCAATTTGTTATGAAAAATAAATTAAGTTTGGATAATTATAAAAGCTCATTAAGAATTTATTTTTTTTGTTCTTACTTATTATATGGTAGCATCATTTACATGACTTCCTAATGAAAATTTGCATCATTTAACTGGTAGGATGACGATATATATAATTCCAAAAATACCTCCTAATAGGGTGTGCTTTTTCTAGAGTAGGTATGCACACTGATTTGAACATATTCTCAAATCAATACTCAAAAGAAACATGAACTCTATTGTCAAGAGGTCAATACAAATCTGAACGGTTGTAAGGCCCAAGATTCTATAACTTGAGCCACCCTTGTATTAGTAGGGAACTACCCATGCCCAACCTTATCCATTGTAAAATCCCGCTAGAACTGTTTTGATTCTTCTGTGCGATCTAGGTTTGTAATTTCACAAAACGTTTGTACCATTATTCCAAATTATACATGCTCTCTCTCTCTCTCTCTCTCTCTCTCTCTGTTAGGAGGAAACTACCCATACCCAATTTTATTCATTGTAAAATTAATAACTTAAGATCCTCAATTCTTAAAATATGAACATTATGAGATTCAACTGAGTTTAGAGTAATTTTAACGAGAGAAACTAAAATTTTTTGTATTTCTTTACTTCAATTGAAATCATTTATGGTTTTTGCATATTCAATTGTGTTCATCATGATGATGACAAGCAGCTAAGCATCATTCTTGGCAAGAAATGTGAAGATTGTTTGGAAAATCGGTGATTTCATCAATTGGTATTTAATTACGCCCCAGTCTTATCCATGGTAAATTCCCTATGGTACTTTCCTGGTATTTTCACAAAGTTTCGACACTATTTATTCCAAATAATACCTGCTCTCTTCACACCCCCCCCTCTCTCTCTATATATATACATATATATATATATATAAACCCGTATATGCACATAGTTATATATATATTACAATCATAAAACAATTTTTTTAGAAAAATTTTGAATTTTTTTATGGGATCATATGTCATTTAGATATTGTACTAAATAATTTATACATGTTGAAACATTTTCTTTGTTCAAGTAACTAAAAAGAAAAAAGTATAAAAAATAAATTATATATAATAACTATTATGGGTTGTATCTTTAATATATATATATATATATATATGTCTATTGCATTATATATATTAGTTATAAGTTTGGAAATCAATTTAATTTGAAAAGGCTACCACTACATATTGAGTTAACTTTGTTGAATGTATATTATAAAATAATCATCCATCTTCAACTAGGTTTATGGATGTCTTCGTCACTCAGGCGGTGTTAGCAATTAGTTTTAAAGTCTGTCCAGCCTTAGAAGCATGTATAGAATGCCAAGAGGCACAACGAAATACCAAGAGGCATTTTGATCATCTTTTACTAGAAATTATCAAGCGAGTAAAGATGGGGTGCTTACAAGTTGGATTCGGTAAGAGTTGGGTTGAACTAACACCTACTCTAAGAGGAAATTTTCATCCCATAACTCACTCCAAACCCGTGACAGATTAAACCTCCTCACTCCGTCTTCGTCCCCTTCATGTTAATCGCGGTTTGGAATCAAACTAGTTAAATTCATATAAAATCTCAAAAAAAAAATCGTCAAAAATAAAATAATGTAAATTTTATAAACACTAGTACAATATAAATTTGATAAAGAAAAAGTCTAAATCCCATGAATAAGAACATTAAAATCGTACATTTACTTATATCTACCAAAGATTTACATTACTAAATATAAAAACAAAGTATTGAGTGATTTCATAATATAGTCAAGGCTGGGTCGGGGTCAAGGTCGAGTGACCTAGACTATACTTCGTCCCAAACCCACTTCAAGTAAATTTGTTTCCCATGTTCCGTCAGAAGGTGTTTATTCACACGTCAAATCCTTATTTATTAAAAATGGGGTGAAGCAAAATTGGAGTTTTTTTTTTTTGGGATCAAATTATCATCCTAACTAGTTACCTCCATCCTTAAATTCATAAAGAGGCATTAAACCATTCAAGCACTAATTTGTTTTTCAAATATTTTTACTTAAAAGTGTTTGGGCATTTGAATTTTTTTTGGGGGACGGTCTGGGCTTTTATGAATTTATTATTTTTTTGGGAGATAAATCGGGTTTGCACTTCATCCTAACACGAGAAGAAGACATTTTTCTGCGCTCCCTACTTCTAGCATTCGAAACCATAGTCGTTAATCTTGTACAGGTACGTACAGGTACCGATGTGTCTCGACATACAATTTCAAAATTAACACTATAAATATTATATAATTATAAAATAGCATCCATATTTATTTAGAGTGCTTCGATTTTTTTTCAGTGTAAGCAATCATTCCATTCAACATATGTTAACAACGAATAAAAATTATTATATCATAGAATTCATTTGGCATAAACCCAAAAATCATATAAATGTCACAATGTAATATGCACCGTGCATAATATGGACTACAATAGTACACACTATCCCAAGAGTTGTGCCACTGCCAGGTCTACCATAATACATACACCATCCAAAGAGTTGAAGACTTGTAATTAATAATAATAATAAACTTACTTACAACGTCTGTCTATTACTGCTCTATCATACAAACAAAGTTACAAACCGTCATTTTAACCTCTTTACCAAAAACCCTAGCCTCGTCTTTTCCTTCTCTCACTCCTCCCCTCTCCTCCGCCACCAGAAACAATCAGTGACCACTCTGGTCTTCATTGACAGGCTAGCCGAGTCCGGGATGGCCATTGCCGGCACAACGAACACCCATGTCCTGAAATCATCGATCCGCCCTCAGTTCATT
This sequence comes from Euryodendron excelsum, assembly GCA_033060915.1. NCBI lineage: Eukaryota > Viridiplantae > Streptophyta > Magnoliopsida > Ericales > Pentaphylacaceae > Euryodendron > Euryodendron excelsum. The sequence goes on along the minus strand of CM065384.1, from coordinate 6,106,612 downwards.
AATAAGTCCACATATCCAAGAATAAGCTACCAGCATTACATTACAAAATACCAGAAGAGTCTCCTAGAAGGTTGAAACCCCCTATTCTCGTCGATCTACACTCACACCGGTACCATTCGAAATTTTTCGATACATTATTTCGAAACAGTCCTGTATTGACCAGAAACTTTCACGGGATGGAATTGATCATCTTGTGTTCTCTTTTCTAGTCGAAGTTATATATACGGAACGGGATTGCTAAATCTCTATGCCAAATCACGGTAAGACCATTCTTTTTCACATTTCTTTAAAACCCTAGCCATTGAATTTCAACTTTCGTGCTTCATTATCATTATATATATATTTCCTTGTATCGTAGTTCTTAAAGCATCTACAAAGCTAACGGCTAAGAATTATGTGATAATCGCAATGAGTTATTTGTTCAATTTAACGATAGCTGTAAAAAATAGATGACTGTTTTTGTTAAGGTTTTTGATCTCCTGCATTGTAGGTATGCACTTAACAGGGCAGAACATGTCCTCACCCATAAGAGTTTACTGCAATTGGCTCGTTATCCTGCTAATAAACCCACAATTGGAATTCGTTTAGTGTAGGTAACTAATAAGATTTTTTTTATTTTTTCCCCCTCTAGATGTAGTTCCCATTTTTCACGTGAATGGTTTATACTAAAGCTTGTATGATAATCCTTTCTTTTGTTTAGTTGTTCAATGCACCATTATTTTCATCATTATTTCTCACCGATGATGCTAACATCCTTACCTTCATTTTCTATGTATTAGCATCTATCCGCCACCTGCCTTTGGTTCATTTCCTAATTTTGAAGCCCTTGCTCTTGAAGCAAACAAATCTCAAGTTCAAGATAGGGATAGTGTTGTTTCCCGTTTACAGTACACTAGGTAAATACCTACTTGAGATTCACTTAATGTCTCATTTTTGCCCCAAATTTTGTAATTGCCAGAACATCTTTCGGTGCTTCTATGAAAGTTCAAAGCATTTGTGCACTTGAATTTTTGTGGAACTATTAAAAGATGATGTGGTATTAACATCGTTGTGTGTGTTTGTTTTCATTTGCGTGCTTGTGCTTGTGCCTTTGTTGGTGTTATTTCGTGAAAGGTGAATGAAACAACAAATTTTTTGAAGTCACTGACAAAGGGATAGTTTTATGTCTCCATGGTATATCGATTTCATATATCTTTTCGAGATCTATGCACATAGAAAGTTATTTAATTCTTATTCATTTGTTCTATTGCTATGATCATATATTTTTTTTATTAAAAAATAAGGAAAATACAAAAGAGAATTTTTTGTGATTTATGCATATTTGAGGAGTTCATAGCATCTATGCTTAATTTCATATGATGAGAATAATGTACATAGTGATAGTCGAACACTAGTGTACATAACTAAGGTTTGTTTCTTTACTCTTAGTTTGGAGTGATGTTTTTCATGACTATAAACCCAGTGATCACCATGCACACTTGGTGCGATTGGCTTGATTGAAACATGTATATATATTTTATTAGTTTGAATTATTCTCATGTTCTAAGAGAAAATCGCATGCTAGATTGAGCAAAAATCATGTTTTCCATCTCCTTCATTCTCCCCTCATGCCTGTGGTGAATAAAAAAAAAACAAAAAAGAAAAAAAGAAAAAAAAATCGCATGATGGAAAGGGCTACCTATGAGTATGTGTGAAAGCCACTATAGATGTATATCAAAATATATACCCTCTGGGTAAAATCGTAGAAAGGGTTACCATATTCAATAGTGTGAAAGCCACCACATGCTTGCAAGAACAAAAAAAAAAAAATCTTACTCAAAAGAAAGAATTATGAATGTGGTTGGCATTATCAAATTGAGGGGAGTTTTCAGTGAATATCCTACAAACATGATTGGTTTGACTTCTAGTAGTGTGAATTGATCTAGAATTTGAATAATCTTATTAATATTCATTACTACTATTGTTTTATACTTAAGTCTCGTATTTGCGAGTTCACCGTATACACCCACTTGGATTATTTTTATGAATCTCGTCATCTTGAGATAAAGAGTCTACAATTTCACGTTAGTTCATGTATCAAGTCCTTGTAACCTATGAACATTATTTGATTTATATGATCTTGTGCATGGATACTATTGAAACTATGATAACTTGCATAATCATTCCTTATTTTATTTTATTTTGTTTTGGTGTTCTTAGGATCCCACCTGCGTATGTCTTATTCCTTCCATTCTCTCCTAATTACCATATTATCATTTAAATGAATTTCATTGGATCTTCTTTGTCAATTCGTGTCAAAAAGGAAGAGAACAAATATAGTAGTTAAGTCATATTATTCGCATTGTAATTAAGGGAGAGATGATTATAATGTGAGGGGGAGAAATTCATTTGAGAACATGGTTTATTGATTTATATTTCACTTGCGGCTTCACGAGTTCGGTGTTTGAGTGATGTGCAAATAGTTCCTGGTAAAGGAGAATGTTAAACATAAGTCGACAATTGATCATCTGTGGCAAGGATTTTGGTGCTCAAAGTGTGATAGGAGAGTTGTACCTAATCATGAGTTTTATTCGAGGGTTGTGCATCTACTTGACATTCAAAGCATAGAATTCGGTTTGGCCTGTGATTTTGTCCATCTACAGACTCTTCTTTGAGCTTTTTATGATAAGTCGTCATAAGAGGTTCAAGTTGCCAGTGTGGGAATAATTCAGTGGATCCTTGCACATGGAATGAAGGATGTTCTGACTCTTCTGGAATCCTTAGCAGAGATTATGATTTCAATTGATATAGATAGTCAACTTTTTTTATTCTGTCTTATTTTATTGGTTGATCAGCTTGATAATCCACATTTGACAGTGAAGTTGACTGCATCAAAGTTAATATGTCGATCTTGCCACTTCCATGTTAAAGGTGGATTGGAACAAATCCTCGTAAAAGCTATTCATGTTCGGAATGAACTATATGATTATCTATCTGTGAGGCTTGCAAACTATCCAAAAATGATTAGAGAGAGATTGCGGAGGCTATTTTCAGTGTTGAAACTGAAGTACTTGTCAAGAAGTTGGTTCCTATTATACTTCCAAAGCATGTGATCACTCAATAGAATAATGATCAAGCAGTTGTTACCTTATATGAGTTGGCCAAGTGCTTAAACACGAATATGATGCAACTGATTATTACTTGGCTACCAAAAGTGCTTGTTTTGGCTCTTCATCGAGTTGACAATGGAGAATTGCTCTCTGCTTTGCAATTTTACCATGTACAGACCGGATCTGACAACCAAGAAATTTTTGCTGCTGCATTGCCTGTAGTTTTTGATGAACTTGTGTGCTTTATAGATGGTGATTTGGATAAGATAAACAAAAGGTACAGAATTCTTTGCCAATTTGAAGATTATAAGGAATTGACCTAGACATTATCGATTAATCAAAATCTAAAAATTAAGCATGCATTGTTTAGGATTTTTTTTAGTTGGTGTTTTGATGTTGAAACATTCCTAACTTTTGTTTTGCTTCACTTGCAATGCTTTCCCAACAACTGTTAGATTACATATAGATTGAGTGGCAATTATCTCTACACTATCTTATGTATTTTCTTGTAGAATATGGATGTTGACAAAGTTCAGCTGTTGCAATTTTAGTCTTTTGGTCCTTGTATCTATTCTTTTAAAACCTGAGTTGGTTGGTTGCTTTCTGAAGAATCACTTTGTTGGTCTTCTCAACAGCATGGATAGAAAATTGCTTCATACGAAGGATCTATCACTGTAGAAACAAGGCATGAAATGTATAGAGATGCTAATCAATATGTTGGAGTCCCTCCTTAGCACTTATGTACCTAAACTTATGGTCCTTCTCATGCATGCTAAATAATGATTGTGCGATGTTGTTGATGGGTTAAATAATGATAATTTGAATGTTAGGTATATGGTGGCTTGTGAGCTAAGCAAATTGTTGAGCCTGAAAATGGAGGATGTCACTTCTTTTATCACCGGGGAAGTAGGTTTGGATATGAATGTCTTGAGTTCTTTGATTACTTCCCTGCTTAGAGGTTATGCAGGCAAATCTAGGACTTATAGTTAGACAGTGGCTGAAGTTGGTATATGCTGAGCGCCTAGGAGCACTTGGTGCAGTTGATCCTTCCAAAGTAAATGGTTTATCAAGCCAGTGCTTTAAAATTGCTTGTTCAGATGATGATTTGATTTTTGAGTTAATCCACAAGCATTTTGGCTATGGCTTTTAGAGCGACACCTAACACCATTATCCAATACTCAGCTGCATTTGTCATACAGGAGCTGCTGAAGATTGCAGGTTGTGAGCCATCACTAGATGAAAATGTTACAGCTTTTGCGTCACAGACACTAAAGTGTTAACAACCTTGGAATGTCCCTTCATCTGGGATCAAGAGCAGAGCTGATTCCTGTGGAATGAACGGGAGGGGTCAGAGATTGTGGCACCATTTCTCTAATTATGTCAAAGAGATAATTGTCCCATTTTTATCTCAAGATTTCAGCTTCCAAATGTGTCAGATTCTGCATCTGTTGGTCCTATTTACCGTCCTTCAAAGTCATTTAGAAGATGGATATATTTCTAAATAAAAAAAATATTGAGTGTGCATGCAACTAGTTCTCGTGCTAGTATTTTCAATGCTTGCCAAGGTATAGTACGTCATGATATGCAAACATCAATATATCTACTGGCATATTTGGTCCTTGATGTTATCTGCCATGATGTTGAAGAGGTCCGCTTTGGCTTCTGTAGGGATGGATTCCTATATTTGGGTGAGCCTAGATTCTCGAAAGTAGTGGAAAACTGGGGAAATCAGCTCAAATTTACACAACCATCTCTTTGGACAAGGGAGACACTCTTGGCTTTCCAGTGACTAGTTTTTGGTGTTGGTTGTTTGGGTGCTCAAGTTAGGAACAGTGGCTGCAATATGCAAAACTTTGTCCTGCAATATGCAAAACTTTGTCAATTGGCTAGTCATTTTGAGACACTAATCAGGCAATTTCAGAAGCTAAGGCTTCAGGTGCTCCAAATGTTCACATGGAAAAGGCTAAACTTTTGTAGAGCACTAGGAGATCTGATGGTGCCATTGCAGAGCTGCAACAAAAACTTTTGAACATGCCAGGGGAGGTTATTGGCTCTGCTGCAGCGTCATCTATCACCAGCCATTCATTAGTTCCACTAAACCCGCCACTTTTAATTTGTGACAGTGAAGCTCTAAATGAGAATCTCAATATTGTAATACCGTTCCCCTGGATTCAAGGTGGATTCATTGTATTGTTCAGAAGCAGAAGGAAGATGTCATTGGTCTTTATTCTAAAACATGATTGATGGATTGAGCATAACTGGATACGAAGGTATATTTTTGAGGTTTTGAGATCACGCTTTTAGTACTCAAGGCCCACAGAGAGACTGTAATGAGTGTTCTTGAAACTTTCATCCACTACCCTCTTGTGGAATGGACTAAATCTCACAAATCCAGCGAGGTAGAAGTTTAGAACCCCCACGCACAGGTTAGAATCTTAATTGTCCTTTTTTTCACTGTTTTATCAAGCTTTGCTTCATTATTGACTAAAAATTTGTTTCTCATTATATGATGCATCAATTTACAAGTAGCCTCAACTTTTAAAGTCTGTTAAGTTGAAATTAGTTGGTGGCTTACTTAGGACTGGAAAATATGTTTCTTGGTCATGTTTCTAGTTTCATAAACAAAAGATGCATCAATAGTTGTGTAGATCCATCCTTGACCCAATTTATAGATTTTGTGGAGTTTTCTGAGTAATCTTTTTGTATAGAAGGCCTTGGCCTGGCCTTTTTTAGTTTCTTACTGTAAGGGTGGCACTCCCTTAGTGCCGGCTTCTTTTTATAGTATAGTTACTTATAAAAAAAAAAGGTTCTAGTTGTGGAGGCAACAATGACTTGGTGATGTTCCAGCATTTATGAGTACCAATTAACTATCGAGACAACTTTCTGAGTACAAATGTGTACTCTAGCTACAAAATTTATCTACACATTATGGAAGCTGATGAACTAGCAAACCTTTGGACTTTGTTATGTACCCCATTCCTTGGGATTGTGTTAATAAGATATTACTTTTGGATATTAGTGGAATTAATTTCACCTGGGCATTATGTAGACATTATGCTTAAGTTAATATTAAGCAAGTTCCATTTCACCCAAAAAAGGAAAAATGTTAGTTAGGCTTTATGCTTTTGTTTAAGTTGATCTATTTTGATTCCACCAAATGATAATAATATAAGAATAAGATAAAGGATTAAGTGACTCTAGCAAGTAGATTTACTTTCTCCAAGTAAGTTTCACATGATTGATTCTTGACTTTCTGAATTTGGTCTAAACAGATGAATTTGTTGGCAAAATCTTTTAAAGAGAGAACCTCAAATTACTGTGTTTGAAAATTGTTGCGAGCCATTTGTAATATTGAGGCACGGCTGGAAGGAGTTGTTGTTGGTGTTGGAGCAGCACTGTCTCTGCCTCTCGCTGTGGAAGGACACAAAAAAACCTTGGAAAGATGTATATATGGTGGATGCCTTGGCTTTGAAAGGCGCAAGCTAAGATGTTTTCACTGTATTCATCAGGGATAGGTAAACCATATTGTTGGTTCTGTCCATTGTTGTTAGTTCTCATCTTGTTGAGATAGTAACTTGATAACTGAGGTGAGATTAGTTAAAAGTACCCAGTCTAGTCATTTCTTTGCATTGTGTTGCTTTTCTTACACTTCTGTTTGTGTGTGTTTAACGTGTTGAAACTAGGACTTCAGGGCCTTGGATGGACTACATTTAATTGAACTACAAATTGGCCATCAATGGTTCTGACATCATTTTCAGTAATTATCTTGTAGAATCCACTTAATTGGTTTTTTTGGTTATTTACTTGTTATTTACCCATAGGTTGTTCTTGCTTGAGGTTTGATCTGTTTTCTAACAATGATGCTTTAGAGAGTCATGAGCCTGTATCAGAGCATTTTGTTGCAAGAACCCCCTAAGTAAAGCTATGTTCTTCTCCTATTCAGCATATGTTATTTAATTTAATGTCAGTTACAATGTTTGTGTATTCATTTATCCAATTTTGTGGCATAAAGCATTATCTTCTAGTCATTATCATGATGCCTGTTCTAATGATACTAGCAACTCCAGAAAGTTAGTTATTGTTATTGTTGTAAACCCTGCTAACTTGAGATGAACACATATACAGTAGTCTTGATGAAGTTGGTGCAGACATGAGTATATGGAGATGGGTGATTCCGCAAGTATGATTTTTATGCATGAGAATTCACATTGGTGCACATATAGTTACTCAATCACAAAGATTTGATTAGTTGAGTTTAACTCAAAAGTGAAGTGCTTATACTAGTTTGGTTTGTGTGTCCGTAGGTATTTTGGATATTAAAGCTAAATGGAAGAAAACATGTATTCTCTTTTTGAGTGGTTGCATTATTATTTGGAATGGATTTGCAAGCTTCTAACAATTTTGATAAGAGGCAAGGCCATCAGCAGAAGCAACTTATTTCTACAGAAAGATATTGATTGGAAGAATACGCTTTGTGAATAACCCATTGCCTCCTAACAGCCGCTAATGGTCTAAGCAAAGCTGGACCAGTTTCCCAACTAATTATTCTTATTGTTCACTTCCTATCCTGGTGATCTTGCCCGACATAGATGCTAAGTGAATTTATTGCTTCAAATGGGCTTTCCATCAAACATTGTGCACTATTCCTTTTGTCCCCTTTAATTTGACTGCGTAGTATCCAGCTTAGACGACCTCAGTAAGCTTATGCCTTTCAATGCAGCATTTATCATACCTTAAGCTAATTCTTTCTGTTACAAACCACAAATATTAGGCCTACCAAGAAATTGACCAACATCTTATAGATATCTGTCAGTAGGCCTCGGCCATAAGGACCTTTATTGTGCTTGATGTCCACCAAACAGAATCAAGTTTGCATCTCAAATCTCTTTATCATTCATTAATTTTGTTTTGTAGAACATTAAGGTGATCCATAGCCGAAGATTTAAAAAAAAAAAGTGAGGTGGCTTGATATACGAAGTTTTGGATCTAATATTAAGTTTTATGTTTTATTTAAAAAATCTATAAACTAATATTAAGTTGATACCATAACTTTCTGTAGGCCATGTCATCTATTTGTCCATAAGATACTTGTACATTTAATTTACATGTTGAGAGTCTAGCAGCTTCTTCAACATTACCGGTGTCCGATGTTTTATGGATGGAGTTGTTCACAATCCTAGAATCCACCAAACAATGAGATGGTTTTTCTTCTTAGCCTATCTGTAATGTATTGCACCTTTCTAACTTATCAAAAAAATAAAAATGTACTGAACCTTTTTTTACCGGTTAATACACTCAGAACTGGGAGCACTCGCCTTTATGCCATTTGATAAGAATCTTGATGCAAGCACGCTTCATCAGATGGTAGGCTTTGTGATCGTGATTATATATAGTTATTTTGCTTCTTGTGGTTGGCATTGTCACCCATGAGCATCACAATGCAGATGTGATTGGAGACACAAGAAAGAATATTGACTTTAAACTTGTGTTGGAGTTTGTCTATCTATTTGCTTGTTACACAGCTTCTTTTCAGCTAATTTCAAATAATAGTGGATGAGGTCAGGACCGTTAGTACTGCCTTCCCCACGTAGAATGACCACAAGATCGCCAAAGAATGTATTCTTGCGGCCAAGCTCATCAACAAGGACTATCTTTCTTTGAATATGGGTGAAGGTATTCATTGTTGAAAGCATTGATGCGATTAACGGTTGGCAGGTTAGTATCTTTCATTTGATATGGTATTACACAACACGGAATATGCCAATAAAAGAGGAATATGCCTTTCCCTTGATTTTGTGTCCAAGAATATACCTTTAAATTTTTAACTGAAAACAATTGCTCAATAATTTTCTTGTATAACATCGGCTTCTTTTTAGTCGTTTTTGCTAAGGTCATCAAAAGGTCACAATAATCCGCACAAATTGGGATATGGGGTAGCTTTCCTTCTACAGCGAGAGGCAGAGACGGTGCTGCTCCAACACCAACAACAACTCCTTCCAGCCATGCCTCAATATTACAGATGGCTCGCAACAATTTTCAAACACGGTAATTTTAGGTTCTCTCTTTAAAAGATTTTGCCAACAAATTCATCTGTTTAGACCAAATTCATAAAGTCAAGAATCAAGCATGTGAAACTTAGTTGGAGCAAGTAAATCTACTTCCTATAGTCACTTAATCCCTTATGTTAATCTTATATTATTATCATTTGGTGGAATCGAAATAGATCAACTTAAACAAAAGCGTAAAGCCTAACTAACATTTTTCCTTTTTTGGGTGAAATGGAACTTGCTTAATATTAATTTTAGCATAAAGTCTGCATAATGCCCGGGGGAAATTATTTCCCCTTATATCTAGAAGTAATATCTTATTAATACAATCCCAGGGACCTTTTTTTGCTAGTTCATCAGCTTCCCATAAACATGTAGATAAATTTTGCAGCCACAATACCCAGAAAGTTGTCTCAGCAGTTAATTGGTACTCATAAATGCTGGAACATGACCATGTCATTATTGCCTCCACAACTAAAAACTAGTTTTACTCCAGAACGTATTTTCCAGTCCTAAGTAAGCCACCGACTAATTTCAACTTGGCAGACTTTAAAAGTTGACACTACTTGTAAATTGACTAGGAATGACCCATGGCTACAGCACTTCAAATTAAAACCTAAACAAAATTTAAATAAAAATTATGAGATTAATGCAATTTCAACAAACAAACTAAAATTCTCTACGGACAACTTGCAATGCTTTTGTTTAAGAAAGAAAGTTAGAAAATACAATTTAATTCACGCAATGGAATACTCAAATTAATGCATTTGCTATGGCCATATCATGTCTCCTAGTAGCATCCCTAATTGCTTTTTGCATATTCTCCTATTTTTCCTCAACACCTAAGGTGGAGAGAGAGAGAGAAAGAGAGAGAAGAAATACAACAAAAAACATGCATGTTAATTAATTGGTCCATAGTCAATAGCAAACAATCAAAAAAACCCATTAATAGAAAGAAAAAAATTCATATTCGCTGAGAAATCCACAACAAAATTTTTTTCAAAGCTTCACATTTGCTCAAGGTGTCTAATGTGGGCCAATTTAGGACATTTAAATAAAAGAAGAGAAAAAAAAAAAAAACAATGCAACCAAATTTGGATAAAATATTTTGTAAATCAACCAAAGTAAAATCTTCAAACCACAAAATTTGACACTACCAATTTCTTATCATATACACAATGCTTCAGATAAATATTATAGGACTTAAATAAGGTAACTGTCTACCAATTTCTATTGTCCACAATTGACACCTACACAAACAAACACCCACATAAAAGTGTTATCAATTTATAGCTATAAGTTGTTTATGTGATAGTCCAACCTAATTAAAAGTACTCCATGTTGTACCTCCGAAATGGCTTGATTCAACTTTCACACTTTTTACCTCAGAGTAGGTAGCAAGTTTTAGTCAACCTTTAGCAAAAGTTCTAAACAGGACATGTTATAAGCAAACCATTCAGGTAGTAAAGTTGAGTCATTGTCCCTTGTAAAACCATATATCTACTTTCAAACCTGCACTGTAAGCACTGATTTAATTTACTAACCGTGTTAACCATTACCTCCAAACAGTGGCAGAGCCACTTAAGGACCAAAGGGGGCACTCGCCCACTCAATTTTCAAAAATTATATCTTTACCTAGAGTTGTGTAAATTTTTGCCAATTTGCCCCCTCTAAAAATTTGTAAATGCCCCCTTCGATAGTTAAAAATTTTATTTTCTTATACGATTTTAGATATAATTCTCAATTTTCCACCTATAAACATATAAATATCACCCTTAAACAGTTATTTTTTCTTCAAAGACCCCTTTATATATTATACATGTAAGCTTATGTATGTTATAAGTATAATTATATATACATAAAATTTATACAAAATTATTGTAAAATGTGGTATGGTTTAACCTAGACCTTTCACTTTAAAACAAACACTCATAGTGATGGCTTAATTATAAAAATGTCATTGTCACATCATTCTATTGAAATTTTGTGTATAAAGTTCTTGAAAAAATAGTATTTTCTGTATATTATAAATCTATATGGAAGTCAATCGATTTAAAAAAAAAAATTGGATTGTCAAATTTTTTAGCTCCGAAACTGCCTCCAAAGTATTTAAACAAACAAATAGTAAAAAAAAAAAACAATAACAAAAAGAATTGACAACAAAAAATAAATGCACTAAGCATTTATGATTGTTCTAAAACCATACCTTGTACAGATAAAACATCACATGCCCTATGCGAAGAATGATGTCAACGAATAACTCGAAGTGGACCTACAAATTGGAATAGCTTTGTTAAATGTTTTCAAAATAATTCAAAAAGAAGATCTATCAAACAATGTCAAATGGAAGATTAACACGTCATTTGGTTATTGTTAAGACATTTTCAGCCACAAGCTAGTTTAAATAATTTTAATTTATTAAAAAAAGAAACATTCAGGACATTAAAAATTCAATAATGCTAGACTCACTTCTATCGACCACTCCTCATACCACTCCTGCTGAGTTGACACGCGCTAATAGGAAGACCAATTGAGAGTGAGAATTGATCTACCTATCAGCGCATGCCAACTCAACAAGAGTGGTTGGAGGCAAGGTCGGTAGGCGTGTACGTAGCATTACTCTTAAAAATTAGTCAGAAGCAGGAGTGATTCTATAAACCCGTGCCTACGGCACTCCCTGGTCCTCATTCTACCCACCCATGAAACGACTTTCTAAACCACAGTTAAAACTAAATACAGAATCACAAAAAACTTACTTAAAATTTAACAACAACAAATATAGTTTGTCAACCTTGGAGTCCTCCCTTCCAAAGTTTTTTATGCAAGCCAATACTGAAACCCCTCCTTGAGAGTAAAGGGGAAATGGCAGCTCTTAATTTCATATTTTCATCAATAGTTGAGGGAGTATTACTTTCCCTAAAGACATAGGAAAAAGTATTGAAATAGAAAAATTAAGATCTAAAAAAAGTCCATTAATTTTTCTTATGGAAAAAAATTACTGTAAGATTTGAATATGTTGAAAATAAACACCTAATTCACAAATTTAGAACATTATGTTAAAGGAACAAAGTCAACCTAGCCGAGAGCATGAGTCAAATGCTGAAGAAAACATAAATTAAGCTAGTAGATTATGATGATGAGCAAGAGTTCATACCAACAGTTGGTGACAATAACTCAACTGCAACTAAAAATGAAAGAGAGGATTCGGGAAAGGACCCAATAAGCAGAGACTTCATTTGGCTCCTTCAATCAATGAAATTAGTAAATGTACTTCATGCAGAGGCTGGACAACATAAAAGATAAATGAGAATGTGGCTCTCGTGTAGGGGCCAGAGAAGTGGCCATGAGGGTTGGATTCACTGGCCATGGTGGCTAACCGTGTGCTTTGACAACTGGAGATGGAAATTTCAGCTTGGATTCCACAGATAGAGAGAACTCATTTGTTATCTGACCTCGAAAACAAAAAAGAATGGATTTGCAGAGGAGGTTGCTGGCCATGGTGCCGTGTGAGCTTGCTGGTTCTTAGAGTGAGAGAATTAGGAGAGTTGGTGAGAGAGAGGTTTGGAGAAATATAGAGAAAGCTAGCCCGATTTTGAAAATGTATCTCCCTACTTTTTCAGATTTGTTGTGTGTGTCAGCTAATACATTTATTACACTTTAACAACTCTGATTGAGTGAAAGAAAAAGTAGAGATAACATGATCTCACCCATTAATCGGCTGAAAGAAGTTGATGTTATCCATTAGATTTCAATTCGGGTTGTTTGTTTGAACGTAGCATGTGTGAGACTCTTAACCACCACCTGAGCTTTTTCTCTTCCCATGCAAATCAGCTAGCCAACTATCCCTATTCCCAAGCCCCTTTCAACATTCCATGGATGTTGACATTTTACATTGAAAGTAGATGAAGTTAAAAATAATCTCAGCCATTCAACTTAAGAGAGGATGAACTTCAGCCATTAGATCAAAATGTACCTTTGAGATATTTTGAAAAAGATTGAGCTATTTTGTAAGATAGATGCATCATAACTAATAGAAAATATTGTGAATAAGTAGCAAAATGAAATCAACTGAGGGAAGAACATAGCATTATAAAAAGGCAGTATTTGTTTGGTGTTATCAGGAATTCCAGAACTTATTTGCAATACATAAGTACAAATTTTAGTTGAACAAAAATCTAGTTGCATATGCTTAATAAACAATTTGCAAAACTTGAGAATCTTGACAACTGCAAAAAATGTGAATGTTATGCTCAAGTCATGTCCATCAATGTGCATTCTTACCTGGGTTAGCTTGAAGGCACTAGCTCAAGTTTCTCCAACTGCAAACCTTTGTTAAATAAGCAACTGAAATCAACATGAACACAGTCACCGGTGATAGAATCAAAAAGAATATATTCACTGTGTTGATCTCCTAGGCCCACAATGTGCCCAACCATTGACCAAACTGCAATGGCATGTGCATAAGCTACTTAAGCCCTGAACCAAGCAGTTGGTTCAGAGAAGGTGTTCAAAAGCCATTTGTGGAAAGTTGGGGGAATCATTGAAAGAACTTTGTTCTTCAGCATCTCGTCTTCTAGCATTTTCCCTTGGCATTCATCATAAATACGCTTAATTTGAGGATTTGTCTTCTACTTGTCAAATTTCCCACAACTTATGTAAATGTCTTGGGAGTATGTGTCAGAGCCCGCGAGTGTGGGGTGCCCATCCTACCATACCACAGTCCTCTATTAGTGGAATCACTGCAAAGGTGTGAATTTAAAGCTTCCTCCTACCATACCACAATCCTCTGGGCACTTGGATAATAAACGGTTTATCATAGCATTAAATTCCATCAAGCACACATATTTCCTGAGGTCATACTTGAGTTTGCAAAGGAATGGATGTTTAATACCATCACTACCTAGAAGAACAACTTGTAAACAACAAAACAATGGAACACTAGGTATAGGGAAGATGTATGGTACCATTTTCAATGACCCATCAGGACATACTATCAAGTGCATATATAGGGTATGATACATGCAACTCTATAGACTTTTCCAAATATGAAGGGCTTGAAAGAGATTCTTATGGCCCCTGCGAAGAACCTTTGTATAGAATAACAATACATCAGGAAGGTAACACCACCCACGCTTTTCAGTATTTAAACTCGTAGAAACAACAGTTGTGGAAATAGATGGAATTAATTTGGGACCTAGCTCGAAATTCTCCTGTCCTGTCATTTTTTAGCATTAACAAACACCTCATCACAGTACTTGGCTATATAAAAGTATCCTTTCTCCCACTTGGGCCGCAGTTCCCTCATCCTAAAATAAAGACCAATGAAATCTTCCTTCTGCTTCTGACCAATATAATGGATCCACCTGAGGGCTTTGGCAATATCTAGATTCTCATTCAGAGCTTGACTATCAGGTGGCAGGTTCAATGGAACCAATGAAAGGCTGGTGATAAATGAAATCGCAGCAGAGCTAATAACCTCCACTGGCATGTTCAGGAGTTTTTGTTGCAGCTCTGCAAGCATTGAAAATACTAGCACTAGAACCAGTTACATGCACAGTCAATTTTTTTATCCAGAAAAATATCCATCTTCTAAATGACTTCGAAGGACTGTAAATAGGACCAACATGTCACAACCTCCAACCCCGCCTATACGGATTTAGGGTGCATGACCGGCCAGTAGCTTGGCTACCTAAGGCCGCATTGCGTAACCTAGTTGACACATGTGCATTTATCATTTAAAAGATAGATTATTGTGGAATTTAAAACTTTATAAACGTAAAGTAAAACGTGTGTCATACATAGTAGAGCTGTACCTAATCTCCGAAACATAATCATTCTACAAGGTGGACCTATCAAAGGCCACCACAGTTATAACATTATAATATTACAAAAAATTAGGGTCCAACCCCTATATCAATATATAACATAAGGGCCGTGGGCCACAATCCAAATGTCCATGTAATGGGCCTCCTTCAAGGCCTCCCCATTTGTTCACCTGAAAATATTTTTAGAAAAACGTAAGCTAATGCTTAGTGAGTAACAATAATGCATGAGCATAAAATACCATAGACTACATTTATATTTAATGTATATGACAATAAAGATACATGTATGCATAAGTGGCATGAATTTAGAATCGCATAAGTATAATCTTAAAGACACTTGAAGCATAGGCTTTTGTATTAAACATTTCATCATTTCTAAAACATAATGTTGAAGAAGAGAGGCCAATGTGTTGTAGCATGAACTATTTGAGTGTAACATAACTTGTCATGAGTATAACATACCATATCTTATAAGTGTACATCTTGGTTCGCCGTATAATATAGGATACATCAAATATTACCATTCTTAGTAACTTATAAAGCATAGCTTTGGAAACGTAGGTAACATAAGTATCACATTGAGATACTACAGCATTTCGAACATCGTATCATAGGAGTGAGGCATAACACATAACATGATTTCGTAAGGTATAACGTAGCTGTCATAAGCATGTCATGGCATGATATTGTGAGGCATATCATATTACTCATTCTAGAACATAAGCGTGTCATGTCTTTACATTAGGCAACCGTATCCCTCACGTCACCCCACTTAAGAGATTTTTCTGGTATTGGGCATCATAGTAACCACAAGAGTCACGCATAAGGCTCTTTAGGCTAACATAGTAACCATGAAGGTCAAGCATCGGCTCTTTAAATCAATCATAAGAGTTATGCTCAATTATGGTAACCATAAAGGTCACATCTAGACTTTTAAGCCAAGGGACGTCTCCCAACATAGCGGTAGATTATTTCGTGTCCCCTACCATAGGACCATCGTTGCTAGTTTAGGGTATTACCACGAAAGACCTTACATGTCGATGGTTTGTTTCACATCCCCCATCTTAGGACTAGTATGGTGTATTTCACGTCCCCTAGCATAGGATTAGCATAGTTTCTTTCACGTTTCCTAGTCTAGGACTAACATAGTTTATTTCACGTCCCCTAGCGTAGGACTAGCATAGTTTCTTTCATGTCCCCGAGCGTAGGACTAACATAGTTTATTTTACGTCCCCCAATGTAGGACTAGCATAGTTTATTTCACGTCCCCGAGCGTAGGACTATCGGGCTAGATTATGGTCTTGCCACGAGAAGACCCGAGTTGGCACCATGCATTGGAAACTTAACATCTCTTTCATTTACACATTATAGTCCATGGTTTTTTCATTCATAACATAAATATAACTTGCATGCATTTGAAATATGACATTTATAGTTGAACATAGCATTGATGCATTGAAAACACGTGGAAAGCATTGCATGATATGGAAGTGAATTTAAAACGTTTGAAAATTAATAAAGTTTTACTCATGGCATATCGTTACTCACCTCTCTCCAATAGAACGGGTGCTAAACTAGGCGTTCCTACACAAAATGCAAATGGAAGTAGAGAAACACGAATACAAGACTATATGGCAAAGCAACAACACGTAAACTGAGGCTAAACACATAAGTCCCTCAACCCCGACTCAATAACACCTCACTCAAACAACGAGAGAGCAAGGCTAAACCCTAGGATAAGGCCTTAATGTAAAACGAGAACATAAGGTTAAGGTTTGAACATGAAAGCCGAGACATCGACTCCTTCATTGCGTCTCAAACACTTCTCAAGGAAGAGTTCACACTCTAGGTTAGTTCTATTTGAAAGTAGGCTTAAAGGGCTTTAATTTGATCGGTCATGGGCTAAAAACACAATTTGGATGAAGAAGTTATGCCCCATAGAAAATGGGCTAAAAGTTTGGAAGAAGAATGTTACTGATAGAATTTTAGGTCAACTTCAAAATTCAATATCTCTCAATCTATAAGGAATTAGAGTACAAACCTTATATGAGTACAAAGGTCTATGAGTACAATTTTCAATACTTCAAACGGTGCATCAATTTGAGGTTTCTAGAGAAAGTTATGCCTGTTTTACTAGACAGTATCTGAGTTGGAAAGTGAAATCGGGGATTAGACAAAGGGGTCAGCTCCAGAAGCAAAAGTGTCGACTCCAAAGCTAAATGGATGAATCTGGGAGTTCTCTGAGTCAAAGTGTCGGCTCCAGAAGCAAAAGAGTTGCCTCCAAAGCTAAACAGATGAATCTGGGAGTTCTCTGGGTAAAAGTGTCGGCTCCAGAAGCAAAAGAGTCATCTCCAAAGCTAAAAACCCAGATTTCAAACCCGAAAATCCCCAAACCTCACTCAAACCAAAACCAAACTCCATCAAAACTCTCACAAACCCTTCCAATGCTTCTAGGGTCCAAAGATTAACCTAAGAAGACCACAATAACTCAAAATCAAACACTTTAAACAAGTAAAACGAAAGGATCTATGGTTTTAAGATTCCAAGCCCTAACTTGCATAAGTTGGGGATTTTAATCCCAAACTCTCAAATCTTTCAACGAGGTTTACAACACTCTATATTTAGACAATTTGGGACTCAAAAAAGTCACCCACAACAACCCAATAACACAACCCACAAAGATAGATACATACACATATATAATTATAGAGAGAGGTGAAACCCTACCTTTCTTCAAGCTTGCCCAAGTCTTTTAATGGCTTCAATCTATTCCTTCACCTCTCTTTCAAGCTCCTCTTCCTTCAATCTCCCTTTCCCTCTTTCTCTTCTCTCTTCTCCCTCTCTCAACTGGTCGGGTGTGTGTATCTCCTGGTGTGTGTGTGTTTGTTTTATGTGTATATAAGAGTATATAAGATAATACACATGGGAATAATCTTATGTGTCTCATCCTATAGGCTTAAACTACAACATAAGTTCCCATTGGTCACTCTTGACTCAAATGAGGCAATAATTAATATTAAACAATGCTGTCGTGCCTTGGTTTTTGGGTGTTCAAGGTCCTTTCGGCTCGGAGATCCTAAAGCACGGAACTCTGTCACTAAAACTCATCCTCCTAGAAGGAAAAGTGCGACTAGGTTTGAAAATTGGTTTGACTAAGGGCTTTTTAGAAAAATAGAGTCGCCACTTAACTTCATTAAGGTGAGTTAGGATACCTAAAACTAAGTGTTAATTCGAAGATTAAACTCAGGGTTTCTTGGAAAAGGTTTTGAAAAACTCCCTTAAGAGAGGGTTTTTAAGAAAATAGGTTGTTTGGCAACCTTTTGAAATGTTTAAGCCCTTTTTGAAAATAACTCCCTTTTGGTCTTTCGAAAACAGAAATCTAAGGTTTGAGGGTTAGTTACGTGTAGAGAAGATATCATAAGATCATCACCCTACCCCGCCCTTTCGGTACCTACATGTCTAATCACCCTTGGTTTACTCACTAGAATAAATGGTTACCATGATCCACTTTACATCCACTTTAGAATTTTTGAAAAAGGGGTTTAGCCATCACTTTTTGGATGAACGATGCATGATGCAAGTTTTGTAAGAAATTTGAAAATAATGGGGGTTTTGAAAGAGTTTGAAATAAAAATTTTGAATTGATTGGAATTTTTGAAAAAGGGATTGGAGTTGAAATAAAAGTTATGACCGCACCATTTTAGGTTGCCTACGTATCTCATTTGGCGAGAATCAAGTCATTCGTAGATCGGGCAAGAGCCCGATAGAAAATAAGGGCATTAGGGCCTTTGGAAGGTTTAAAGACACTTTGGGTCTTTGGAAGAGTTTAAGACACTTTGAGGTCTTTGGAAAAGTTTAAGACACTTTGAGGTCTTGGAAAATTTGACTTGAAATTGGAAGTGAAGTGTTTTGAAAATGCTTTTGAATTGACTCTAAGGGAGTTTTGAAAAAAATGCTTTGGCATGATTCAAGAGAACTTGAAAGTATTTTTGAAGTCTTGTTTTGAAATCCTAGGAGGCATAACTTTAGAATGTTTTGATGAATGGTTTTTGAAAATGGCTAAGTGTATGGAATCCTAACATGGACAACCTTAGAAGTTGTTCTTGATTTGTCACTTGTTCTTGGAATCCCTAACCATGAGAGGGCTAGGGACACCTTAGGCTTGTGACTTTTTGAAAACACTTTTGGAATAGTCTTGAAGAGGGAATGTAAGAACATTGAAAGAGTTTATAGAGTTAGGTTATTGAAGTCATGGGGTAGGTAGTTTTGGAGGAATAGGTTATGAGGATAATTTGAAAGTTTGAATGATCATTTGAAAAAAGGGTTCAAGAGTTGGAACCTTGAAGTGTATTAACCTTGGTTGGGTTAGCCTAGGGTTAGAGGGAACCTAAGGTTAACTAACTTGGGTTAGGTTGACCTAAGGTTAAGAAGACTTAAGGTTAACCAACTAGGGTTAAGTTAACCTAAGGTGAGTGAACTAGGGTCAAATAAACCTAGGGTTGGACAACTAGGTTCAAGTTAACCTAGGGTTTGGTAACTAGGGTCAAGCTAACCTAGGGTTAGGCAACTAGGGTCAAGTTAACCTAAGGTTTGATAACTAAGGTCAAGTTAACCTAGGATTTGGTAACTAGGGTCAAGCTAACCTAGGGTTAGGTAACTAGGGTCAAGTTAACCTAAGGTTTGGTAACTAGGGTCAAGCTAACTTAGGGTTAGGCAACTAGGGTCAAGTTAACCTAGGGTTTGGTAACTAGGGTCAAGTTAACCTAGGGTTGGATAACTAGGGTCAAGTTAACCTAGGGTTTGGTAACTAGGGTCAAGTTAACCTAGGGTTGGATAACTAGAGTCAAGTTAACCTACGGTTGGGTTGGAAGTTGGTTTTGAAAATTAGTTTAATGCATTTTTGGAGAGAATTTTGAAGGACAAAACATGCTATACAAGGGACTTTGGTGGACAACCCTTTTGAAGATCATTTCTATAAAATTTTTGACTCTAGCCAAAAGCATGGTTTATATGGATGGTGATTGGAGACCATTCCAAGGAAGGTTTTCTTATGGCCATTATAACCACTATTTTGACAAGAGTGTAAGGGGTCAAAAATCAACATAATGATGGTAAGTTTTAGAAAATCATTTTTGATACAAAGATGGAGAGAATGCATTTTCGAAATCATCTTTGGAGAGGGATCTTGAAAACCATTTTTTTAAGGGAACCATTCCATCAAGAGAGGGTTCGTATGGCCAATAAAAGGGAGACCACTTAAGAGAGGGTTCCATGGGGCAATTCCAACCACTAAACTTGAGAGAATAGAAACCATAGAATTCAAAGAGTTTGAACATCATTCTTAGGCGATCATAAAGAGAAAAGGGAACCATTCTAACAATTTAGGGCTCCTATGGCCAATATAAAGGGAGACCACTCAAGAGAAGGTTCCATGGGGCCATTTTAGCCACTAAATTTGAGAGAATGGAAACCTTGAAAATTAAGAAGTTTGAAAGCAACTTTTGTGTAAGTTGAAATGCAATGATGCAAAAGTGTGAATAAGGGGGTAGAGAGGGATTTTCTACGGCATGACTCCTAAGGTCTCATCCTAGACTTCAAGGGGCCAACTCTTGGAACAATTTTTAAAAGAAATATAGAGCTTGGAAATGGCCTAAAATTAAGAGCAATGTAAGCATGGTGGAACATGACAATAAACATAAGATGAAGCCAATCACACAAGACATGATCAAAATAGCAATATGCAAGGGGTCATGATTTACATACAAGGCTTTTAGGCTACACCACATAAACAAAGGGACTCCTAGGCCATACCATCTTAAAGTAGGCTAGTGAGAGGTCCCCTTACACCGTAGCTCTCACTTCCTTTCCTCTAGGCATGATCTAAGAGCCCTCTTGGCTCAAGCATGCAAGAAAGGGGGGTTAAAGATGGGGGTTAAAATAGAGAATAGCCTAAGTAGGCTAGGAGGGAGAAGAGAAGAGTGAGGAAGGGCATAAAAGCAAAAGGGATACCACCTTTTGCCTTCAACACATTTGTAGTCTTCAATGGATGTCTTAATTGGAGCTTGAGTGGCTTCAAGAAGGCTTGGGAGGCTAGTGTGGAGTGTATAAGTGTGTATGGGGCCTTGTATGTGGAGTGTATAGGCTTAAGAGGGGTAGAATCTAGCCTAAGTGTTGGAGGGGGAGAATATATATGGAGATTCAAGGTTCTGGAGTGATTTCAGCAGAGTTTCGTATTAATTTCGGACCTGGAATATGCAAGGGGGGAGGCCTCTATTTATAGGCAATCTGGAACAGGCCTTGCGCATGTAGGACATGCGTAGGTACTGTTCCATTGCCAGAATAACACGTGGCACCCTGTGTACTGGTTAAATCTCGATCGTTAATTGAAAGTAGGTCAATCTGATCAAAATTTGAGCGCATGTAGCATACGCTCCATCACCGGGAAGGTTCGTTCAAACTTTGCCTTGATAATTGGGTCAATCGGGAAGGTTCCGGGGGAATCGGTCGCACTCGAGATGTTCTCCTAGTGCTCCCGATGAACTTTCATATTTTTGAAAAGTTTGAATTATGTTTGGAGGTGAGTGATATCGTCTTGGGAAGTGTGCCAAAAAGGACACTTTTGCGAAGTGTCTGTGATATGCTCCATGGGTGTTCGAAAATGGCTATCTTTGTTTCGTGTGATCAAGGCCTTCGAGAAGCAATCTATTCGATCAGACCGTACCGATGGAAAGTACTCTGGAAACATTTTCTGGAATTCCCAAATTTATGCATTTCTCAAGTCGTTTGACGGTGCGTTTTCATTAGGGAATCGGGAAAAAAGTCAACCTTGGTGGAGCGTCTGCGAGACACTCCAGGGGTTGCTGAAAGTCATGGTTTGCACAACGTACGATGGAGGGCTTCGGGGGGCGATCTATTCGATCGAACCGTATTGATGGAAAGATCTATGGATGAGCTTTCGAGAATTCTCTGATTTACGCATTTCTCAAGTCGGTTGACGGTGTGTTATAACCAGGGAATCGGGGGAAAACGCAATTCAGGCGAAACGTCTGCGAGACGCTCCAGGGAACTTTTATCGCGTCGTGTGAGCTTAGTGTCGTAGGGTGCTCCTTGGGTTAAACAGGGACGTGTGGTGGAACCCTTTGCTCGAAACCCCAATGCTGGTGTTGTTTCAGGGCATTTGTGGGCTTCCGGGAGGAAAACGGTCATTTTGACCGAAGTTGGCTGGAAATGGTCAGGAATGGTCTGGTATATTGTGTTAAGCATGTAGGGCTGTTCAGGGATGGTTTTGAGAGATTCTTTTACCGTTCAGCAGGGTTTGTACCGTGCTGAGGCGTTCAGGGGTAAAATGGTCATTTTGACCAGAGTGAGCCGGAATAGGACCGGATTTGGACCAAATGGCGTGCGAGGGATGCCTAATGGTTTGACAACATTGTGGAAGAATGAACTTATCATTTTGAAGGATTTTAAACTTTCCCAAAACGTGCCTGAAAGCCCAAGGGGCAGGTTTGGTTATTTTTCACCGAGTCGGGCTAGCAGGCGCCAGTGTTGACCTAGGTGTTGGTTTCCGAGACCGCCCGGTCTTGGAAAACTACCTGTGCGGTGTTGGTCTCCAAGAACGCCCGTTCTTAGAGAGCTACCTGTAGGGGTGGTGTTGGTTCCTGAGAACACCTGGTCCTAGAAAGCTATCTGGAAGGGTGGTGTTAGTCTCCGAGAACGCCTGGTCCTGGAGAACTACAGAATGACGGACATTCTACATTGGCGGGCTAGCAGGCGCCAGAAGTGAATCGTCTAGAATTTTTGATGAGGTGATGGTCCCCGACATCGCTTGATCCCGGGAAGCTACCTGGATGGCGTTGGTTTCCAGGACCGCTCAGTCCGGAAAACTGCCTGGAATAATGGTGCTTATGGCTCCTGCGGGTCCTCGTGGACCCGCGAAGCAACCAGTTGACTGGATTGGAGGTTGAAAGGCTCGTCTTAAGCCTGCCTGTGTGGTGTGGTGTTGGAAACCGAATCCGGTAGGGCCGGAGATTACCGAGCGAGCAAAAATGGGGTGCTTACAAATGCAAATACTAGAAATTCTCATTAATATAAATAAACAGAGGTTCGAGATATTACACAACAGATGCAGAATCTGACACATTTGGAAGCTAAAATCTTGAGGTTAAAGATGGGACAATTATCTCTTCAACATAATTAGAGAAATAGTCCCACAATCTCTGACCCCTCCCATTCATTCCACTGGAATCAGCTCTGCTCTTGATCTCAAATGGAGGGATATTCAAAGGTTGTTTGCACTTTAGTGTCTGTCACACAGAAGCTGTAACATTTTCATCAAGTGATGCCTCAAGACCTGCAATCTTTAGCAGCTCCTGTATAACCAATGCAATTGAGTCTTGGATAATGGCATCAGGTGCAGCTCTAAAAGCCCTGGCCAGATACTTGTGGATCAACTCAAAAATCAAATCATCATCTAAGCAAGCAATTTTAAAGCGCTGGCTTGAAAACCCCTTTACTTTGGCAGTATCAACTCCACCATGTGCTCCTAGGTAATCATCACATACCAACTTTAGCTGCTGTCCAACTAAAGCCCTAGCTTCGTCTGCGCAGCCTCTAAGCAAGGAAGTAATCAAAGAACTCAAGACATTCATATCCAAACCTACTTCCCAGTGATAAAAGAAGTGACATCCTACATTCTCAGGTTCAACAATTTTCTCAGCTCACAAGCCACCATATACCTAATATTCAAATTATCATTATACAACCCACCAGCAACATTACACAATTGGACTTTCAAATTCATTGATCCACATGTTTCTCATATCACTTTGTTCACTTCTGTTAGGGCAGGAATGCTAGGCAAAGGATGAAACTCACAGATATGCTGCTTTTGGATATTCCTCTTCTCAAAAATAGGTTTTTCCAAGATTTCCACAATTTTACTTAAATTTGAAGAAGAATGCTCTTTATCTTGCTCTAACAAGGGAATAAGAGCAATAAAAACTTAAGATATTACATGTTTAGTGCTAGAAGGTAACACCTTTACCAACTGCTTTATAAAAGTATGCAAGACATAGAGACCATTAGCCTGCAATGACTCCTTATCTATAGCATGCATGAGAAGGACCATAAGTTTCGGTACGTAAGTGCAAAGAGGGACTCCATCATATTGATCAGCATCTCTATACATTTCATGCCTTTGTTTCTGCAATGATAGATCCTCCGTATGAAGCAATTTTCTATCCATAAAGCAATTTTCTATCCGTTGAGAAGACCAACAAAGTGATTCTTCATAAAGTAACCAACCAACTCAGATTTGAAAAGAATTTATACAAGGACCGAAAGAGTAAAAAAGCAACAGCTGAACCTTGTCAACATCCATATTCTATAAGAAAACACATAAGATAGAGTAGAGAGAATTGTCACTCAATCTATATGTAATCTAACAATTGTTGGGAAAGCATTGCAAGTGAAGCAAAACCCATGTTAGGAATATTTCAACATCAGAACACTAAAAAAACAAATCCTAAACAATGAATGCTTAATTTTTAGACTCTGATCAATCGATAATGTCTAGGTCAATTCCTTACAATCTTCAAATTAACATAAAATTCTGTACCTTTTGTTTGTCTCATCCAAATCACCATTTATAAAGCACACAAGTTCATCAAAAAGTGCAGGCAATGCAGCAGCAAAAATTTCTTGGTTGTCAGATCCGGTCTGCACATGGTAAAACTACAAAGCAGAGAGCAATTCTCCATTGTCAACTCGATGAAAAGTGAAAGCAAGCACTTTTGATACCCGTGTTTAAGCACTTAGCCAACTCATATAAGGTAACAACTGCTTGATCATTATCCAGTTGAGTGACCACAAGCTTTGGAAGTACAATAGGAACCAACATCTTGACAAGTACTTCAATCTCTGATCATTTTTGGATAGTTTGTAGGCCTCACAGATATATAATCATATAGTTCATTCCGAACATGAATAACTTTTACAAGGATTTGTTCCAATCCACCTTCAAGATGGAAGTGGCAAGATAAATATTAACTTTGATGCAGTCAACTTCACTGTCAAATGTGGATTATCAAGCTGATCAACCAATAAAATAAGACAGAATAAAAAAAAGTTGACTATCTATATCAACTGAAATCATAATCTCTGCTAAGGATTCCAGAAGAGTCAAGAATATCTGGAGATCATTAACTTCTACCAAAGCATGTTTTATCATGTCCAAGAATTTTTGTTCTTTGGTCTATTTGATTCCTCGTCATCCAAAAATAAACAATTTAATATGGGCTCCTCAACGAAAAAGCCAATATGTGTGTCGAATGCTTCTCTCACCGTCCTTCTTTTCGTGAAGGAGAAGGCATTCAACACTTCTAATCCATTCAGATCTTGTTTTAAGCAGAATATCCTTTAGTCCATGTTCAAGGATCCACTGAATTATTCCCACATAAGCACCTTGAACCTCTTCTGACAACGCATTATAAGAAGCTCAAAAAAGAGTCTGTAGATGGACAAAATCACAGGCCAAACTGAATTCTGTGCTTTGAATGTCAGGTAGATGCACAACCCTCGAATAAAACTCATGATTGGGTACATGTCACACCCCCATCCTAATTAGACATTAATTTTGTCATATTAGGTTAGGATGTGATCGCACAGGTCATTGTATCTGCGAACGACACCTTAATCCACACCCTACAAATAGAATACAACGGAATAAATACCATTGCCTTAAGAAACCATAAACCAACCATGCATAAATATAACGTACATCAGAGTAAATCATCCCATAACTTTACACACATCATGTCCAGTATAGGTATATGACAAATCCCAAACTCAAGCTAACGTATAGCAAAATACAAATAGAAAATATGACTCAAGCCCTGAGACACCACATCCGGACACCAACATGAATGCCACCACGGCAAGGACCAACACTGCAGTGAACCAAACCGTCATCTTCAAGTTACCTGTCAAAACAGTCTGTGTGGGTGTGAGCTAATTATCAACATGCTCATGATAGATAATCAAACTCATAAAGAATGATAATAAGCACTCAAATGCACACAAGTAGAAATGATTAATATATTTATATCATGGATGTCTTAATGCAATGCATGTATCACCCACATGTGCGCGCAATTTTAGATAACGTTGGCCCAATATATCGATGGCGCGTTATCAAGGAATGCCCACCATGGCACCCCTAAGCTAGTCCACCGTGACTAAGTCTTGGTTAACCCACCGTAGTTAACTCTCTCCATTGCAATGCAAGACATACAATATGAATGGTATGCAATGTCACCATATATATAGAATCACTAATGTCTCCACAAAACTTCTCATAGATATAAATGTCAATTTCACCTTATATATGAACACTTCCAATACCTCATATACATTCACCACCACTATACATATACAAAACAAACTATGCATTCAACATGAATAAGATTATCACAAAATCCCACAATCTCACAATTAACACCAATATAGATACTATTACAAATAACACCAATATTCATACTAGTACAACAATTATAATTATTCAATATGAATAAGATTATCTTAAATCCCACCTGTCACCGCACACACACTACGTCAAAAATCATTTCTTAGTTAACGTTGAAGGATCTTTCTCTCCGTTAGCTCCTAACACCACAACTATATTAGTTTAGGAATTTCAGCAATCATAATCAATATAATGTATACATAACCTCAATTAAACTCCCAATGTAAAGCTAGAGTTAAAAAATACCAAAATACACTAAGTCCTCTAATCTACCAAAACTGACACAGGCTTCATAATTTGGACATAATTTCGTGAGCTTATACCCAAAAATTCTAAACCTTTAAAAATACAACATAGACATCTCAAAAAGTATCTAAATCAAAGTTTACATTTTTTTAACATGCCTAAGTATTTATTTGGTATTTTCTAAAATAGGGCAGTGCTGTAGAAACTCGAATTCAGCAGCAGATGGTCTATCCTTGATAAATTAATAACATAAGTGAACGACATCTAAATGACCTGAAATTTGGCACAGAGTATCATAAACCTTGCTCCTAGAAACAATAAAAATTGCATAATATTTGAGCTACTCTAACTTGGTCGAATGCTTTGTCAAACCAGAGGTTATAAATCTGGACAGATCTGGGCATCGAAAATCTGTAGAGACAGTCCCATTTCAAAAATTTACCATAATTCAAAATTTCAACATTTTTAAGTGAATCCAAAGCCCAAATGAACCTCATAACTCTAACTTACAGTGTTAAAAAATTCAGCCATAAATAAAATTTTTAGCTAGGTCGAAATGTCTCCAAACAGTAGCCTTTGCACAGAGAATACTCTGTTATGGTTGCCATGGGTGATTCTAAGTTTTTACCCTGGAAGATCTCACCTCCATCCTCCTCCTTCCATGGCATGACTCATAAAACATGCAATAATTAGAGATAATAAGATGAAACAAGAATAATACTCACCTTAGATAAGGAAAACAAATTCAAGAAAGCTTCCTTAGATTTTCCCCTCTTTTCTTCTTCCTCCTCTTTCCACCGATTGCTCCCTCTCTCTCCAAGCTTCTCTCTCTCTCTCTCTCTCTCTCTCTCTCTCTCTATAATGGCAGCTATCTTTCCTCTCTTATCTCTCCCATCTTGCTAGGCCACTCACCCCCCATCATTCTTGTTTTTTTTTCCTTTCTTTTTCCTTCTTTTCTTTCTTCATTTGCCTCCTTGTCCCTCTTGTCATCATTCTCTCTTTCTCTCCACCGACACCCTCCCCTTCTCTCAATTCACTTCAATAGAGATACAATAATATATCTCACCCCCTTAGGTATCTTCTACACCCAGTCTTTAATGACTCACCACTCAACTCACCATCTAACTTACCATTTATGAAATGACACAAGTGGCACACACAATTTATAATTAACTATGTAATAGATGTAAATTAAATTAAATAAACTAATTCATTTACGTTTAATATGCAATTCAACTAATCATGAAAATATTATATTAGGGTTTCACAACTCTCCCCTCCTTAAAGAATTTCGTCCCGAAATTCTCTTACCTCATGAAAATAGATATGGATACTGTTTTTGCATTATCTCTTCACTCTCCCATGTAGTTTCTTATATTGTATGGCTTCTCCACATTACTTTCACCAACAGAATTACCTTATTGCGAAGTACTTGATTCCTTCGATCTAATATCTGAATCGGCTCCTCAACATAACTCAAATCATCTGCTAACTCAACCGGTTGTTGAACCAATACATGTGATGGATTTGACACATACTTCCTTAACATAGATACATGGAAAACATTATGTAGCTTGGACATTTCTGGAGGTAAATCCAACCTGTAAGCCACAACACCAACTCTTTCCACAATAGTATACGGCCCAATATATCTCAGATTCAATTTACCTTTTCTTCCAAATTTTAGAACCCCTTTCCATGGAGAAACTGTAAGAAACACTTGGTCTCCCACCTTGAACTCAAGTTCATGCCGTCGGTTATCCGCATAACTTTTCTGTCTGCTATGTGCCACCTTCAAATGTTCTTGAACTATCTTGATTTTCTCAATTGTGTCTTGGATCATCTCTGGACCCAACAACTGTCTTTCACCGACTTCAGTCCAACATACCAGAGTTCTACATCTTCTCCCATACAATGCTTCGAACGGTGCCATACCAATGCTAGATTGATAACTATTATTATACGCAAATTCCATCAAAGCAATGTAATCTCCCCAACTACCTTTGAAATCAAGCATACAAGCTCGCAGCATATCTTCCAAAGTCTGGATAGTTCTTTCAGATTGTCCGTTTGTCTGAGGATGAAAGGCCATACTAAACTTCAATAATGTACCCATAGCTTGCTGAAGACTCAACCAAAATCTTAACGTAAACCTTGGATCTTTGTCCGAAACTATAGATATTGGCGTTCTATGCAGTCTGATAATCTCCTTCACATATAACTTGGCATATTGATCCAACGTATAAGTAACTTTTACTAGAAGAAAATGAGCTGACTTGGTCAATCTGTCCACAATAACCTATACAGAATCATGTCCACTAGGAGTTTTCGGTAATCCTACCACAAAATCCATAGTGATATGCTCCCATTTCCATTACGGTATCGAGAGAGGTTGCAATAATCCCGCCAGTCTTTGATGCTCAACTTTCACTTGTTGGCAAGTTAAACATTTTGTTACAAATTTAGCAATATCCCTCTTCATACCTGGCCACCAGTATATCTCTCGAAGATCTCTGTACATCTTGGTGCTCCCCGGATGCATAGCATATAGTGAGTGATGCGCCTCCCCTAGAATTTCATTCTTTAAAGCTGAATGATTAGGTATACAAAAGCGATTTCCCAGTATCAAAGTACAATCATCAAGAATAGAGAAATCGGTGCTCACCTTCTCCGTCACTTCTTATCTAATCTTCATCAATTGCTCATCCAGCATTTGAAGTGCCCAAATTCAATTAAGTAAAAATGGTCTCACCTGAAAATGAGCTAACATGACACCCATACCTTTCTGTTCAAACTCCACTCCCAAGGAAGTCACTTCCGCATATAATTCTGCCCGATAACATCGCATACAAGCTAGTCTACTTGAAGACTTCTGACTTAAGGCATCAGCCACTACATTGGCTCTTCCCAGATGGTAATGAATCATACATTCGTAGTCTTTAATTAGTTCCATCTATCTTCTCTGTTGTGCATTCAAATCTTGTTAAGTGAATAGATACTTCAAGCTTTGGTGATCTGTATAAATTTCACAAGGTTTTCCATACAAATAATGCCTCCATATCTTCAATGCAAATACTACAACTGCCAACTCCAAGTCATGAATAGGATAGTTCCTTTCATGTGTCTTAAACTGTCTCGACGCATAAGCGACCACCCTTCCTCGCTGCATTAGAACACACCCCAATCCTTGATGTGAAGCATCGCTATACACCACAAAGTCTCCCTTCCCGGAAGGAATTGTTAATATCGGTGCTGAAGTCAACTTGGTCTTCAACTCCTTGAAACTACGTTCACAATCAACTGTCTACATGAATGCCACATTCTTGCGAGTCAATTATGTCAAAGGAATGGCAATTGATGTAAAGCCCTGTATAAATCTCTAATAGTAACCTGCTAATCCCAGAAAACTTCTAACCTCTGAAACATTCTTTGGTTGTTCCCAGTTCATAATAGCCTCAATTTTTCGTGGATCAGCATTAATTCCCTGAGCAGATATCACATGCCCCAAAAATACTACCTCATCAAGCCAAAATTCACACTTGTTGAACTTAGCATATAATTGCTTATTCCGTAAAGTTTGCAATACAAGTCTCAAATGATTCTCATGCTCTTCTTGACTACAAGAATATATCAATATATCATCAATAAAGACAATCATAAAAGAATCAAGAAAAGATCAAAATACCCGGTTCGTTAAATCCATAAAGATAGCAGGTGCATTAGTCACTCCGAAAGGCATCACCAAAAATTCATAATGACCATATTGAGTACGGAATGCGGTTTTTGGTACATCACTATCTTGTACTTTCAATTGATGATATCCAGATCTCAAATCAATCTTTGAAAACACTGCAGCTCCTTGCAATTGATCAAACAAATCATCAATCCAAGGCAAAGGATATCTGTTCTTTACAGTAACCAGATTCAATTGTCGGTAATCAATACACAATCTCATGGTGCCATCCTTTTTCTTCACAAACAAAACTGGTGCTCCCCACGGCGATACACTTGGCTAAATGATCCCTTATCACACAAGTCTTGCAATTGAAGTTTCAACTCCCGTAATTCGGATGGTGCCATTCTATACGGTGAAACTGAAATTGGTGTTGTTCCTAGTAACAATTCAATAAAAAACTCCACCTCTCTGTCTAGTACCACCCTTGGAAGCTCATCTGAAAAAACATCCAAAAAGTCTCGAGCCACAGGAATATCAAATAACTTTAATTCTGATTTGGTAGTGTCAACTATATGTGCAAGATACCCTTCACATCCTTTCTGCAACAACTTCTTTGCTTCTAAAGTTGATATCAAACAAGTTGAAACTACATCTATTTCCCTTTGGAATTGAAATTCTACTTCATTCAGCATTCTAAAAACAACTTCTTTCTTAAAGTAATCAATAGACACATGATACAAAGATAACCAATCCATCCCTAATATCAAATCAAAGTCATGAATAGCTAATGGAATCTGGTCAACTGCCAACTCATTACCCCCAATCTTTGCCACACAATCTTTATATACCTTGTCTATTACTATCACATCTCCCACCGGTGTAGACACAAGTAAAGGTTGTGACAATGAACTACATGATCTATCCAAATGCATACTAAATGCAACAGAAACATATGTGTTGTCTACTACTATCACATCCAATTCCACAATCTTGGCTTTGTTTGCCAAGTCCCCATATCTAGTGATTTCAAATGCAGAAACCTGAGACCGAATTGCCAACTCTAGTCCCTGTTGAAATCTTCTACACTTGGCACCTTTAGTACGCACCAAGTCAGGTGCAAATCAAGACAAGGCTGTGAACTGCTCTTTATATTCTACCATTGACATTTTGCCTTGCTTTAGAAGAATAAATTCTTGCTCTTTCTGGTAACGGTAAATGAGGGGAAAGTACTGATCATTAAATACTTCCACAAAGCGTTGCCACGTGATCGGTACTCCTCCAGGTTGAGCATTTGTCATTCGTCTCGTGGCTTCCCACCAGTTTCGTGCCTCACCTTTTAGCATGAAAGTAGATAGTGATAGCTTCTGTTCTTCAGGAATCCCCATCACTTCAAATATAGTTTTCAACTTTCTTAACCACTCCTCAACTACCAATGGATCAGTTGCCCCCATAAATTTCGGGTGGATTCAACTTCATGAATTGCTTATGTAAGGTTGTATTCCTTGGCACCGATCTTGCCATCTGTGCTTCCGTATACTATGCCATCAGATTTGCAAGTCTGTCTGTGGCATCGGGGACACGTGGTTCATGCGTTATTTCCTCTGTACCTCGTACTGAAGCTGATGACTCCCCTCCTGACTCTTGTTGTGCCATTCTTTCTGCACCAAACCAAAATAAATACACAAGATACAAAACCCACACTAACAGACATCAACAAACACTTTAAGGTTCACAGCAATCCTAGCCAAAACCTCCACACTCTAGCCTCGGTTATATACTTTGGCTGACAACCTGCTCTGATACCAAACTATCACACCCCCATCCTAATTAGACATTAATTATGTCATATTAGGTTAGGGCATGATCGCACAGGTCACTGTACCTACAAACGACACCTTAATCCACACCCCATAAATAGAATACAACGGAATAAACACCATCGCCTTAAGAAACCATAAACCAACCATGCATAAATATAACGTACATCAAAGTAAATCATCCCATAACTTTACACACATCATGTCCAATATAGGTATATGACAAATCCCAAACTCAAGCTAATGTATAGCAAAATACAAATAGAAAATACGACTCAAGCCTTGAGACACGACATCCGGACACCAACATGAATGCCACCACGGCAAGGACCAACACTGCAGTGAACCAAACCGTCATCTTCAAGTTACCTATCAAAACAATCTGTGTGGGTGTGAGCTAATTGTCAACCTGCTCATGATAGATAATCAAACTCATAAAGAATGATAATAAGCACTCAAATGCACACAAGTAGAAATGATTAATATATCTATATCATGGATGTCTTAATGCAATGCATGTATCACCCACATGTGCGCGCAATTTTAGATAACGTTGGCCCAATATATCGATGGCGCGTTATCAAGGAATGCCCACCATGGCACCCCTAGGCTAGTCCACTGTGACTACGCCTTGATTAACCCACCGTAGTTAACTCTCTCCAGTGCAATGCAAGACATACAATATGAATGCTATGCAATGTCACCATATATATAGAATCATTAATGTTTCACCTTATATATGAACACTTCCAATACCTCATATGCATTCACCACCACTATACATATACAAAACAAACTATGCATTCAACATGAATAAGATTATCACAAAATCTCACAATCTCACAATTAACACCACTATTACAAATAACACCAATATTCATACTAGTACAACAATTATAGTTGTTCAATATGAATAAGATTATCTTAAATCCCACCTGTCACCGCACACACACTACGTCAAAGATCACTTCTTGGTTGACGTTGAAGGATCTTTCTCTCTGTTAGCTCCTAACACCACAACCATATTAGTTTAGGAATTCTAGCAATCATAATCAATATAATGTATACATAACCTCAATTAAACTCCCAATGTAAAGTTAGAGCTGAAAAATACCAAAATACATTAAGTCCTCTAATCTGCCAAAACTGACACAGGCTTTATAATCTGGACATAATTTCGTGAGCTTATACCCAAAAATTCTAAAACTTTATAATACAACATAGACATCTCAAAGAGTATCCAGACCAAATTTTACATTTTTTTAACATGCCTAAGTATTTATTTGTTATTTTCTAAAAACAAGGCAATGTTGGAGAAACTCGAATTCAGCAGCAGATGGTCTGTACTTGTTAAATTAATAACATAGGTGAACGATATCTAAATGACCTGAAATTTGATACAGAGTATTATAAACCTTACTCCTAGATACAGTAAAAATTGCATAATATTTGGGCTACTCTAACTCTGTCGAATGCTCTATCAAACCAGAGGTTACAAATCTGGGCAAATCTGGGCATCAAAAATTTGCAGAGACAGTCCCATTTCAAAAATTTATCATAATTCGAAATTGCAACATTTTTAATTGAATCCAAAGCCCAAATGATTCTCATAACTCTAACTTACAGTGTTCAAAAATTCAGCCACAAATAAAATTTTTAGCTAGGTCGAAATGTCTCCAAACAGTAGCCTTTGCACAGAGAATACTATGTTATGGCTGTCATAGGTGATTCTAAGTTTTTACCATGGAAGATCTCACCTCCATCCTCCTTCTTCCATGGCATGACTCATACAATATGCAATAATTAGAGATAACAAGATGAAACAAGAATAATACTCATCTTAGATAAGGAAAACAAGTGCAAGAAAGCTTCCTTAGATTTTCCCCTCTTTTTCTTCTTCGTCCTCTTTTCCACCGATTGCTCCCTCTCTCTCCAAGCTTCTCTCTCTCTCTCTCTCTCTCTCTCTCTCTCTCTCTCTCTCTCTCTCTATAAATGGCAGCTATCTTTCCTCTCTCCTCTCTCCCATCTTGCTAGGCCACTCACCCCCCACCATTCTTGTTTTTTCCTTTCTTTTTCCTTCTTTTCTTTCTTCATTTGCCTCCTTGTCTCTTTTTGTCATCATTCTCTCTTTCTCTCCACCGACACCCTCCCCTCCTCTCAATTCACTTCAATAGAGATACAATAATATATCTCACCTCTTTAGGTATCTTCTACACCCACTCACTAATGACTCACCACTCAACTCACCATCTAACTTATCACTAATGAAATGACACAAGTGGCACACACAATTTATAATTAACTATTCAAGAGATGTAAATTAAATTAAATAAACAAATTCAACTACGTTTAATATGCAATTCAACTAATAATGAAAATATGAGATTAGGTTTCACAGTACAACTCTCTTGTCACACTTTGAGCACCAAAATCCTCACAATAAATGATCAATTGTCGACTGGTGTTTAACATTCTCCTTTGCCAGGAACTATTTGCACATCACTTAAATAGCAAACTCTTGAAACCGCAAGTGAAATATAAATCAATAAACCATGTTCACAAATAAATTTCTCCCCCTCACATTATAATCATCTCTCTCTTAATTGCAATGCAAATTATATGACTTAACTCTTATATTTTTTTCTCTTCCTTTTTGACACAAATTGACAAAGAAGATCTAATGAAATTCATTTAAATGACAATACGGTAATTAGAAGAGACGGGAAAGAATAAGACATATGCAGGTGGGATCCTAAGAACACCAAAACAAAATAAAATAAAATAAGGTATGATTATGCAAGTTATCATAGTTTCAATAGTATCCATGCACAAGATCATATAAATCAAATAATGTTCATAGGTTACCAAAACTTGATACATGAACTAACGTGAAATTCTAGACTCTTTATCTCATATGACGAGATTCATAAAAATAACCTAAGTGGGTGTATACGGTGAACTCGCAAATACGAGACTTGAGTATGAAACAATAGTAGTAATGAATATTAATAAGATTATTCAAATTCTAGATTAATTCACACTACTAGAAGTCAAGCCAATCATGTTTGTAGGATATTCAATAAAAACACCCCTCATTTTGATAATGCCAACCACATTCATAATTCTTTCTTTTGAGTAAGAATTTTTTTTGTTCTTGCAATCACGTGGTGGCTTTCATACTATTGAATATGTTAGCTCTTTCCACCATTTTACCCAGAGGGTGTATATTTTGATATATATCCATAGTGGCTTTCACACATACTCATAGGTAGCCCTTTCCATCATGTGATTTTTTTTCTTTTTTTCTTCACCACAAGCATGAGGGGAGAATGAAGGAGACGGAAAACATGATTTTTGGTCAATCTAACATGCAATTTTCTCTTAGAACATGAGAATAATTCAAACTAACAAAACACACATACATGGTTCAATCAAGTCAATCCCACCAAGTATGCACGGTGAGCACTAGGTTTATAGTCATGAAAAACATCACTCCAAACTAAGAGTAACGAAATAAACCTTAGTTATGTACACTAGTTTTCGACTATCACTACGTATGTTATTCTCATCATATGAAATTAAGCATAGATGCTATGAACTCCTCAAATATGCATAAATAACAAAAAATCTCTTTTATATTTTCTTTATTTTTTAATTAAAAAATAAAAAATATATATGATCATAGCAATAGAACAAATGAATAAGAATTAAATAACTTTCTATGTGCTTAGATCTCGAAAAGATAAATGAAATCGATATACCATGGAGACATAAAACTCTCCCTTTGTCAATGACTTTAAAAAATTTGTTGTTTCATTCACCTTTCATGAAATAACACCAACACAGGCACAAGCACAAGCACAAGCACGCAAATGAAAACAAACACACACAGCAATGTTAATACCACACCATCTTTTAATAGTTCCACAAAAATTCAAGTGCACAAATGCTTTGAACTTTCATAAAGCACCGAAAGATTTTATGGAAATTACAAAATTTGGGGCAAAAATAAGGCATTAAGTGAATCTCAAGTAGGTATTTACCTGGTGTACTGTAAACGGGAAACAACACTATCCCTATCTTGAACTTGAGATTTGTTTGCTTCAAGAGCAAGGGCTTCAAAATTAGAAAATGAACCAAAGGCAGGTGGCAGATAGATGCTAATACATAGAAAATGAAGGTAAGGATGTTAGCATCATCAATGAGAAATAATGATCAAAATAATGGTGCATTGAACAACTAAACAAAAGAATGGATTATCATACAAGCTCCAGTATAAACCACTCACGTGAAAAATGGGAACTACATCCAGAGGGGGAAAAAATATAAAAAATCTTGTTAGTTACCTACACTAAAAGAATTCCAATTGTGAGTCTATTAGTAGGATAATGAGCCTATTGCAGTAAACGCTTATGGGTGAGGACATGTTCTGCCCTGTTAAGTTCATACCTACAATGCATGAGATCAAAAGCCTTAACAAAAACAGTCATCTATTTTTTTACAACTATCATTAAATTGAACAAATAAATCATTGTGATTATCACATAGTTCTTAGGCATTAGCTTTGTAGATGCTTTAAGAACTACGATAGAAGGATATATATATATATATAATGATAATGAAGCACGAAAATAGAAATTTAATGGCTAGGGTTTTAAAGAAAAGTGAAAAAGAATGGTCTTACTGTGATCTTGCATAGAGATTTAGCAATCTTATTCCGTATATATAGCTCCAACCAGAAAATAGAACACAAGATGGTCAATTCCATCCAATGAAAGTTTCCGGTCAATACAGGACTATTTCAGAATAATGTATCAAAAAAATTTTGATGGTACCGGTGTGAGTGTAGATCGACGGGAACAAGGGGTTTCAACCTTATTGGAGACTCTTCTGGTATTCTGTAATGTAATGCTGGTAGCTTATCCTTGGATGCGTGGACTTATTGACAAACTGAGGGCGGATCGATGACTTCAAGAGATGGGTGTTCGTTGTGCCGTCAATGGCCATCTCAGATTTGGCTAGCCTGTCAATGAAGACCAGAGAGGTCGCTGATTGTTTTTGGCGGCGGAGGAGAGGAGAAGAGTGAGAGAAAGAAAAGACGGGGCTAGGGTTTTTGGTAAAGAGGTTTAAATGACGGTTTGTAACTTTGTTTGTATGATAGAGCAACAATAGACGGACGTTGTAAGTAAGTTTATTATTATTATTAATTACAAGTCTTCAACTCTTTAGATGGTGTATGTATTATGGTAGACCTGGTAGTGGCACAACTCTTGGGATAGTGTGTACTGTTGTAGTCCAGATTATGCACGATTCATATTACATTGTGGCATTCATATGATTTTTGGGTTTATGCCAAATGAATTCTGTGATATAATAATTTTTATTTGTTGTTAACATATGTTGAATGGAATGATTGCTTACACTGAAAAAAAAAATCAAAGCACTCTAAATAAATATGGATGCAATTTTATAATTATATAATATTTATAGCGTTAATTTTGAAATTGTATGCCGAGACACATCGGTAGCGTTACATACCTGTAATAGATTAATGACCCCAACCCCAGCCCTGACTATATTATGAAATCACTTAATACTTTGTTTTTATATTTAATAATGTAAATCTTTGGTGTATATATATAAGTAAATGTATGGTTTTATTGTTCTTATTCATGGGATTTAGACTTTTTCTTTATCAAATTTATATTGTATTAGTGTTTATAAAATTTACATTATTTTATTTTTGACGAATGAAAATTTTTTTTATTTTATTTTTAGATTTTATATGAATTTAACTAGTTCGATCCCAAACTACGATTAACATAAGGGGGACGAAGACAGAGTGAGGAGATTTAATCTGTCACGGGGATGGAGTGAGCTATGGATGAAAATTTCCTCTTAGAGGAGGTGTTAGTTCAACCTAACTCTTACCGAATCCAACTTGTAAGCACCCCATTTTTGCCCGCTTGGTAATTTCTAGTAAAAAATGATCAAAATACCTCTTGGCATTCCATTGTAGGCCATGCCATTCTATATAAGCTTCTAAGATTGGACGACCTTCAAAACTAATTGCTAACACCGTCGGAGTGACGAAAATACTCATAAACCTAGTTGAAGATGGATGATTATTTTATATTATACATTCAACAAAGTTAATTCAATATCTAGTGGTAGCCTTTTCAAATAAAATTGATTTCCAAACTTATAACTAATATATATAATGCACTAGACATATATATATATATATTAAAGATACAACCTATAATAGTTATTATATATAATTTATTTTTTATACTTTTTTTCTTTTTAGTTACTTGAACAAAGAAAATGTTTCAACATATATCATTTATATAGTACAATATCTAAATGACAAATGATCCCATAAAAAAATTCAAAATTTTTCCAAAAAAAATTGTTTTATGATTATAATATATATAACTATGTGCATAGATGGGTTTATATATACATATATATATATATAGAGAGAGAGAGAGGAGGGGGGGTGGGGGGAAGAGAGCAAGTATTATTTGGAATAAATAGTGTCGAAACTTTGTGAAAATACAAGGAAAGTACCATAGGCAATTTACAATGGATAAGACTGGGGCATAATTAAATACCTTGATGAAATCACCAATTTTCCAAACGATCTTCACATTTCTTGCCAAGAATGATGCTTAGCTGCTCGTCATCATCATCATGAACGCAATTGAATATGCAAAAACCTTAAATGATTTCAATTGAAGGAAATACAAAAACATTTAGTTTCTCTCTTTAAAATTGCCCTAAAATTACTCTAGACTCAGTTGAATCTCATAATGTTCGTATTTTAAGAATTGAGGATCTTAAGTTGTTAATTTTACAATGAATAAGTCTGGGTATGGGTAGTTTCCTCCTAAAAGAGAGAGAGAGAGAGAGAGAGAGAGAGAGAGAGAGAGAGAGAGAGAGAGAGAGAGAGAGAGAGAGAGAGAGGAATAATGGTAGATGTATAATTTGGAATAATGGTACAAAAGTTTTGTGAAATTACAAACCTAGATTGCACAGAAGAATCAAGATAATTCTAGTGCAATTTTACAATGGATAAGGTTGGGCATGGGTGGTTCCCTACTAATACAAGGGTGGCTCAAGTTATAGAATCTTGGGCCTTACA
This sequence comes from Euryodendron excelsum, assembly GCA_033060915.1. NCBI lineage: Eukaryota > Viridiplantae > Streptophyta > Magnoliopsida > Ericales > Pentaphylacaceae > Euryodendron > Euryodendron excelsum. The sequence goes on along the minus strand of CM065384.1, from coordinate 6,067,244 downwards.
ACCGTTCAGATTTGTATTGACCTCTTGACAATAGAGTTCATGTTTCTTTTGAGTATTGATCTGAGAATATGTTTAAATCAGTATGCATACCTATTCTATAAAAAGCACACTGTATTAGGAGGTATTTCTGGAATTATATATATATCATCATCCTACTAGTCAAATGATGCAAATTTTCATTAGGAAATCATGTGAATGATGCTGCCATATAATGAGAAAGAACAAAAAAAATAAATTCTCAACGAGCTTTTAAAATTATCCAAACGTAACTTATTTTTCATAACAAATTGATCTCGAGTTGAGCTCAAACTTTGGTTCGTTTTATAGCTTCGAAGGGAGCTGAAGAGGTTCAAACTTCTTCAAATACTTGCAGCTAAAGCCTTGTGCCCCAAAAAAAAAAAAAAAACATTGGAAACATAACACTCTTATTTTAGATACTATTGACTTTAATTTTGAGCCCATTTTTTCAAGGCTGCCAATGAACTAGCACGTGCGTGCATATTGGATACTCGTCAAATTTATTCTACACACAACTAGTCGGTGCAAGACAGTCGTCTTTTTTCAACCTAATCCAAACATGAAGAAACGATTTGCCAATCACCTTCACCCCCAAACCCCCCCCCCCCCCCCCCCCCCCCCCCCCCCCCCCCCCCCCCCCCCCCCCCCCCCCCCCCCCCCCCTCTCTCATCTACATATACAAATCTATGTAAATATATATATATGTAGTTCATTCTCATCATAGTTGTTTGGAATAGAGAGAGGGAGAGAGTCCTTGAGTTCTCTTAAATTTGGTGAGGATGGAGGACGAGAGAGATAATAAAAGCATCAACGACAACAACGACAACAACAGTAGTAGAAATGAACATGATATGCTGGGTGTTCCAATTCATAGCCAAGTGAGGAAGATCAAGCAAGAGTAATCTAGCTCCGAGAAGGTCATCGACTGGTGGCTAGGACAGCCTCATCATCAGATGATTAAGGCGGTGGTTTATGGCCGAGACATCACCCGTCAGCAGCAACTCTGCCGGCCAACCCATCTCCGTTGGCCACTCATAGAATCAATCAATCATCCCCAAATGGTTCAAGCTTTTCTTTTCTTTTTTTTTTTCCTTCTCCCCTTAGAGAAGGTGTAAGTTCAACTTAACTTTTACCGAATCCAACTTGTAAGCACCCCATCTTTGCTCGCTTGATAATTTCTAGTAAAAAATGATCAAAATGTCTCATGGCATTCCATTGTACGTCATGGCATTCTATACAAGCTTCTAAGACTAGACGGCCTTCAAAACTAATTGCTAACACCGTCGGAGTGACGAAAACACTCATAAACCTAGTTGAAGATGAATGATTATTTTATATTATACATTCAACAAAGTTAATTCAATATGTAGTGGTAGCCTTTTCAAATAAAATTGATTTCCAAACTTATAACTAATATATAATGCAATAGACATATATATATATATATATATATTAAAGATACAACCTATAATAGTTATTATATATAATTTATTTTTTATACTTTTTCTTTTTAGTTACTTGAACAAAGAAAATGTTTCAACATATATAATTTATTTATTACAATATCTAAATGACGTATGATCCCATAAAAAATTCAAAATGTTTCCAAAAAAATTGTTTTATAATTGTAATATATATAACTATGTGCATATACGGGTTTATATATATATATATAGAGAGAGAGAGAGAGAGAGGAAGGGGGTTGGGGGGAAGAGAGCAGGTATTATTTGGAATAACTAGTGTCGAAACTTTGTGAAAATACAAGGAAAGTACCATAGGGAATTTACAATGGATAAGACTGGGGCATAATTAAATACCTGGATGAAATCACCAAGTTTCCAAACAATCTTGACATTTCTTGCCAAGAATGATGCTTAGCTGCTCGTCGTCATCATGATGAACACAATTGAATACGCAAAAACCATAAATGACTACAATTGAAGTAAAGAAATACAAAAAATCTTAGTTTCTCCCTTTAACATTGCTCTAAAATTACTCTAAACTCAGTTGAATCTCATAATGTTTATATTTTAAGATTTGGGAATCTTAAGTTGTTAATTTTACAATGGATAAGACTGAGTATGGGTAGTTCCCTCCTGGGAGTGAGAGAGAGAGAGAGAGAGAGAGAGAGAGCATGTATAATTTGGAATAATGGTGCAAAAGCGTTATGAAATTACAAACCTAGATTGCACAGTAGAATCAAGACAGTTCTAGTGGGATTTTATAATGGATAAGGCTGAGCATTGGTAGTTCCCTACTAGTACAAGGGCGGCTCAAGTTATAGAATCTTGGGCCTTACAACTGTTCAAATTTGCATTGACCTCTTGACAATAGAGTTCATGTTTCTTTTGAGTATTGACCTAAGAATATGTTCAAATAAGTGTGTATACCTATTCTAGAAAAAGCACACCCTATTAGGAGGTATTTCTGGAATTATATATATATGTATCATCATCCTACCAATTAAATGATGCAAAATTTCATTAGGAAATCATGTAAATGATGTTGCCATATAATAAGTAAGAACAAAAAAAATAAATTCTTAATGAGCTTTTAAAATTATCCAAACTTGACTTATTTTTCATAGCAAATTGATTTCGAACGAGATCTTAACAAGTCAAACACATGTTGAGCTCAGACTTTGGTTCCTTTTATAGGTGAGGAGTGAGCTGGAGAGGTTCGAACTTCTTCAAATACTTGCAACTAAAGCCTTGTGCCCAAAAAAAAAAAAAAAAAAGAAACATTAAAAAGATAACACTCTTATGTTAGATACTACATACTTTAATTTTTACCTTCCATTTCAAACATTTGACGAGTCTCCAGTCCACTATAAAGTTTAAATTTAAGTGGTAGTATTTTGTATTGTCCAACAAACTAAGTAGTTATTTGTCCATTGCTCCTTTGAACCTAAAAGTTAATATTGGTAGACTTGGTGTCATTGGTTTTTTATTTTATTCATCTTCCTAAAATGAAAAAAGAACGAACCAAGTAGGAGGAAACCTATGGAATAGTTAGGAAACAAAGAGAAATTTATTAATAACCCGTGTTTCCTTTAAGCTACTTTACAAGAATATTAAGGTTTATTCTTGAAAATAGTTTGAAAAGATGAAGGCAAAAAAGGGAGTAAAAAAGAAACATGCATGACTTGCATAAAGGTTAAGCTAGTGGAATGAAAAATTATTGTGTTATGACAGTTAAATAGCAAGAGAGAATCGAAAAATCATTCTGAAAGTAGTATTTGAATTCAATTGCATGTCAAAAGAAAACATTAGCTTTATGTCTGAATGTTGAATTTGTCAAAGAAATATTTTTGTGATAAATTTACCAAAAATGGATTTTTTTTGGGAAATTATCTATCTATTTTTGTCTTATTAAACTAACCCAATTAGATAAAAGAAAAAAATTAAACTTTTTTATGTTATTTTTTTTCTTATCTTTTCGCTTTCCTCTTACTTTCCCTCCATAATTCAATATTGAAAGATAGCATATGAGAGAGAGAGAGAGAGAGAGAGAGAGAGAGAATATATAATTTAGGAACATTAATTGTGCAGAGAGCACGTAGAATTGGTGCAGAAGTTTCAATGAAATTGCAAGGAAAGTGCTAGTGGGATTTTATAATGGATCACGCTGGGTATGGGTAGTTCCCTCAAAAAATTTCTAATACAAGAAAGGGCGGGTTCAGATTATCGAATGTTCGGCCTTAGAATCATACAGATTTGCAATGACCGGCCTCTTACGACAATAGAGTTCGTGTATTGACATGAGAATATATTCAAATCAGTGTTCATACCTATTCTAGACCAAAAAAAAAAAAAAAAAACACTCTTTTAGGAGGTATTTCTTTCTGCAAGACTAACCTCTTTCCTGTTTCAAAATATCATCATTGGTGCAAAAAAGATATGGATATGGATTTTCTCTTGTCCTGTGTACGTAACAGCATACCATTTAACTATATATTTATTTTTATTTAAATATCTTTTTACAAATTTAGTAATCCCATGATTGATGCCTAAAATCTAGGGAGAATATAAATAAATTACTAACACAATTTTAATACGCGACAGCTTGGTATGTAAGAGGAATTCCTCCAACCTGGGTTCTTTTCAAAAAGATATATGCATTACATATATATTGTCATCCTGACAATTAAATAACGCAAAATTTCATTAGGAAAATCATTGTAAATAATTAAATTAGTTATTAGAGTAACCCAAAAGTAGGTCAACCTAATGGGTTCAGTCCCCTCCAGAGTTCAGACCTCAATATCTAGGTTCCAGAATCCTCAAACTTCTTGGTGAACAAATTCTAATGTATCATGTTGTTGTATCTCATTTAAAAACACAATTTTATTTAATATTGAGCAAGACTAACAAAATAAGATCACAGGTTTAAATGAGATTGCACCATCATTTGTTAAATTTGTATTATAACAATGTCGCGTAATGAAAAAGGTCGCTTCGATGATTTTGAATTTTAAGGTCTGGAGGAGAGCCTCTCCCAATTGAATACCCTTTCAAAATATCATCTTTGTCATTAGAATTAATCTTGGAGGATTGGACAAGATCAACCAATTTTATCATTAATCCTCTTCCACCACCAGTTATGACCATGTCGAAAGACTATATATATACACAAAATCTTGCACAAAGTCAAATGTTCAAATTGCTTGGGTTGTATCAAAAGTACATATATACCATAAAAGAAAAAAAAAATGTAACTCAAAGACATTTATAATTCCTTTAATTAATAAACTAGTTTAACATTTTAATTAATAAAACTAATGTTATGTTTGAAATGTTCTACCAAGTATAACATTTTTCATTCTGAAGTTAATTTTTTAAGGTGTCAACTATTTCTTTTTTATTTATTTTTGATATGATACGCAAGATCTGATAATGAATTATGCTTTCACCTAAGTTGGGAGGGACTATCAGGAGAGGAAGAACTACCCCGTTGTGAAACCTATCACCATTGTTCCAAATTATTCTATAAAGATTATGTAATCTTTTTAGATATAGTTATTTTAAATATGAAAGAAAATTACTATACCGAGTTTGGATTATCAAATTTTTAATTTGACTAAACACTTTATGTTTTTAATACGGGTCCTAGACTTAGTTTGAGGTATTTTGAATTTACCAATTTGTGTCATGTGACATATTCAATTATTTACCTCATACCATTATAAGAGCATTTCCTAAAATTGGAATCCAATCAAATAATTTAAAAGATTGTAATAATTCCACACTAATATCCTGAACTTGAAAAAAGGAAAGAAATAACCAAGGACAAGGAACCTGGGAGAGGAATTATAGAAAAACAAAAATTTATTTTATTTTCCTTTCCTGTCAAATTAGAATCCAAACTAAACAATTAAGAAAAATTATTATTATTATTTTCACTGTATTTTCCTTTTTTTTTCTCAAATTGCAATGAGGCGGTTACGTGTTTTAACTAAGAAGGAGAATTAGGAGAAAGAGACTATTATATGTGATGGATGTACATGCATGGTATTTATTTAATATTAACCCAAGAGAGAGAGAGAGAGAGAGAGTATTTTTGCATCCAATACATGGTACTTGACCAATAACCCATATATTAAGTGGGACCCCACGGGCACTTAACCAGTGGTTGGGCCAAATATCAGAAAAAAAGTGGGCCACCCATTGAGTCCATTCTTTCAAGGCTGCCGATGAACTAGCACGTGCGTGAGTATTGAATACTCGTCAAATTTCTTTTGCACGTAGTCGGTCAGTCCAAGACAGTCGTCTTTTTTCAACCTAATCCAAACACGAAGAGACGATTTTCCAGCCACCTCTCCCCCCCACCCTACGACTCCCTCCCAAACTAGAAACATTCAACCCCCCACCCTCTCTCTCTCTCTCTCTCATCTACATATACAAATATATATATATAGATTGGAATGGAGAGAGAGAGTCCTTGAGTTCTCTTTAAATTTGGTGAAGATGGAGGAGGAGAGACAGAACAAAAGCATCAACAACAACAACAACAACAGTAGTAAGGAACATGATATGTTGGCTATTCCAGTTCATAGCCAAGTGAGGAAGATCAAGCAAGAGTACTCTAGCTTCGAGAAGGTCATCGACTGTTGGCTGGAACAGCCTCATCATCAGATAATCAAGGCGGTGGTTCACGGCCGAGACATCACCCGACAGCAGCAGCTCCTCTCGAGGAGGTCCTCGTTGGGGCTCGCCGACCAACCTATCTCCGTTGGCCATTTCGTAGAATGAATCAATCATCCCTCAAGCTTTTCTTTTCTTTTTTTTTTCTTCTTCCCATAGCAAAAACACTGTTGGTTAACACACACCCCCCCCCCCCCCCCGGGGGTTCTCTATGGGTCTATTGATAATAGCTAGGGAGGGTAGGGTATCAATACAATACACAGGTCACAGAGTTTTATTATTTAATCTATCCTTAATGTGTTCTTTTCTTTTTCTTCACTTTTGTTTGTTTTTTTTTTTTTTTTGTAAATGCAGATTTTTATATAAATGGCAGAATACATATACCTCTATTCTCTGTTCTTATTAGCCTCTAGATTTTTATTAGCAGTTTCTATTAACTAATTTTCTGTACATATATGCAGTAGATATCAATAATTGGTTATATTCTTCCATGATGCTCCCTTGTGCAAAGGTTGATGGGCTAGCTGTTCTGTATTACCCTGATTTTTCATAGTGTGTCGATGGATTTTAGTTAGAGTTTTATTTTTTGTTTTTTCCTCTCTGCTTTGGTATATTGTTCTCACTCATTTTGGAAGTTTTATGGAGAACAAAAATGGGATGGAAAACTAGTCACAGTGGATTCTGGCCATAATAGAAACGAACCCAAAAAAAGAAAAAAAATCTTCATATCTTGACAATAAATTCATATATTCTGACAAATATACATGACCACTTATATGTCTCTTTTTGTCAATAATTAAATTTTTGTTGACATCTTTGTCCCCATAATTTTAGGTTACTAGAATATGATCTGATCCTTTTTTTATTTTTGATAAAATTAACATACATAACCCTATTTCAAAAAAATGGAAAATGGTACATAAATAGAATTTTTATATAAATATTTCATAAAAAATAATGTGGTAATGACATTTTATAAATTATGAGCAACAATGGTAATGTTTTTTCTTGAAATGAAAGAACCAAAAAAAAAAAAATCACATTATTATATAAAATTTATTAATATAAGATATTACTCAAGGAAATATAAATGGACCTAACCCAACCAACCAAGCCTACTAGCAGCTTGATTCTTGGACCAGTAAGTATTGGCAACCAATGCTCAACAAAACAAAGTAATTTGCAAAACTATATATCTTTTACCGGTTCTATTTTGGCATAGGTATTCGAAGAAAACAGGAACAATTTATTTTCTTTTTTTTCTTTTTTGGAAATGTTATGTTATTTGTTTTTTTCTCTCCCTCATACAATTTTGTATCACCCCTTACATATAACATAATATTTCTTAATTATTTTCTTAATTATTCTTTCACTAGTATATACGTAGGCAGAGACCGAAAGCATGCATACATACATGTATTCATACTAGTAGTGAACCCGTGCTAAGTAAGGCGTGTTATATACGAAAATAAGAAAAAAACTTAATAAAATGATTTAAGAATAAATTTTTTACATGAAGTATTTGATATTCAATATATTGTCTATTATTTATGAATACAACGAATACCTTAATAAGAGCAAATGTGTCACTCACATGCTACATTTAATATTTTGAATGTATGTTTTTATTTATATGTGTAACCTCTAATTTTATCAAATTAAAGGTATATAATTAAGAACATAATATTAAGCCACAACCTTAAAGAATAAACTTTTTTGTATCCAAAATTGAAATTACTTGCTACTGTAAATTAAAGTACTACAAAAACATTTAGTAATGGATAAAAACTGAGGTGACCAACTTATTTTTCGCAAAATAAAGTGTTAATAGAAATATTTGATAAGGTTGAATCTAAAAATATTTTAGGGTCCACATAAAAAATAATGATAAAGATTTATATGAAAAAACCAATGATTAGATGACATACGTATTTTATAAATTTAAAACTCTATAAAAACTAGGTTAAAACTTTGGGACTAAAAAACCAAACAACCAATTGATAGTATAGATATAGATTGCACAACAATGGGTGTGTATCTTTTAAAGATTTTGAATGAGTTTAGGAAACCCATAATAGTTTGAATTTTAAAAGAGAATTTAAAAAACTATGATTCAATTGATAGACTTTAGAAATTATAGATTCATCTATACTTTATATATCATTCAATTACTGAGAGTTTTTGGGTTCACTTAAAATTATTCGTATTTTAAAGTTTGTAGGAGGGTTCCAATTAAATAAATTTGAAATTTTTACTATAATTATCAATGGATTTTATCCATGTAGAATTTATAAAATTTAAGAAGAAATAAGAAAAGGTTAGAAACAATTAATGATATTTTGACAAATGTATATTGTATATAAACAAAGTGCTAAGAATTTAGCAACACGTTCTTTCTATTTTAGAAATTTAAAATATCTTTATGATTAACAAAGGTTCTTTAGAAAGATTATAATTAAAGAAATTTGAAAATGTTACCATAACTATTATTGAATAGCAATTATGAAGATTAGAATAAATAATAAATTAATGAATGGGAACCAATAATAATATGACACTTGGATTTTATGTTTTTAAAAAATCAAAATTTGAAGAAAAATGGATTGAGGCTTTCAATTTCAAGACCTCCTATCATTCCACTATAATATATAGTACTAGCAGTGAACCCGTGCTATGTGTGAAAATAAAAAAGAAAAAAATAGTTTAAAAATAAAACTTTTTATTTAAAAAAAATGTGAAAATTTAATGTTTTGTAAAATTTACGAATGTAATGAATGATTTAATAAGATTGAGTATATTAGTTTCATGGTACATTTAATATTTTGAATGTGCATTTTTACCTGCATATGTGTTACCTATAGTTCTACCGAATTAAAATTTTATAATCAATAGTATAACATTAGAACAAAATCATAAGAATAGGCCTTTTTTTTTCTAAAATTAAAAATATTTGTCACTTTAAATTAAAGTGATACAAAAAAAAAAATTCATAATGGACAAAATTTGAGGTGATCAACTTGAGTTTTTCTAGGAGGATAGCCAAAAAAATATATATATATATTTGAATAGATTGAAAAGAAACATTTGAATAGATTGATCTCTAAAACATTTTCTATAAAATCTTCATTTCAACCCGACCATAAATAAATAGATCTTCATTAAATTGTTAGCCCAAAACATTAAACATTATATAAACTCAGTTAACTGGTATTTTGAAAATATTATGTCAAAAGCTTTCTTTTAGATCGGATAGTAGGAACCTCCTATTGTATGGGCACATGGCAATTTCTAATGTTATCCATGTTTAAAGAGTTGAGACAAAGGTAGGAAAAACAAATGATACATAACTTTAACAAACATGTGTAGATATGTAAATTTTAGCATGTGGCTCACTAAGTATATTATCACTTATAGTTATATATTTTATTAGAAAAAAATAAGAATAAATAATTTGAAGATAGGCCTATTCATTTTATTTTATTCAAATCTTTTTTAACAATATGTGTCCTTTCTATTTTAAAATTTTAAGGAAAGATTTTTAAGAAAAAGTTCATAACTAAAGAAAATTTGACTATTATGTTATATCAATTGATTAATTGTTTTCACAAAATTTAGAAGAAATAAAAAAAATGTAGATAAAATTAATAATAGTATGACAAATGTATTTTACATTTTTAAAGATTAAAAATTTGAGAAAAAAATATTAAAAATTTCAATGCAAAGACCTCATAGCAAATATACAATTATAGGAATTATGGGATTACCTGAAGTGATGCACCAGAAGTGTTTTGACCCAAACAATTTTATACTTTAACATGATCGTTTTAGTCATTCAGGATCAACAATGATATGTCGAATAATTAAGAACTCACATGGACATCTACTAAAGAATCAGAAGATTCTTTTATCAAATAATTATATATGTGCGGCCTATTCATAAGAAAAATTAATTATTAGACTATCTCTTTCAAAAGGATATATGTGGGCCTATACACCCACCATGTGGACAATTTTGATATTTTATGGTTTTAGCAAATGCATCTACACGATGGTCATATGTTTGTTTAATTTCATCTCATAATATTACATTTGCTAGACTTCTTGGACAAATCATCAGATTACGGGCACGTTTTCAGATGACCTAATTAAGTCAATTCAATTGGACAATGCTAGTATTTTTCATCTAAGCTTTTGATAATTATTGTATGTCAATAGGAATTGATGTTGAACATTCTGTTGCAGATACATATGCATAGAATTGTCTAGCAGAATCTTTTATAAAATGCCTTCAATTGTTTGCTTGACATTTACTTGTGAGAACAATATTACATGTTTCGACTTGGGAACATGCCATATTACATGCTCCATCATTAGTCCATGTTCGACTAACTACTTACCATGAATATTCACCATCATAGCTTGTTTTTGGTCAACAAATAAATATTTTACATCTAAGGATTTTTTTGTTGTGTTGTACATGTACTAATTACGCCCCTACAACGTACTAAGATGGCTCCCCAACATCTACTTGGAATTTATATTATTTTTTATTCTTCGTTTGTTATTACGTATCTTGAACATTTAACAGGAGATGTATTCACACCTTGTTTTGTGGATTGTCATTTTAATGAGACAATTTTTCTACTATTTGGGAGAGATAAGACACGGCTAGAAACGCAATATGATCACTTGGAATTCCTCTACGTTATCTCATCTTTATCCTCGAACAAATCAATGTGAATTAGAAATTCACATGATTATTTATTTACAAACGATTGCAAATCAATTACTTGATGTATTCACCAACATAAAAAAGATAACAAAATTATATATACCATATGCTAATACCCCATCACGTATTGATATCCCTATAGGACAATCTGCTAGTAAGAGGGAGACTTATCATAGGACAAATGAATTTAAAGCATGCTTGAAGTGTGGAAGACCTATCGGTGAAAAAGACATAATCCCTAGAAAGAGGAAGGCACAAACACATAAGCAAAGTAGTATTCTTGAAAAAACCACAACACCTAAACCTCTTGAAGAAGGAACTCCTGTAATAAAATTCTCAAAAGAGAAATCTCCTAAAGAGATAACCCTGGTAGAGGAAACATACTTGAAAGTAATGAGATCTTAATAAGTCATATATGTTAGGAATTTATGCTAAAAGATATGCTTTGTGTAATACTGTCGTGCTGCGAAAATGCTCCGATTTTTCGCACTCGAATGAAATACACACAAGTGGGAAAAGTATAGTGCTCTTTCGTTAGAACTCATCTTTCTAGAAAAATGAGTGCGACTAGGTTTGAATTGGAAATTGATTTGAATTAAGGGCTTTTAGAAAATATTTGTAGTCGTCACCTAACTTGATTAAGGTGATTTTGGTCACCTAAAACTAAGCACATTCCAAAGATTACACTTAGGGTTTTTGAAAAGATTTTAAAAACTTTCTCTAGAGAGGATTTTAAAGAAAATAGGTTGTTTGGCAACCTTTGAAAATATTTAAGCTTTTTTTGAAAATAACTTCATTTGGTCTTTGAAAACAGTGATCTAGGTTCGGAGGTTGGTTACGTGTAGGGAAGACGCACTAAGCCATCACCCTACCCTACTCTTGCGATATCTATATGTTTATTCACCCTAAATTCACTCATTCAGAATCTTTGACTAATAAATGTTCAAAACTATCCACTTTAGAAAAGAATTATGTGATGCATGATATGTAAGTGCAAGAATTTGATTTGATTTTGAAAGTAGATGAGAAAAGATTTGATTTGATTTTGAAAACAAATTTGAAAAGACTTGATTTGTTTTTGAAATAGAATTAAAAAGATAGATTTGATTTTTAAAAGAAGATTTTTAGAAGTTGGAATTGGAGATTTGAAAATAAATTTTAGAATTAGAAACTTAAAATAGATCATGGAATTGGAAGTTTGAAGGAGGTTATGGAATTAGAAACTTTGAAAAGGTTATGACCACATCCATGAGGGTTGCCTACGTATCCCTTTGAGGGAATCAGGTCAGCCGTAGTTTCGATAAGAGTCCAATTGAAAATTGACACTTTTGTTTTTGAATAGATTTGATTAGAAAAGAGTTTAATTTGAAAAAAAGAATTGATTTGAATTTGAAATTTGATTTGAAATTGAACCTAGACTTAGAATTGAACTTAGAAAAATGTTTGAACCTTGAAAGAAAACTTGGACTTGACTTAAGAAAGAAGGAGTTGAGTTTTGAAAACATTTTGAAGTTTGAAATTGGAAAACCATCTTGGTTTAAAAAGGAGTTGTAGAAAAGGGTTGAAGCTTCCTAACTTTAGGGTTAGGGTTGAATAAGGGTTTAGGCCTCCTAGGGTTTAGGTTATCTAAGATTGGAACATGTAGTTGAATTGGAAATGATTTGATTTAGATTCGAAAAGTTCAATTTTAGAAAGTTAGATTTAGGAAAATTTCGAATTAGGAAAGTTGAATTTAAGGAAGATTTGAAAAGAGATTTGATTTGATTTGAAAACACTTGACTTGAAATGATTTGGAAAGTTAGGGTTTAGGAAATATTAGACTTTGGAAAGCTTTGAATCAGAAATGTTTTCAAAATAGGAAAGTTTCATTTAGGAAAGTGCCAAATTAGGAAAGTTTTGATTTTAGGAAAGTTTCATTTTAAGAAAATTTTATTTTAGGAAAGTTTTGAATTTAGAAAGATTTAAACTTTGAAAAGATTTGGAATTTGAAATGTTTTGACATTTAGAAAAGTTGGAATTAGGAAATGTTTGAATCATGAAAGATTTGATCCCTATCTCCTAAAGTAGAAGATTAAATTTTATTTAAAAAAATATGTGATTTGATTTGGTTTCCAAAATTGGAGGATTTGGTCTAGTTTCCTAAATGGAAAGATTTGATTTAGTTTCTTAATTTGAAATATTGGACTTGACATGGAATTGGAAAGGTTGAATTTTGAAAATTTAGGATTTAGAAAGCTATGATTTTGTGTAGAAAATGATATTTTGGAGATCTAAGATTTGATGTAGAAAGTATAGGTTTTGAAAATTTATGATTTGAAGCAAAAGTGGAAGTCATGTTTTAGGAAAAAAAAATTAGGGTTTCCTAATCATGAAATCTAGGGCTTGACTTAAACTCCAAGAAAAATAGTTTTTGGAAAGTAAACTTTTTGAAGAGAGTTTCTAGGAAGGAACCTTAAAGAGAGATTTTAGAAAGTGAATTTTTGAAGAGAACTTTTGGAAAAGAGTTTGAAAAGTGCTTTTTGGAAGGGAATTTTTGGGAAGGTTTGTTTTTAGAAAGTAGATTTTTGAAGAGAGCTTTTAAAAAGTATTTTAAAAAGTAATTTTTGGAAAGGGGTTTGAAGAGAGTTTTTGGAAAGGAACTTAAAAACAATTTGAAATGGAGTTTGAATATAGACTTTTTGAAAACTCTTTGAATGTCTCACTTTCCTAAAACGATTCTAACCATGAAGAGATTAAAACCATTCTAAGTTAGTGGTTAGAAAACAACATGGATTTGAAATATGGACCAATATGATCACATGGAATATCACACTTTCCTAAAACAACCCTAACCATGGAATGGCTAGAATCATCTTAAGATGGTGGATTTGATGAAAAACAAGTTAGGGTTTACACTCAAAATATGGACCTTGATGGCCACAATGAATATAACACTTTCCTAAAGCAACCTTGACCATGAATTGACTAGGATCACTCTAGGAGTGTGATTTTGGAAATAAGGTTTTGAATGCAAGTTTGAAAGATGATTTTGATGCAAACTTTGAAAACAACTTTTGAAAACAATTTTAAGGAGATGTATGAACATGATATGTACAATACAAGTAAGGTCATGAACATACAAGGTTGGCTTCACCACATAATCAAGGGGGCCGAATCAACATGATCTAAGGTTGAATTAGAAGAAAGCCCCCGACACGGTGACTTTCAACCATTCTTCCTACATATAAATTGAAGATTCCCTTATTCCAAGCATGCAAGAAAGGGGGGGAGAAGATAGGGGATTAAAATAGAAGAAAATCCAAGTGGGTTCGGAGGAAGAAAAGATAGGGGAAGTACGTAAACATAGAAAGAGAGCCTACCTTGTATTCTTCTTGTTTTCTTGCTTTATTTACTTGCTTTGCTTGATCTTTGAGAGCTTCCGAGGTGCAGCACTTTGAGTCTTCAATGGAGGCTTTGGAGGCTTGTATATGAGTGTATGAAATGTGTATAAGTGTTAGGGTTAAGTGTATGGAGGCTAGGATTTGGAGAGACTAGAGAAGCTAGGGTTTTGGGGAGACTTCAAGCTCTGTAATTCGAAAAACAAAGTTTTTGGACTGAGTTTGTGAACCCTTTTCACGTTGGAGGAGGCTTTATATTTATAGACAGAAGATTGACATGGCGCTTGTGCAGTGGCGCCAGGGTGAATTTCCTTCTGGTGCTACTAGGAGTGGCACCAGGCCAATTTTTGGCTTGGCACCCCTAGCAGTGGCACCAACCACTTAAAAAAGTTATAAGGTCGGTAAGCAACGTATCTTTGAACCCTTTGTACACAAGGCAAAAGATTTGGGCAATTGTATTAGTGACTATCATGTAATTTTTGGCTTGGCTCCACTAGGAGTGACTCCAGAAGGTATAGGAATGTTCCAAAAGGCCAAAAATGGATAGAAACCCTTAAAATAGTGCCCCAGAGACAGCGGACTTGAAAAACAATGTCGGGACGGTCGACAGAGCTATTAGGGGCAAAACAGTCAACTAGATCGAAACACCATCGGAATGGACTTTGAACGACTCATGAGAGGACTTAAAGGTTGGAAACACTATCTAAAGTGTTCTGAGGAATTTCCAGTTTGATATCCAGACTCGGTGTGGTTGGAAAAGGCAACTGGTCCACTAGGAGCAAAACGGTCATTTTGTACCAAGTTCACTAGAATGGACTCGAAATGTTCTGGAAAGGTGCTAAAGGTTGACAATAATATTAAAAGCATCTTCAGAAGGTAACTGGTTTAATACCTAGAGTCGATATGGTTCCCAGAGGCACTCGGATGCCTAGGGGTAAAATGGTCATTTTGATTGGATGGTCCCGGAATTGGTCCAAAACTGATTGGAAGGCATCTGAACATGCCAGATCGTCTTTGGGACGATCTTGGAAGGATGGACTTACCGCACCAAGGACTTAAGTACTTTTTTGAAAAGCGTGTCAAAAAAGGCCTAAGGGACAGTTTAGTCATTTTCACTGGAGTGGGCTAGCAGACACTGGTGTTGACGCTGGTTTTGAGTGTTTCCACCACTCTGACGGTCTGTGATGAGTTGGTTTCCAAAGCTATCTCATCCTTTGGTAAACGTGTCATGGCCAAGAGGTGAATTCAGTCTCGTGACATAGGGGTTTGTTGGCAATTCCCCATGTCGACCTGTTTATGAGTGTTTCCGCTACTCTGACGGTTGTGATGTTTGCGAGTGTTTTCGCCACTCTGACGGTTCGCGTTCATTCCAGAGACTGCCTGATCTCGAGAAGCTGTTAGGTGGACTTATCGTCTGAAGAATCAACTTTCTTGAAAGATGTGTCGAATAATGGGCATTCTTTATTGGTGGGCTAGCAGGCACCAAAGGTGGACTGTTCTACTATCTTGGGGACTTTGGTTCTGTCTCGGTCAATGGGTTTAAAGGGACTTACCTTTCTGAAGAGCTTTTTTAAAAAATGTGCTGGACTGGATGGTCTTATCGCCTAAGGGATTAAGTTTCTCAAAAGGCATGCTAAATTTGATTTGAATTGAAATTGGACTTGAAATTGAATTTGAGATTGAAATGGGGACTTATCGTCTCTAGGAAGACGTGCCAACTAGAATAGGACCGAGCAATGCCACAAGGGCATTTTGGTCATTTTGCCTCTATTAGGCTCAATGGGCCTGCGAAGCGATTGATTGATTGGATTGAGTCTGAAAAATTGGTTTAAACTTGAATATATATGTGTTGGTTTGAATATGAGCCTGGTCGGATTGGAGATTGTTGAGCGGAAAAAAATAGGGTATTTACAAATACTTTTGCATTTATTAATAAATTATTTATTTCATTTTAACGAGAATTTATGTGAGCAATGTTTGTCTTGTATTATTTGTTTAATGATTATGCATGTGTATCTTTTATTCTATATAGTAAATGATTTGGTGTGTAAATTACGGTTTACATACGGAAGATTAGATCATTTGTTCTTATGGAATATAAACTTATAGATCATAGTCTCAAATGTAACTGAACATACTATCAGTAGGACTGATCACAAAGTTTTAATATGTCTGTCTTGACTATAGAGAACGATATAGTTCCAACTCCTTGTACTAGTAGACTTTAGTGTCATGGTGTGGTTAGACTCATTATCGCTTTAGAGTTATTACTTGACCATAATAGTTAAGATCTTTATTATATCTTATTTATCTTATTTATCCATAATTATTATCTTTTGTATTCTTGTTGTTATGTTACTAGCATGAGAGAACATGAATAATAAATAAAAGACATTTAAGTTGTGTTTTAATTATATAAAATGTAAAATTTTAATTTTTGGTTTATGAATGTGCAACTAGAGAATAAAATTAATTCTCATGTTTTAATTTAAATTTTTTTCTAGATTGAGGGAATTTGAAATTTTATTTATTGCACATATATGATCACTAATATTGAAATGTTATATTTATTGAATAATTAAACACAAGTTTATATCCCTCATATATTAAATAACTAAGTGGATGAGAGCATTTATAACGTATAAATCCATTGGTCTCCATCACTAGTTTATAAGTGAAATAATTTATTCTATGTGTTGGTTTTAGTATCAACTTCTCCATTAGATGAAATAAGTTACAGATTCACTGAGTATAAACTCTAGTAGTTGTTAGTATTTGGTCAACTCTCCATCTAAGTGACTCATTATGGGATAATAGGTTTAGAATTAAGTGATGGTATATACTTAGTTATAAACAATAGTATTCTCAGCATCTGAGTCACTGCTATTATTTATAGAACCAAAGCTAAATCAACTATTTAATTTTACTTGGCATAGTTTCCTTAGTAAAGTTAATAGGTCTTAACATGTATAGATAAATGTTAAATAGTAGATGACCTCCCATTGAGGCATGCTATTTATGGTATAATAGGTTGCTGGCGGATTCTTTTAAAATATTTGTAGTGGGAACTATATTTTAAGAATTGAATTTTAAGTTTATAATTGCTTATCATATTTTGTTACAATATGTGATTATCAAGATTAAAATGACTTTCAATACACTTGCTGTTATTCTTAAAGAAAACAAACTAATTAGACCAAATTATATTGACTAGAAAATGAACTTGGATATTGTGCTGAATGCAGAAAAGTACTAGTTTGTACTCACAGAGGTTTGTCTACATTAACCTGTGAGGGGACAACTAATGAGAAAACTCGGGCTTACCAGAAATGGATAAAAGCTAATGAGATGTCGTGATGTTATATTTTGACATCCATGTCAAATGTTCTACAACATTAGCGAAAACCAAGTTTTGCTTTATCCGGTATCAAATGGGAGCTAAGAGTAAATAGAACACCGTTCAAGAGTATCAATACCATTATATGAATCGTAAATACATGAATATGATGGACCAAAAAATCTGCGATTCCTATTAAAATAGTTAACAAAATTACTTTGCCGCCCACTGCTATTAAATCACCACCCCCCCAAGTTAAACTGGTACTTGTTGTTGCACCAGGAGCCGTTGCACCAGGCGCCAAAGCATGGGTGTTTTGTATCCATTGGGCAAAGACGGGTTGTAATTGTATAGCGGTATCTGAAAACATATCTTGGGGACGCCCTAAAGCGCTCATGGTATCATTATGAATATATTGTTGGGGATTGCAAAATTTCTCACGATCTGACTATAGTATATACGCATACTACCAAAAATTCTGATCTGATTAGCATAGCCTAATCTACATGATTAGAATCATACATTCGAGATCTCTCTGGTTTGATCCTGAATAACAAGAATCAGTACTAAGCACGAAGCAACTGCTCGAACTCAACCTTCGGACTTCTGCTATATTCCTCATACACGCCTTGCTCTACAGAGAGTGGGCTCGCCGCTGCTAGGGTTTCTCTTCCTCACAAAATTGTGTATCTCTCAATTATGTGCAGAGTGTGTAAGCCTAACATCTCTTAGAGCGCGTATATATAGAGGCTACAACAGAGACCATAGGATTAGTATAACTAGGGCTTCCTAAGCAAATAAGGACTCCTAATCCAACCATGATTAATCCTTATTTACGTAAATTATAATTTATACCACGAACAAATTATAATTGCACTCCCTGTTATACTTGAAATTATATTTCGAGTTCCATATTATTAAATGCTTATTTATCTCCCCACGTTAAGATTACAGATACCCATCTAGTAAATTAAATTACTGACAATTAAATTTAATAGACTTATTTAATTCCTTGAGACCTTCCACTTAACTTATTTGATATGTCGGATTCATAATCCACCTGCAGGGTTTAACAAAATCAAAACTTATAAGCTTCTTCAATGGGGTATCATCAATCCCTATACGGGGACGTGGATTCCATCGATAATAAATATTCACCATACACGTAATGTTATTGTCCAACTCATTGAATTTATTGATCACAAAGAATCTCACTCTTCTGTGAAACAAAACAATAAATATTATATGCAAGTGTCTATTTATTATATTAGGATTAAGAGCATAAACACTCATAATAATCATGAGGTATTAATTGTTTTATATAGTCAGTATAAAAACAATTACCTTAACACGGTCCTGTTCAATACACACAAAGTGTACTAGTGCAAGGAGTTGGAACTATACCTTTCCCCATAGTCAAGACAGACCTATTAAAACCTTGTACCACAGTTCTACTGATGGTGTGTCCATTTTCATCTAAGACTGAACAATAAACTTATATTCCATAAGAACCGATGATCTGATCTTCCGTGTGTAAGTCGTACTCTACACACCAAATCATCTACTATATAGAATAAGAGACACACATGCATAATCATTAAATAAATAACGCAATGCAAACATTTCTCACACAAATTCTCATTAAAATGGAATAACTAATTTATTAATATATACTAAAGCCATTACACAAAGCATGTCTTTTAGTATAAATTCCCAACATATACAAACCAAAACTATAAATATTAGTCTATGCCCACTGCCTATGACATGATGACGAGCCTCAAAGACATGTTTGGGGATCAGAATCATGCTGCTAGACTGGTTGCCATGAGAGACCTGATGAACACGACTATGGTTGAAGGGACCCTAGTAAGGGATCATGTTCTGAAGATGATCAGCCTCCTAAATGAACTAGAGATCCTTGGAGCTAAAATCGATGGGGAAACCTAAGTTGATATCATTCTCCAATCGCTACCTGATTCCTTTAAGTAGTTCTGCCTGAATTACAACATGAAAAAGTTATCCTATTCAATGGCAAAGCTTCTTAAAGAGTTTCAAGTAGTTGAGAACCTCATCAAGAAGCCAATTGTTGCTCTAGTGACTGAAAAATGTTGTACTTCTAAACCAAAAGGTAAGAAAAAGAAGAAGAAAAAGGTTCAAAAACAAAAGGCAGTTCCTCAGGCACTTCATGGGCTTCACGGAGGAGTGAAAAAGTCCAAGGACAAGTGTTTCATATGTAAGTAGTCGGTGCACTGAAAGTTGCAATGTCTAGTTTATCTAGTCAAATATAACAACAAAGATAAATCTCATTCACTAGTAGTTAAAACATATCTAGCGGTGTTATCTACCAGCACATAGTGTGTAAATAGAAGAGCCACTAACCATTTATGCAATTCTTTGCATGGGTTCCAGCTTAGTAATAGAGAGACCTAGATATTTAATCTTATAGGTTATTTAGAGGCTGAAGCACATATTCTGTTACCTCTGAGGAACAACATATATGCATTTGTTCTATTTAAAGGGAACAAAATGAAAGTTAGTTGAGTATACAGAAACTGGTTATCTTTCTAATCCGCATAAAGCACGATCATAATCTGGGTATGTATTTACCTATGGTAACACTATTATATCATGGTGATTCGTGAAGCAAACTGTGACTGCAACTTCTTCAAATCACTCTGAAATAATTGCAATTCATGAAACAAGTTGAAATAATTGCAATTCATGATACAAGTCAAGAGTGTATTTGGCTAGGATCTATGATCCAACATATTCAAGAAAATTATGAATTATCGTCGATTAAAGATATCTCGACAATATTATACGAAGATAATTTTACATATATTGCACAAATTAAAGGAGGTTTGGTGTGCTATTGCGGGTACCCAAAAATAAAACCGATACCCCAAAAACAAATATGTAGTAGTGTGAGTAAAGATCGTCCCCACGGAGAGTGTTTAACTTGGTTTTATGCTATGTGAACTTTGATGGGGGGTTTTGAATATAATGAAAACTATTTTAATAAAAATAACTACAAAACAATTCAAATTAAAGTATTGAAATCAGTCAAAAGAACAAACCTTGGTTTAGGTCAACATCCACCATCGGAATTTTACAACTGATCTTCGATTCAAGCATATCAATTCACACATTGAATATTTACCGTCGGAATTATTTTCCTATCTCTCGTTAATCGTAGTTAATTAGAAACAAGCGATCTCATTAACCCTAACTGTTAAACAACCCAAGATAAGCACGCAAGGTTTAATCTAATAGTAGCCTTAAGAATTAGAGAAATCGATGAAGCTAAACAACACAAGCACAAGCGGTTGCATTTAATTTAGTCGAATGTCCTTCTTAAGATATAATAATTCCTGACGCAGCAATCATTAAATCTCAGTTGCTTCACAAATTAGAGGGATCAAACAATTACGGATTTGATATCTAATCGAGCAGTAGATTGCGATGATTAATAAACTAGTAGGCGTCATAGCGATTAAACAAGACAATTATGAAAATAGGCACATAAGAACATCTGATACTCAAAGCATAAATCGAATAATGAAAACAAATTAGATCTCACAGTTTATTATTAATTCCGAGGCTTCTGTTTTCTTCGACCAAGATTCAAAGTTTAGCTACGCAGGGCTGTGAAAACAACTCAAATAATAACCTAGAATAACACGAAAAACGCCGAAAGCCCTAAAAACAAAACAGTCCCAGCTTTTATAGGCTTCTGAAAATCTACAGCTGCATACAACCGTTCGAACGCCCTTACCACCGTTCGAACGCATCGAACCACCATTCGAAATGGTGCGTCGAACGTACTTCGAACGGTGCGTCGAACGCACTTAGAACAGTAAAATTGCTCTATGTATATTTCGAACGCTCTTCGAACTTGAAATTGACGTGAATCCATTTGATATACCATTCGAACGCATATGCTACCATTTGAATGCCTTTTGGGACCGTTTGAACGCTTCTTCGAATGCTGCTTACATTTTAGTTCGAATTCGTCTCTTTTAAGCTATGATTCTCTTCCTTGGCATTCCATAGCAACCTAAATCCAAATACAAGAATAATGAGTATCTTTAGGCACCAATTAAGTATAAAAGATTAAACATTAAGGGAGAGAAATATGACATTTGCGTTCTCATCAAGGTTACATCAAAGGTGATAGAACAAAGCATATTTTGTCAAAAAAAAGTTATACACATGAGCTCTAGAAAAACGGTGATATTAATGTCCAGCAGATGCGTTCAAATGACAACTTAACAAACTTATTTACTAAATCACTCCCAATTGCACCATTTGAGAAATTTGTATACAACATTGGCACGCACTGTCTCAAAGATTTTTCATGCTAAATAATTGAACCAATCAACTTTTATTGGGCATGTTTATCAAGGGGAGTTGTATACTACACTTTTTTTCTTTTGCCAATGGGTTTTCCCATTGGGTTTTCTTTAATAAGGCTTTAACAAGGCAGTTCTATGCACCCACTCCGTTTTATGCTACATTAAGGTTTTTTTCATTGGGTTCTTCCTAGCAAAGTTTTAATGAGACATATTCTATGTGGTGGTTATCCAAGGGAGAGTGTTGTGAATAGTCAAACTTATTTAATAGATGACCCACCAACTCCATTGTTCTACTCATTCTCATTTTCTTCTGACAAAATCTGTAGCCACCAAATGAAGATATGAGCATAATTCTAGCTGTATTTGTAAAGATTTTGTCTGCCAGATTTAACGGATCTTGCATCCTCAACTTCATGTATAAATAGAAGGTTTTTGAATGAAGTTCATGATAGAAGTGAAGTAGAAAAGTGAGAGAAGAAGAAAGAGAAGAAAGTAGAGGGTATAGGTAAATATTCATAGATGAAGTTGTATTTTATATTTTACCCTATGATATAAATAAAGTCTTAGGTGATCCAGAAGATCTATCCTTAATAGTTTTAGAAGAACTAGTCTAATTATTATTTGATAATTCCTAAAGAAATTAATTTATTATATAATGTCTTTGAATTATTTTATTTATGTTCCTTTAGTCTCATAACAGTGTCTTAATTTATAAAGGGCACTAGGTAGTGTCCTAAAACTAATTAGTTGGTCCTATGTCCACATCTTCATCTAACATTTGATTGCATTAATCTGAACCCCACAGCCATTACCGGCTAGCTCTTGATTCCTCAAATGATCACGGTTAGAGTTCCCATAGAAGCTCATTTAAGATTGACTCGTAAAATAATTGAGGTAAGCTTATACACGCGCAATGGGGCTCTAGAAATTTTTGTCAGTCAATAACTTATATTTTGTAAATTTCTAAATTTTCACTTGCAATATTTGTCATTTCTTTTCAAAAAATTGGCAAATTATTTAAACTTCTCAAATTAGAAACAATGAAATTTTTTATCTATTGATACTATTGTTTTAACAAAAAGACATGAAAATAAATTTTTGAAATTGACCTCAACTAGATTTCATGTTTTGGTTACGGTTCCACTTCTATTTTTCATATTCTCAAAAACAAAAACAAAAAATAGAAACTTATTATTTTTTGATGTTCTTGAAAACACAAAAATGAGACTATTGAAAACATCATTGTTTTCATATCATTGTTATTTTCAAATAAGACTGATTCTAAAAACTCAAAATACCTTTTTATCGTATCTTAAAATTGGAGTGTTTTCTTAAAAAAATTTCTAAAACTAAGTTTCGGAACCGGAAGGTGATCTAGACAAAAATAGTTTTGTGATTGGTAGCAACAAAGTGTGGAGCCTATGTTTAACAAAAGAAGTCACAGTTAGGTTTGAATACTTTTCAACAAAATTTATGCACCTTCCATGTAGGGTCTAGGAGGTTTAATCACCTACAAAACAAAATATTATACATAGTAAAAAATTTAAAATATTTAGACGATTCAAGTCACCCCCTCTTCAAAGAGTGGCGTCGCCGGTGTACATGTGTTCAGAAGTGTACAAACGTGTAAACTGTAGTGTTACCCAATTTTTTGTTATTTTTATCCTATTTTAAAAAAATCAAGATGGACCCTTTTTATAGGATTTTCCTACATGCATTGCTCTTTAAAAAGAAAAAACTCAGTGTGATTTGAAGAACTTAGTATTTTTATTAGTTGAACATTTTGGCACAATTTTAAAGTATTCTAACCATCAAATCTCTTTGTACAAAATTCATCACTAAAGTTGCGCTACATATGTGTGATCTTTACATTAGTGAGCCTCATAAATTAATAGTCTCATTTATTTTTACAAAAAATTAGGTTACTTACTAAAAAGATGTTGACAGTACATGATCACATAGGTTATGACTAAAATAAACTAAATGTGTTTTATGTTCTACAAAATTAAAAGAACCATTAAAAGGACTAAACAAACCAAAGCAATTTCGGTATCTATGCACCACTGTGTGTTTGCACGAGCCGTGCAATTCTTTGATTCAAATACTTTTGCATGGATGGATTCCATATATATATATATATATATATATGTATATATAGTAGAATTCTTTAGAAGTGCTCTCATTTTTTTTATTCAGTGCTTGCATGCATGATGAAGGAAGCTTTTTTTTTGCTCTTTCCTTGCTCCGCTTGTCCCTCTACATAATTCATACATATGCTTTGAAAGAAAGACCTTATCCGAATCCTTAAAAGCTACAACTTGTCCACTTGGCAATCTTCGGTCCAAAACATCCTCTAATAAAACTTCCAAACACTATTAAGCCCCAACTAGCTTTCCAAAGATTAGAACAACTCATCAAGATCAAGATGATCACTTTCAGACCGAGATGGCCTTTCTTAAGCTAGAATGACTAAAATGTCCCTTGGCATTCCCTCTTGCTCCTAGGCATTCCAGGCAACATTCCAAGACTAGGCGGTCTCCGAAACCAGTTGCCAACTCCTTACGCGGTTCACTTTCGGTGCTTGCTAGCCTACCGATATAGAATGTTTGTTATGCCCTTGGGCATCAAGCAAACTCCCCGAGATCAGGCGATCTGCGGAATGAATGCCGAAATCGTCGCAATGGCAGAAGCACTCACAAACAGGTTGACACGAGGATACCGCAAACAACCCAGTGTTAAAAGATTGATTACACTTCTTGGCCGCGACACGTTTACCAAGGACGGGATGCCTTTGAAAACTAACTCGTTACAACCATCGGAGTGACAGAAACACTCGCAAACCCAAGTCAACACTAGTACCTGCTAGCCTGACCAATGAAAAATGATCATTATACCCCTAAACAGCCCGATATGTCTTTTAAGAAAGTATAAAGACCACCCTCAACGCCATCTCTAGGTAGTTCGACATGTTTGATATGTCAGTCAAACAAACTTTGGTCCCATTTTGGAGAACCCTAGTCAAGATGATCATTTTGTCCCTAGGCACCCGACACCCCCCTCGGGAAGTACATGTTTTTCGAAGCGGTAAGACCATCCCAAACTACTCTAGGTAGTCAGGCACGCCAAAATTGCCAAATAAAGTCCATCTAGTCCCATTCTGGCAAACTCCGGTCAAAATGACTATTTTGCCCCTACATGTCTAATGGCATTTTCAAGACCACATTGACTTTAGGAATTAAGCCGGCCCCCACTAGGACACTCTGAAAAGGGTTTTTAACATTTCTAAGCGAGTCTCTTGACTTGAAGCACACTTTAATCAATAAGAGTATCGAGAAACGTGTCACATATGCTTCTCCAAAGCTAAAATTTTTTCCACTTCCCTAGTTATAATGCACTAAAAAACAATTGACAGAATGTGCAAATTAGGAAATTCTTAGAAGCCTGAGTGATAGGCTTAAATTGTTATAGTTCAATTGTCAATAAGATCACCCGAAGGCCATGATCAAATGACACAAAGAAGGGTACTTTCAAAAGCGTATAAAGGTCGCTTCCCTTTCTCGTGTCAAATGTCGATTCAATATTATAACGTACCATTACCAGATACTTTTGATGATTGACTTGTAGAATTTAAGAAGATGGGCATAAAAAACACTCTTCTCAAAAAGATGGTTTTCACTCTCACAAACGAACATTAGGATTTACAAAATGCCAATGAAGTTTTAAAAAAGGAAAATTCTATTTTGAAAGAAAAGGTAAAGGATTTAGAAAAATCTCTTGCAAAATGTGTTGAAGGGAAAGAGAAGTTAGATATATTCTTGGAAAACAAATATGCTCTCTTGACAATGCTGGAATTGGACACAACCCTTTCAAAAAGGAAAAGTTTTTCAAAAACAAGATTGAGGCTCCTGTAAGAACATCACAGATTACATACTTTTATTGCCAAAAGAGAGGACCCAGCTAGCCAATTTTTTCTTATGCAAAAATCATATGCTGCCAACAAGGCTTGGGTTTCAAAAGGAACATTGAAGACTAACCCTAGTGGACCCAAGATGGGTTAGGTACCAAAGGTCAAAGCTTGAGTTATTCTTTTTGTATGTATGTTTTCAAGAAAAGTCTAAAAAGGACTATTGGTAGTTGGACAATAAATGTTCAAGACACATGACTAGTGATGAGGCTCAATTCACATCTCTTACACCAAAGGATAGAGGTTTGGTCACTTCTTGGAGATAACTAAAAAGGCAAAATCATTAGTATAGGTAGTATTGGTAAAGATTCTTCAACCTCTATTAAAAATGTTCTTCTTGTTAAAGGTGTAAAGCATAATCTTTTGAGTATTAGCTAATTGTGTGACAAAAGTTTTAAAATTGTTTTTGAATATTCAAAATGCATTGTGGTGAACATCAATGATAATAAGACCATATTGACTGGTCATAGACACGACAATATTTACATTTTTGACTTAAAAAATTTATATTCTTGTTAAATAAAATGCCTTGCAATTGTGAACAGTAAAGATAGTTGGTTGTGCCGTAGAAGGCTTAGTCATACAAGCACGAGTATTCTTTCAAAGATTTTCAAGAATGATTTAGTTAATGGTCTTCCCAAACTCAAACTTGGTAAAGATAAATTTTGTGATGCTTGTCAAAAGGGGAAGCAAACCAAAGTTTCTTTTAAATCCAAAAATATGATTTTTACATCTAGGTCACTTCAACTATTGCATATGGATTTATTTGAACCTACTCGAACTCTTAGTTTGGGAGATAAGCAATATACTTTAGTCATTGTTGATGATTACTCAAGATTTACTTGAACATTCTTTCTTGCTCACAAGGATGAAACAATTGGTTAATTCACAAAGTTTTGCAAAAATATTTAAAATGAAAAATGCTTTACAATCACAGCAATTAAGACTGACCATGGTGGTGAGTTTGATTGTAATTATTTTGAAAAATATTGTGGTGAAAATGGTTTTGAACACAATTTTTCAGCACATAAAACACCTCAATAAAATGGAGTTTTTTAGAGAAAAAATAGAACCTTAGAAAAAATAGGGAGAACTATGCTTTGTGAAAACCAATTGCCAAAATATTTCTAGGCAGAGGCTATTAACACAGCACGCTATGTTTTAAACAAAGTTTTACAAAGTTTTTAAACAAAACCCATTATGAGTTTTGGAAAGGGAAAAAGACAATTGTTTCATACTTTAGAGCTTTTGACTGCAAGTGTTTTGTGTTTGAACAACAACAAAGATCACCTTGAAACGTTTGATGTAAAATCTGATGAAAGTGTTTTTTTTGGCCACTCTACTCATAGCAAGGCTTATAGAGTTTTCAATAAAAAAAACTTTGCTTGTTAAAGAATCTGTACATGTTACCTTTGATGAACTAAATTTTTTGCCTAGAAATGTTGTGAGTGATGATGTAAATGATGTGAAGCATAACATGGATAATCTGACCATCAATCAAAACTCAAGTGAAGCCTTATAGAAGGAGAAAGAAGAATAAGACATTTCTTCAAATGAATAAGATGAGGATCAAGGGCTACCAAAGGAGTGGAAGTTTGTTTACAATCATCCACAAGATCAAATATTAGGTGATCCATCACAAGGGGTAAGAACAAGATCATCTCTTAGAAATATTTGTAATCATCTTGCATTCTTATCTAATATTGAACCAAAATCTTTTCAAGAAATTGAACATGATGAATATTAGATTTTGGCAATGCAAGAAGAATCTTAACCCCCACGCACAGGTTAGAATCTTAATTGTCCTCCTTTTTTTCACTGTTTTCTCAAGTTTTGCTTTATTATTGACTACAAATTTGTTTCTTATTATGATGCATCAATTTATAAGTAGCCTCAACTTTTAAAGTCTGTCAAGTTGAAATTAGCTGGTGGCTTACTTAGGACTGGAAAATATGTTTCTTGGTCATGTTTCTAGTTTCATAAACAAAAGATGCATCAATAGTTGTGTAGATTCATCCTTGAACCAATTTTTAGATTTTGTGGAGTTTTGTGAGTAATCTTTTTGTATAGAAGGCCTTGGCCTGACCTTTTTTAGTTTCTTGCTATAAGGGTGGCACTCCCTTAGTGCCGGCTTCTTTTTATAGTATAGTAACTTATCAAAAAAAATAAAAAAATGGTTCTAGTTATGGAGGCAACAATGACTAGGTGTCACGGGTTGGTAGACCAAGCACCACACGGTGACAATAATGCAACCCACCATGATCATACGTAGTGGAACTAACCCGTGAGGCAACTATGCACCAAGTAATAGTTCCGCCAAACTCAAACACCAAGGCATAAAATTATGCACTTGTCCAGGATCCATCCGTAATGCCCTGCATATCTTTTAAGCTCCGTCCTCTGATGCTCAAGCCATAAGGCTAACCCAAGCTATAGGTGATGGCAACGCCATTCTCAAATGCGTGCACACATGACAAGCAATGTGCTTAGCACTAGTCCCTCTCGAAACACAAGCCAGATAGCCATGTGCAACCGAACATGCGCGTGAGCCAAGCATCACCTGTTAGGCACGACGCATCCATCCATGAAGCTTCTAGTGCCCCGCGTCAAGGTTGTTGCCCGCAAGGATAGGCACTACCGGATTGCAACTATTAAGCCCACAACATTGTGCCCCATGACACTAATGCTAGCCACACCAAGCGACTGTGTGCACAAGCATGAACCCAATGCGCAAGTGCACACAAGATACGCGACATGCAAGTGTACACACCGAGGCCCAATCCGTCATGAACATAAGCCCTGAAACGATATGAATGCAGCATAGCGGGTGCATATGTCACAACCCCATCCTCGACGCCAATGCCCAAAATCTGCCCCACCGGACATAATGCCACCCATGTAGCCCCTTGACTAGCATGAGGACTGCAGCCACGTGCCACAACCGGCCTCCAAGTCTCGCCCACTCTCTTGGGGGACTCACTTGAGTGTTGTCCCTTTTGGTAACATCGGGAAGTGGTAGAGTCAACACCATGCCCTCCCTTATAATAACATTCTGAGCCATCTCCAAACTGATAGGAAAAAAAATCATCCTACCCCCCCCCCCCCCCCCCCCCCCCCCCCCCCCCCCCCCCGAGGAGTCATAATCCATGTATCCAATAAATATGGAAAATACAAATTATGAGATTGCCATGCCACCGGCCAACCATGCTCAGACATGCCCCACGCCAAGGTCCCTCGCAGCCCTAGGCATGCCACGGGTGGCAACTCGTAACATTCTCCACCACTTAAACCATCATCATCCTCGATGATGCTAAAGCCCAGTGCCAACTCCTTGCACTCGCTACCACCAGTGCCAACTCCTGACACTCTCCACCACTCTATCAATCAACGTCCTCGTCGATGCCAAGCATAATGCTGAATGCGATAGTGCTTATATGCCCCCACGATGAGTTGCCACCACTCCTCGCAGACCAACAGCTCCGTGCTGCTAGCCTACAAATCTAGTCTCCCCAAAATTTGCCCGCACTGCTACTCGAAGCAAAGGTTCGTCCAGACTCCCATGCTGAACTCGGCTAAGCAAAACAAGACACCTTTTCCACCACATTAAGTAAGCACAACTCCTTTGAGCAAGTGCCCCGTACCATATCGCTCCATCCGTCGGTAACATGTACTTGAATAGGCGTTGTTTGTTGCGCACTAAAGAAAGGCGTGCATTGACTGTCATGCACCCTCCACCACTTCAAAGGGTCGATGCCCTCTTCGACGAGCACTACGCGTGCACCTTCTACTCAACTCCGCAGCTGAACCCACAAAAGCTCACTTGACATTAGAATTCACCCTGTGCACGACCCAAAGATGCCCTCGCGACAACCTGTGGTTCTATCCCACACTAGTTCCCAATTGACCGGTACTCCCACCGGATGCAAGTCCGTCTACACTATCAAAGTAAATCCTGCCCACTGGCAAACGGTTCTAACTGTTGAAGTTCCCACAATGTTGCTCTAGTACCTCAGTCTTTAGACCTTCAACCGAAGACAACCCATACTATTCTAATACCTCGGCTCTCTAGCCTTCACCCGAAATCAGTTTGCACAGCTCCAGTGCCTGATCCTCTAATCTTCACTCGAAGTCTGCCCATATACAGCTTCAGTGCATGATCTCTAATCTTCACCTGAAGTCTGCCCACACGCAGCTCTAGTGTCTAATCCTCTGATCTTCACCTAAAGTCTGCCCACACACAGCTCCAGTGTCTGATCCTCTGATCTTCACCCGAAGTCTATCCACATGCAGCTTTAGTGCCTGATCCTTTGATCTTCACTCGAAGTCTACCCACAATGCCTCCCTCCGCCGGAGGACTTTATGTCTAGATGAACCTTCGCTACACGGTGCTCTCTAGCAACGATGAACTCCTCTGAGCCACCTAGCATTCACTAGCCAATATGTATCACAACGAGGCAATACCACCCAAAAGTTTGAATAAAATTACGCTCTTCACAAATGCCAACAGCTAAGCGCAGAAATGAGCACAATTCACTAAGCAAGCACGAAGCCAACAAAGTAACCATGCAATAATACGAGCAAAGTTGTCAACGGTTTTGGCCAACTCAATGGTCAAATGAAGCTAAGCAAATCCCCACAACACGAAGCAAGTTCTTTCGCACAAGCTCACATACTGCAGAAATAACCCACCAATCCAACAAACGAGCACTACTAGCTATGCAGCAAAATCATTTGATCTGACACACAGAAGCATTTATACACTACAAAGTCAGTCCCATGCACATCCTCAAGATAACCTGCTGCACAGTGCACCACGACCATAATCAAAGGACCGAGCACGAGTCTAAAGCTTGTTGAAGCGGCCACTCTAAATAAAGTACCAAAGGGGTTCAAACAGCAACCAAGTCCATTGATACCATAAGATTTCAGCCCATGTAAACTAGAAACTGCTAGCTCGGGCCACCAATCCATTCGTCATAAGATGGAATGATACTTGCTCCACCGATAAACCAACAACCAACAATCTAAAGCAAACAACCCATCGAGGGAAGTCCACCACAACTTAAGAGAATGCCCACACGGATAAGAGAAGCAACACCCAATTGATGCACACCACGGATGGCTAGTGCTCTGATACCAACTGTCTCGGGCTGGCAGGCTGGGCACCACACAGTGACAGTAATGCGAACCATTATGATCATACGCAGTGGAACTAACCCGTGAGGTGACTATGCACCAAGCAATAGTCTTGCCACACTCAAACACCAAGGCATAAGATTATGCGCTTGTCCAGGATCCATCCGTAATGCCCTGCATATCTTTTAAGCTCTGTCCTCCAATGCTCAAGCCGTAAGGCTAACCCAAACTATAGGCGATGGCAACGCCATTCTCAAATGCGTGCACACATGACAAGCAATGTGCTTAGCGCTAGTCCCTCTCGAAACACAAGCTAGAAAGCCATGTGTAACCGGACATGCGCGTGAGGCAAGCATCACCCGTTAGGCACGGCGCCTCCATCCATGAAGCTCTAGCGCCCCGCGTCAAGGTTGTTGCCTGCAAGAATAGGCACCACCGAATAGCAACTGTTAAGCCCACAACATTGTGCCCCATGACACCAATCCTAGCCACACCAAGCAACTGTGTGCACAAGCATGAACCCAATACGCAAGTGCACACAAGACACACGGCATGCAAGTGTGCACACCGAGGCCTAATCCATCATGAACATAGGCCTCGAACTGATATGAATGCGGCATAGCGAGTGCATAGGTCACAACCCCATCCTCGACGCCAATGCCCAACATTTGCCCCACCGGACACAATGCCACCCATGTAGCCC
Source organism: Euryodendron excelsum (assembly GCA_033060915.1). NCBI lineage: Eukaryota > Viridiplantae > Streptophyta > Magnoliopsida > Ericales > Pentaphylacaceae > Euryodendron > Euryodendron excelsum. The sequence goes on along the minus strand of CM065384.1, from coordinate 6,035,476 downwards.
TTTGACTAGCATGAGGACTGCAACCACGTGCCACAGCTGGCCCCCAAGTCTCGCCTACTCCCTTGGGGGACTTACTTGAGTGCTGTCCCTTTCGGTAGCACCAGGAGGTGGTAGAGTCAACACCATACTCTCCCTTATAATAGCATTATGAGCCATCTCCAAACTGATAGGAAGAAACATTCTACCCCCTCAAGGAGTCATAATCCATATATCTAATAAATATGCAAAATACAAATTATGAGATTGCCATGCCACCGGCCAACCATGCTCAGACATGCCCCACGCCAAGGTCCCTCGTGGCCCTAGACCTGCCACAGGTGGCAACCCGTGACATTTGGTCATGTTCCAGCATTTATGAGTACCAATTAACTGCCAAGACAACGTTATGGGTACAAGGTGTACTCTGGCTACAAAATTTATCTACATGTTATGGAAGCTAATGAACTAGCAAAAAAGGGGTTGCAAACCTATGGACTTTGTTATGTACCCCATTCCTTAGGATTGTGTTAATAAGATATTACTTCTGGATATTAGGGGAATTAATTTCCCCTGGGCATTATGTAGACTTTATGCTTAAGTTAATATTAAGCAAGTTCCATTTCACCAAAAAAAAAAAAAAAATGCTATTTAGGCTTTATGGTTTTGTTTAAATTGATCTATTTCCATTCCACCAAATGATAATAATAGAAGATTGAGATAAGGGATTAAGTGACACTAGGAACTAGATGTACTTGCTCCAACTAAGTTTCACATGCTTGATTCTAGACTTTTTGAATTTGGTGTAAAAAGATGAATTTGTTGGCAAAATCTTTTAAAGAGAGAACCCTAAAAAATGCCGTGTTTGAAAATTGCAGCAAGGCATCGATAATATGGAGGCACGACTGGAAGGAGTAGTTGTTGGTGTTCGAGCAGCATTGTCTCTGCCTCTCGTTGTGGAAGGACAGGTGCATTGATTGATTGTAGAAGTAGTTTCACACAAAAACCTTGGAAAGATGTGTATATGGTGGATGTCTTGGTTTTGAAAGGCGCAAGCTAAGATGTTTTCACTGTATTCATCAGGGATAGGTAAACCATATTGTTGGTTCTGTCCATTGTTGTTAGTTCTCATCTTGTTGAGATAGTAACTTGATAACTGAGGTGAGATTAGCTAAAAGTACCTTGTCTAGTCATTTCTTTGCATTGTGTTGGTTTTCTTACACTTCTGTTTGTGTGTGTTTAACGTGTTGAAACTAGGACCTTTAGGGCCTTGGATGGACTACATTTAATTGAACTACAAATTGGCCACAATGGTTCTGACATCATTTTTAGTAATTATCTTGTAGAATCCACTTAATTGGTTTTTTTTGGTTATTTACTTGTTATTTACCCATAGGTTGTTCTTGCTTGAGGTTTGATCTGTTTTCTAACAATGATGCTTTAGAGAGTCATGAGCCTGTATCAGAGCATTTTGTTGCAAGAACCCCCTAAGTAAAGCTATGTTCTTCTCCTATTCAGCATATGTCATCTAATTTAATGTCAGTTACAATGTTTGTGTATTCATTTATCTAATTTTGTGGCATAAAGCATTATCTTCTAGTCATTATCATGATGCCTATTCTAATGATACTAGCAACTCCAGAAAGTTAGTTATTGTTATTGTTGTAAACCCTGCTAACTTGAGATGAACACATATACAGTAGTCTTGATGAAGTTGGTGCAGACATGAGTATATGGAGATGGGTGATTCCATAAGTATGATTTTTATGCATGAGAATTCACATTGGTGCACATATAGTTACTCAATCACAAAGATTTGATTAGTTGAGTTTAACTCAAAAGTGAAGTGCTTATACTAGTTTGGTTTGTGTGTCCGTAGGTATTTTGGATATTAAAGCTAAATGGAAGAAAACATGTACTCTCTTTATGAGTGGTTGCATTATTATTTGGAATGGATTTGCAAGCTTCTAACAATTTTGATAAGAGGCAAGGCCATCAGCAGAAGCAACTTATTTCTACAGAAAGATATTGATTGGAAGAATACGCTTTGTGAATAACCCATTGCCTCCTAACAGCCGCTAATGGTCTAAGCAGAGCTGGACCAGTTTCCCAACTAATTATTCTTATTGTTCACTTCCTATCCTGGTGATCTTGCCCGACATAAATGGTAAGCGAATTTATTGCTTCAAATGGGCTTTCCATCAAACATTGTGCACTGTTCCTTTTGTCCCCTTTAATTTGACTGCGTAGTATCCAGCTTAGACGACCTCAGTAAGCTTCTGCCTTTCAATGCAGCATTTATCATACCTTAAGCTAATTCTTTCTGTTACAAACCACAAATATTAGGCCTACCAAGAAATTGACCAACATCTTATAGATACCTGTCAATAGGCCTCAGCCATAAGGACCTTTATTGTGCTTGATGTCCACCAAACAGAATCAACTTTGCATCTCAGATCTCTTTATCATCCATTAATTTTGTTTTTTGGAACATTAAGGTGATCCATAGCCGAAGATTTAAAAAAAAAAAAGTGAGGTGGCTTGATATACGAAGTTTTGGATCTAATATTAAGTTTTATGTTTTATTTAAAAAATCTATAAACTAATATTAAGTTGATACCATTACTTTCTGTAGGTACATTGGCCCGCGCGCACACATGGAAGGTCATGTTGGTGTAAGATTACCTCCATGTCATCTATTTTTCCATAAGATACTTGTACATTTAATTTACATGTCGAGAGTCTAGCAGCTTCTTCAACATTACCAGTGTCTGATGTTTTATGGATGCAGTTGTTCACAATCCTAGAATCCACCAGACAATGAGATGTTTTTTCTTCTTAGCCTATCTGTAATGTACTGCATCTTTTCTAACTTATCAAAAAAATAAAAATGTACTGAACCTTTTTTTATTGGTTAATACACTCAGAACTAGGAGCACTCGCCTTTATGCCATTTGATAAGAATCTTGATGCAAGCACGCTTTATCAGATGGTAGGCTTTGTGATCGTGATTATGTATAGTTATTTTGCTTCTTGTGGTTGGCATTGTCACCTGTGAGCATCACAGTGCAGATGTGATTGGAGACACAAGAAAGAATATTGACTTTAGGCTTGTGTTGGAGTCTGTCTATCTATTTGCTTGTTACACAGCTTCTTTTCAGCTAATTTCAAATAATAGTGGATGAGGTCAGGACCGTTAGTACTGCCTTTCCCACGTAGAACGACCACAAGATCACCAGAGAATGTATTCTTGCGACCAAGCTCATCAACAAGGACTATCTTTCTTTGAATATGGGTGAAGGTATTCATTGTTGAAAGCATTGATGCGATTAACGGTTGGCAGGTTAGTATCTTTCATTTGATATGGTATTACACAACACAGAATATGCCAATAAAAAAGGAATATGCCTCTCCCTTGATTTTGTGTCCAAGAATATACCTTTGAATTTTTAATTGAAAACAATTGCTCAATAATTTTCTTGTATAACATCGGCTTCTTTTTAGTCATTTTTGCTAAGGTCATCAAAAGGTCACAATAATCCGTACAAATTGGGATATGGGGTTGCTTTCTTTTTTAATACTTTTTTTGTCCATGTAAATTAGCGGAAGTTTATTTCTACAATGTTTGAAGGATGTCTTGAATCTCCCTGTGGTCCTCTTTCACAACTTAAGAAATCATTTTATCTATTTTCAAGGAAGCCTCTACATATTTTGGCTAACTTTTCCCAGTTACAGGTCCTGATCTGTGCCCGCTTACTGAATTTAAACAACATTACAACAATCTACTGGAAGGAAGATAACCGACCCCCTGTCCTAATTACTTGTAAAGAAGAGGTTACTAGAAAGGACGTGCAGAATATTAAAATGGATGTCAGAACCTTTTATGAGAAGCCCTAGGATGTTCATCTAACTACTTGATTAATACCACTTCAAAAAATGAGGGTGCAAAACTTTTTAGTGAGTTAGAAACTTGAAGTCTAGTCATTGAATGCTATTCCTTTCCAAAATTGAATACTTTCATCTAGTCTGCTCGATTTTCATTGATTGCATTTGATAAAATTGCGTGTTCACATCTCCAAATTATGAACAATATACAATTTTATGCTTTCCATTTAAACACGCATATGAACAAAGTTGATCTCGTTTATGCTATAATTTGCTATAATTGGCTTCCATGGAATTATGGAATTGGACAGTTTGGACATACTTGTTAGCTATCTAAATTTTTGCTTGACCTTGGTGATGGAAGGAAAAAATGTAGGGTTGATGGATTATTCTTTTGCTTGCATTTATAGTTTAATCTCATTACAAGACTATTTGCATCTTTTTTGCAGTAATTGTGGTGAGCAATGAGGAGAGGAATGGTGAAACATGGCTTGGGGTTGATCCATGGCATGAACCACTAGAGATGTCGTGGTGGGGGGCAATTTTTTCTTATCGTGCTCCCTGTGGAAATTTTTTGTCTGGAATATTTTACTTCATTTATTTATGTAAAACAATTCTTAGGTTGACTCGAATGCCAATTTGTAATGTAGAGTTGCGTTTGGTTCCTTTTATTTGTTTTTTGTGGCAATGTCACTGTAAGATTTGGTTCCATTTTTGCAAATAGTGGTAATTTGACATTTTAATTCCTCATGATGCTGCAGACATGTAGTCCATGTCCAAACCTCAAATTTTGCTTTGCCAATTTCTTTGAAGCTATCACTTTTAGTAAGGTTCATTATCTTGGTTGTCTCCATCTGATGTCATTCTATTGCCTATGATTGTGTTCTCATTAACTAACCCTTGCACTGTTTTATCTTCTTCATCCAGCTGGTTCTTGGTGATCACCGATGGAATCTAGAGGGATGATCTTTGGCAAATGGCTAATGCGGTTGCTTGGCAATCATGTTCTTTCTCCTCTCGTGATGGAAGAAAGGGCTTGTCTGGAAGCTTAGCGTGGGTGGATGCTCACCACTTTTGTCTTATCTGGATTGTGTCAGACAGCTTATTGCTTATAAAAAGCTCTAAAGGACTCTCAGGATGGAAGAATGGTCAACCGGACCTATTTATTTATTTATTTATTATATAAGCTGTTGTACTCTTTTGATTAGGTTGTTGTACATGGAATGACTTGAACTACTGTGCATTGGCCTCATTCGGTGGTTTATGTTGCTCTACACTCTAGGATCTAGATTTGAACTTATCTATATATTCTCTAATTTATTATAAAATGGTTTCTTTTATTTCCTGAAAAAAATTAAAAAAAGATTTAGAACTTGATTTGGAAGTGGGAACTGATTTCCAGAATTTTTTGAGTATTATACAATGTTTGCAATCAAAGCTCATATGGCTAACTTTTCCTTCTGTTAGGAATACTCACCGACTCTTATCAATAGCTTGTATGAGTATTATACATAGTCCTGAAGGAGGCTCTGTTGTTCCATTTGTATCCAAGGAGAACTGGTTACAGCATTGTAGTCGACGACAATTTTCAATTGCGTTATTATTGAAAATTTTTAATGTACAATCAATTAGCCAGCAAAACTTATTGATAGTTGAGATTGTTGATCCTGCTAAGCCATGCTTACGAAGTTGTTAAGGGGTAGGTAAATGTCAGATGCTCAGACTTCTGGTATTATGTGGGATCAGTGGGAGAAAAATAAATAGAATAATATAATTTCTCTAAATATTCTGACATGTATGACTTGTTTCACGCTTCGTCCATGAACATAAATATGATGTGTTATTGTGATTTATGTTATTTTCATTGTTAAAACAGATGCACCCACCTTGTAACTTCTTTTTATTTGTGTGGAATGGTATTTGTTTGTTTGTTTCCCAGTATTCACTATAAGAAAATAGGATTGCAGGCCTTGTTCCTATTTATGTAATGGATTTCATTGACGCATGGTTGTGTGCGTCGGTTTCCTATACTTGTCCTGTTTGTTCTACAGTACATAGAATCACTGGTTAAAGTTGGAAGTTAAAATTTTCACTATGTTTGATATCTCAAAATAGTTTTCCCATGATTTAAAGTGCTACGGGGATAGGAAAATAGGCCTGCTGCTGACACTTGGATTAAAAACTGCAGCTCCTTCTCTCTTTATCTATTTGTAAGGTATGTGAATGTGCAGGTAGATATATATATAGATGTAATTTATCGTATTGCATGTCTGTTGGGGTGCACAATATCTATGTGGCAGCTTGCTTAGCTTGAGGCTTCAATATTTACTTTTGGATAAGAACGCTTGAGGATTCTTTTACTGTCAGCCAAATAGTAGTGGTTGAGCCTAAAGTTTAAGTGGGATTTTTTGGAATGCCAAAATAAGTTAAAAGGTTCATTGGATTTTCAACTCATTTTTGCATCGTCTAATAAGGGAGCCGAAAAGATTTGTGTATCTATTTTCATTTGTATCCTTTCCTGATAAGTTTTTTATCGTACTGGTAGGGAGGCAAGGAATGATGAGTCCTGGCTTTGATTTCTAAAAGAAAACAATTTTCTTTTCTCAAACATTGGTCGATGGTATAATTGAACTTACCTTTGTTGTCATAATTATTCGGCTGCATATACTTTCATGATTATACATGTGGTTTATTGATATAAATGAATATATATATATATATATATTTGAATTGGGTCCTTGTCATCTGGTCATTAATGCTCTTCCCTTTTTGGCATGTGAGGGTTAATCACGAAGGGTCAGATTATGTTATTTTTTATTTTTACTTTTTTCAACAGTGTTATTGTGCAAAGCTTTATTTGGATTTATTTTTTTTCGTAACAGGATCTTGTGCTCCGAATTGATATCTTCAGAAAGCTGGAAAAGCGCAGAGGTTGTATTAACAGAATTAGAGATGGTGACATTGTTGTGTTGGGCTTTGATGATAGGAGAGTCATATTGTGGGATTGGGAAATTGGGCGTGTTAAACTCTCCTTTGATTCTGGTCAGTGACGATGTCTTCCAAGCAAAAGATCATGCCTTACACAGAGGACCGAAGTACTGTTACCTGTGCTGTAATGCATTTCTTACAATGCTAACTGAGGACATCAGCAGGACCTGAAGCAACTCTTAACACTTGGCTTCTATGTGGTAATAGAATCTTCAAGGTGAAAAAGTATAGAGTGATTCTAATTACCAAGTGATCTTCAATTACCCTAAAAGCACGAAAGAGCGGAGGCTAGGAGATCTTATGTTTTGAAGGGGAGCTAGTTTTTTTATTTTTTATTTTTTATGACCAAGTTAATCCCCACCTTCTGCGGGACTAATTCCCTAGGACACCAAAGCATGCCTTACACTCCCAGGTGTCGGGTAATCCTTTTACCACCCAAGGGGGCTTTGGGTAATAGTCATTAACACAGAATTACCCTCTTGGCTCAAGTATCTTTCCTGTTCAAGGAATCTTCACGCCCCCTATGTGCTGCTATATAATTTGTATGCTGATGTTGATGCAATTGAAGTAAGGATGATAATGGAGAGAAATAAAATTAGAAAACAACCACGGTATAGTTGTGTAGATTCCTCCGCATGAACTATGCTTGAGACATATTTCAAACTGCAGAACATTTTGTTACTCTTTATCCATGTTGACAGAGGCTAAGGCTTGCAGCTAGACGCCAACTCAACTCGGGTAATAGTAGATATGAAAGCAAATTTTACTTGTCTGCGACAAAATCAAACAAATGCTTATGGTATGGGGCCCGTAGTATAAAAATAGATGGGCAATTTTCTCATTTAGTATATCGAATCCAGTTCGTTGGGGATGGTTTAATATCTGGGGATTCATTTCAAAATATTTAGAACTTTGCAAGTATGTTTTAAAGTCGTCACAGAATTCCCAATTCATTGCACATAACATGATCATGGAATGAAAACATACATTTCTTTCCAAAAAAAATTCCTCGCAGGTGGTTGAATTATTCTTCTGACTTCCGATTACTTCCTAAAATTCAACTACTTCTGCCAAAGCATTGTTTTTATTTCTTGACCTTGTTTGCATGAACCCAAGAACTTATTTAATGCATGTGCTATCTATCTATCATGGACGAAGGCAGTTTTTAAGGAGGTGTGTGATCATACTTTATAGCTAGTGAAGAGACGGGATAACTAGCATTCTGAAGCTTCAATTATTGAGTGAAAAGAGTTTCAGCAGATTTGAGGAATCTTCATGGATAGGTGATGTGACTTTTATCATCATTTCATGTTTTTTGCCTACGCTGGATGACCAAGTCAAGCATCTAATATTAGGCTTTAGTGATTCTTTGGAGTTCACTATTTAGAAGAAGATCATAATGCTGAATTACAAAATTCCTTGATTATATAATAAAGTTGTCACAGAAGTCGAGTCGTCGTTCATGAGGGAGTGATTCTCTGGTCGTTGGGACTGCCCAAATTTAGATGAAGTAAGTTATATTAACAGATAAGTTAAAAAGTGAATAGAATTCCCAAATAATTATTTTATTTGGGTGGGATTCTGCTTCTTTTTAAACAAAAAATAATCAGGAAACAATAAATAACAAAAAATGAGGAATTTTGGAGCTTCCTTGCACAAGTTTTGCCAGGGGTTTTGTTACAAATAAAACTCCCAAACGGGCATTTTGTATGTGAATAAATATTTAGCTTCAAGGCTGCAGATCCGTCTTTCCCCTAGCACTGTCAGATTGTGAAAGTTCTATTGCACACCAAAAAACTCGGTGTTGTTCAATGATATTTGCTACTGGTGGTGATGATGGTTTCCCGACCAGGCCAGAGGCCGTGTTATTAGTCGACCGGCACTTGCTGGACGACACATTTCCCATATCACTTGGTCGTCGCCCAACCAGGTCTCTCGACTATTTGTCCTCGCCCTCCTGAGATGAATTGATGCCCGTAACCGTCCAATGATCGGGTCGGCACCCGACCGTGTCAATAGGGCCCACTTCTGACACCGGCCTCCCTGGCATGCACTAGGGGCGTGGGTGTGGCGCGTACTTGCAACAATCCCCCACTTCTCTGACATCGTTCTGACACACACTACCTTGGAGTGTAGGGATGACCCTTTCGAGTGTTCTGATACCATTCTGATCCTCCAACTGGAGACCGTCACGTGGAGAGACCCCCTACCACCCCCATGCAGGCATACAAGGGAAAAAGTTGAACCCCTTCGCAGGTACACAAACAGACGAATCCTAAGAGAAGCCCTAAGACATTTTTCCTCTCTAACACTTGGATCTTTTTGAATCTAACTTGAACATCGGAAGGCCTTTGGCTCCCATCACACTGGTGGGTTTAGCGTAGTAGATCACCGGCCGGCTAGAGGGCAGTTCATCCTGGACCTGGGGGCAAGCCACCACGAGTTTGCTGCATCATCAGCTGGCGCCGTCTATGGGAAGCGACTATCCTTGTGGCATTTCATGGTCCTGACTAGGTCTGGGATTAACACCCTTCCAGAAGGAAACTCGATGGCAGACACCAGCGCAGAGAAGATAGCCGTCTTGGAGAAGACGGTGGCTGACATGATGGCCAACATGCAATAGTTGGTCCATCAAAATGCAGAGTTGCTCTAACCAAACCCTGTTTCTCCGACAGAGATTCCATCGCAGCCCAACCCGCTGGTGGAAGAACAAGAGGAGTAGGAGGTCGACAAGGATCCATCCATCCCTCCCAACAGCAACGAAAACGGTAATGGAGGACGGGTTGAGGACCCTTTCCTCCGCCGTGAGCCCCGCATCAAAGAAGCACAAATGAGCCACGCCATCCCGTCGAGGACGGAGATGGTAGGCGACAAGCCGGAGAGCTCCCATGCTTGGGACGAACAACTGAGGGCCATGCAAGCTCAGATGGCAGAAGTCTTAGCCGCGGTGGAAGCTAAAGCTCCAAACACCGTGGACGCCCTCATTGGCCGAATGGCTTCCCCGTTCACGCAGAAGGTGATGGACTACCTGCTCCCTCCCAAGTTCAAAATGCCGACAGTGGACTCGTTCGACGGGTTTAGAGACCCAGTAGACCACTTGGAGACGTTCAGGGTGCTTATGCACCTACAGGCAGTGCCGAACGAGATCATGTGCAGAGCCTTCGCTGTTATATTGAAGGGTTTGGCACGGATCTGGTTTAACAAAATCAAACCAGCGATGGTCTCCACCTTCAAAGAACTTAGTAAACTCCTCGTGAGCCACTACATTGGGGCTCGGAGACAGAGGAGGCCTGCAGCGTACTTGTTGATTGTGAGACCGAAGAAGGAGGAGACGTTACGGGAGTATATGGGGAGGTTCAATTAGGAGACTTTGGGCCTGGACGACGTGGACGACAAGGTGGCCATCGCGGCGTTCATGAGTGGCTTGAGAAGTGGGAAACTCCTCTTCTCCTTATCGAAGAGGCCACCCCAAGACATGGCCAAATTGATGCTTCGAGCTCAGAAGCACATGAATGCAGAAGATACCATGAGCGCCAGGCGAGACAATGACAAAGGGAGCAGCTCGCGCACGGAGAAGAAGAGGCCGAGCGGAACCTTAAATGAAGAGAGGGAGACAAAGGCGAACAGAAGTAGCAACCGGGCGAGGAGCCTGGGAGAAGAGAGGCGCGAGCACTACCGCGGTCTAGATCGAACGTTCACCCCACTCACGACGAAGTTGAAGGATGTCCTAATGGAGATCAGAGATGACCCGGACCTGAAATGGGCCGAGCCCTTGAAGACGCCCTCGAGCATGAGGAACAGAAGGAGATACTGTTGGTTCCACCGTGATCATGGCCATGACATGGAGGATTGCATCGACCTGAAACAGTAGATCGAGGATCTGATCAAATAAGGCAGGCTTAGCCGCTATATAGCCGGCGGAGATCGAACACGGGGGGAACGACGCAGCCCAGCAAGGACAAAGACAACCACCCTGCCCATTAGGGAGGTAAGGGTCATTGCAGGAGGATTCGCTGGAGGAGAAGCGTCCTCTGCGGTGAGGAAGAAGCATGTTCGGGACATCCGAACCGAAGCAGAAGTAATGCTAGTCGAGACGGCGAGCAAGAAGACAAAGACTGAGGGCCCCCTGGTCGTCTCCGCGGTGATCTCCAACTTCAAAACTTGGAGAATCTTGGTCGACATCGGGAGCTCGGCTGACATCCTATTCCGAGGGGCCTTCGAAAAAATGCAAATTGGCCAGGAAAAGTTGAAGTCGGTAAGCTGTGATATCCCGAACCTCTATTTATTTCTATTAATGAGAATTTCTAGTATATAATGTTTGACATTAATTATTTCTCCTTTTGGGGTCAAAATTACCAATGAGAGCCTATGGTATAACTTAAACCTATGGGTGAGACACATGAGATTATTCCCATGTGTATCATCTTTTATACACATAAGTGCACACCACTCACTTATGCTCAGCCGATTGAGAAGGAAGAGAGGGAGAAGAGAGGGAGAAGAGGAGAAGAGAAAGAGAAGGAGGAAGCTTGAGGAAGAGCTTGAAGCAATAGAAGACTTAACCAAACTTGAAGAAATGTAAGGTTCCATCTTCTTCTCCAATGGTATATGTGTATGTATCTATCTTTGTGTGGTGTGTTGTTGAATTGTTGTGGTGACTCTTTTGAGTCCCAAATTAGCTAAGTTTAGAATGTTGAAAGCCCCATTGAAAGAGTTGAGGGATTGGGATGTGAAATCCCCAACTTATGCAAGTTAAGGCTTGGGTTCCTAAAACCCTAGATCCCTTTGATTTTCTTCTTTAAAATGTTTGATTATGTGTTATTGTGGTCTTCTTGGGTCAATCTTTGGACCCTAGAAGCATTGGAAGGGTTTGTGAGAGTTTTGATGGAGTTTGGTTTTGATTTGAGTGAGGTTTGGAGATTTTCGAGTAAAATCTGGGTATTTAGCTTTGGAGTGGACTCCTCATTTTGTGGAGGCGACTCCTTGTCCCAGTAAACTCCCAGAATTATTCCTTTAGCTTTGGAGTGGACTCCTTGATTTTTGGAGGCGACTCATTGTCCCAGTGAACTCCCAGATTTATTCGTTTAGTTTGGGAGGCGACTCTTTAGTCTCTGGAGGCGACACTTTTGCCTAGATAACTCCCAGATTTGTCTCTTCAGCTCAAGAGGTGACTCTTTAGTCTCTGGAGGTGACACTTTTGCCCAGATAACTCCCAGATTTGTTTCTTCAGCTCAGGAGGCGACTCCTTTGGTTCTGGAGCCGACACCTTCGTCCAGCCCCGGTTTCACTTTCCAACTTAGATACTGTTTCGTAAAATGGGCATAACTTTTTCTAGAAATCTCGGATTGATGCACCGTTTAAAGCATTGGATAGTAGACTCATAGATTTTGAATCCATATAAATTTTGTACTCTAATTCCTTGTGGTTTGAGAGATATTGAATTTTGAATTTGACCCAAAATTCTGCCAGTACCATTCTTCTTCCAAACTTTTAACCCATTTTCTATGGGGCATAACTTCTTCGTCCGAAATGTGTTTTTAGCCTATGAACTATCAAATTAAAGCCCTTTAAGCCTATTTCCAAATGGAACTAAGCTAGAGTGCGAAATCTTCCTTGAGGGGTGGTTGGGACGCGATAAAGGAGCCGATTTTTCGACTTTCATGTTCAAACCTCAACCTTATGTTCTCGTTTCACGTTGTCGCTTTGCCTTGGAGTCTTGTATTGATATTTCCATACTTCTATGTGCATTTTGTGTAGGAACACCCTGTCTACCACCCATCCTATCGGAGAGAAGTGAGTAACGATATGCCGTGAGTAAAACTCTATTAATTTCCAAATGTTTTAAATTCACCTACATATCATGCAATGTTTTCCATATATTTTCAATGCATCAATGCTTATGTTCAATACAAATGTCATACCTTGAAATGCATGCAAGCTATACTTATGTTATGAATAAAAATCATGGACTATAATGTTTAAAGGAAAGAGATGCTAAGTTTTCAATATATGGTGCCAACTCGAGGTCTTTCGTAGCAAGACCTTAAACTAGCAATGATGGTCCTACGATAGGGGATGTGAAATAAACTATCGCCATGTTCGGGAGACGTCCTACGGCCTAAAGAGCCCTATTTGTGACCTTTAAGATTACTGACGTGGAGCATAGCTCTGATGTCGAGTTGTAGCACACTTAGAATAATGATATGTCCAAATGTTTATGACAAGTTATGTTATGTTTTATCACGAGCAAAGATATGTCACATCTCTCTTTTATGATATCATGTTTTGAAGCGATCAATGCTGCAATATGATGTTTATGCTATCTATGATTTCAAACCTATGCTTACACGTTTCAAGTTCATGCCTTAAATACATAAATGTTTATCTATTGTTTTATACATTAGACATAACTGCTAGTCCATGGTATTTTCATGCTCATGCATCATTGTCATTTACTAAGCATTAGCTTACGTTTTCTCAAATGATTTTCAGGTAGCCAATCCGGGAGGCCCTAGAGCGAGGCCATATGTGGATTTGAGCTACGGCCCACGGGCCTATGTTTTGTAATGATATATATATGTTGCTATAACTTTTGTGGACCTTGATTAGGTCCTTATGTATATTATGTTTTGGATTAGGCACAGCTCTATCATGTATGACACGGATTATATTCAAGTTATAAAAGTTTATATTCCGCAATTATGCATCATTTTAAATGATTATGCACAGGTGATCAACCGGTTTAATGTAATACAGCCTTGGTAGCCTTGCTACTGGCCGGTCATGTACCCTAAATTCGTATAGGCCGGGTATTGGGGCGTGACAACGTGGTATCAGAGTTATGGGTTGTCATCGTAGGATTGAGTCATGTCTAGATGGGATTCTAGGTTTGACTTGAGTATGTGCTATGTGTATATGTATGTGTATGCTACGTGTAAAATGATGTGCCAAGGTGTATTACGTATTGTACTATGTTATGTACTTGATTGGTTGTTTGATCTCGAGGGCGACCATGTTGGGTCACCAAGTGAAAGATTGTTCGAAGAGGAACAAGGCTCAAGGATCTGGGGCGTCAGTATCAGCCTCAGTTCAGCAGTCTACGGCAAGTAGAAGAGAGAACCAACCACGACAGGGTCGAGCTTTCGCACTTATACCAGGAAACACCCCAGCTACCGACTCCGTAGTGTCAGGTATACTTCCTATTTGTGGTCGACCTGCACACGTCCTTATTGATTCCGGTTCTACACACTCATTTGTTTCATATCTCTTTGCTCAATATTGTATTCATCTCCGGTACCTCTTGATTATACCTTGGTAGTATCATTGCCATCCGGGGATTCCATGTTATGTGATAAGATTTATAATTCTTGTGGAATTCTTGTTAACAACGTGCCCATGTTTGTAAACCTCATTCCCCTAGAAATGCACGGCTTTGATGTCATCTTAGGAATGGATTGGTTGTCCTCCCACCGTGCAATCATTGATTGTGAGCTTAAACGAGTTGTGTTTTATTCTTCTAACCATTCGGGACTTATATTTGAGGGAGTTGGTGTCGTGCCACCACCCTATCTTATTTCATCTATGCAAGCACGTCGTTTAATCCAAAAAGGGAATCGTGCATTCTTGTGTAGCGTTTTTGACACACATGTTTCCCCACCGCCTTTGGAAGACATCCATGTTGTCTGGGAATTTCACGATGTCTTTCGAGATGAGCTACCTGGTTCCTTGGTGGACCGGGAGATTGAGTTCCACATTGACATTAATTCGGGTACTAGACCCATTTCCAAAGCTCTATATCGTGTGTCCCCTTTAGAGTTGAAGGAGTTGAAAGTTTAACTCCAAGACTTGCTAGAAAAGGAATTCATTCGTCCTAGTGTTTCACCATGGGGTGCTCCAGTGTTATTTGTGAAAAAGAAAGATGGAACCATGAGGTTATGCATTGACTACCGAGAATTGAACAAGGTCACCATTAAAAATAAGTATCCATTACCGAGGGTGGATGATTTGTTTGATCAGTTACAGGGCGCATAAGTATTCTCGAAGATTGACCTAAGGTCGGGTTATCACCAACTAAAGGTGAGGGCAAGTGATGTGGAGAAGACGGCATTCCGAACTAGATATGGTCATTATGAGTTCTTGGTAATGCCGTTTGGAGTCACAAATGCACCTGCCGCTTTCATGGATTTAATGAATCAGGTTTTTAAACCCTTTCTTGATGATTTTGTAATTGTGTTTATTGATGACATCTTAGTGTATTCTAAGAGTCTTGCAAATCATGAGCACCACTTAATGATGGTTCTTCAAACTTTGTGAGACAGGAGATTGTATGCCAAGCTAAAAAAGTGTGAATTTTGACTGCCAAGTGTAGCATTTCTGGGACACATCATCAGTGTGGATGGAGTGTCCGTTGATCCTTTGAAAGTTGAAGCCATTGTGAATTGGCCGAGACCGATGAATGTAACCGAAGTCAAAAGTTTTATGGGCTTAGCTGGGTATTATCGAAGATTTGTGAATGACTTCTCCAAGATTGCGACTCTGCTAACACAGCTCACCCAGAAGAACACACCATTTGAATGGAATGAGAAGAGGGAACGAAGTTTCCAAGAATTGAAGAACAGATTGGTGTCCGCACCAATTCTAGCTTTGCCTACCGAAACTAATGGGTTTTCCATTTACAGTGATGCTTCACATAGAGGACTGGGATGTGTTTTGATGCAACATGGTAAGGTGATTGCATATGCCTCGAGACAGTTGAGACCATATGAGAAGAACTACCCGACCCACGATCTTGAATTAGCAGCGGTGGTTTTTGCTTTAAAGATTTGGCCCCACTACTTGTATGGAGTCACATGTGAGATCTTCACCGACCACATGAGTTTGAAATACCTCTTCACACAAAAGGAGTTGAACATGAGACAGATAAGATGGCTTGAGTTGATCAAAGACTACGACCTTCTCATTTAGTACCATCCGGGCAAGGCCAACGCGGTGGCCGATGCCTTGAGCCGGAAGTCTACCGCCAACCTAGCATGTCTTGTTACTTTTCAACGACCCTTGCTCCTTGACTTGGAGAGATTGGAGATTGAAATTGTTGTACCGGGAACTAGTGTGATGCTTACCACCATGATCGCCCAACCGACGTTGATAGATGTTGTGAAGCAACGGCAACCTGAAGACCCTTACTTGTAGAAGATCTATGAAGAGTTGGGAACGAATCCAAAGCCTGACTTCACCTTCCATGACGGAGCTTTAAAGTTCAGAAGCCGATTGTGTGTTCCAAATATACCCGAGATCAGGAGGCAAGTTTTGGAAGAAACCCATAGCACGAAGTTCACTATGCATCCTGGAGGCACAAAGATGTATCGAGATTTGAAGGAGACATTTTGGTGGCCGGGAATGAAGAAGGATACAGCCGAGTTCGTATCACGATGCCTACAATGCCAACGGATCAAAGCAGAACATCAAAGACCAGCGGGACTACTTCAACCTTTACCGATACCGGAATGAAAGTGGGAGCATATCACCATGGATTTCGTCGTCGGATTGCCGAGATCACCACGAGGCTGCGATGCCATATGGGTTATTGTTGATCGCCTCACCAAATCTGCACATTTCTTACCAGTGAAGACTACGTACTCTTTATCAAAGCATGCAACTCTCTACATTGCGGAGATTATTCGATTACATGGCACGCCAATTTCAATAGTGTCCGACCGAGACCTAAGATTTGTGTCGAAATTTTGGAAGAGTTTGCAAAGGGCGTTAGGCACCGAGTTGAAGTTTAGCATAGCTTTTCATCAGCAAACTGATGGGCAATCCGAAAGGACCATTCAAACCCTAGAAGACATGTTGCGGTTATGTGTTCTCGACTTTCAGGGGAGTTGGGAGGATCACCTACCACTAGTGGAGTTCACCTACAACAACAGTTTTCATGCAAATATCGGGATGGCACCTTATGAAGCACTTTATGGGAGGAAGTGTAGATCTCTAGCTTGTTGGACCGAAGTCGGCGAGAGAAAGATTCTTGGGCCAGAGATTGTGCAACTGACCACCAACAAGATCAAGATCATCCAGCAACGACTACAAACTGCTCAAAGTAGCCAAAAGAGTTATGCGGATGTTCGAAGGTGGGACTTAGAGTTCGATGAAGGAAGCCATGTGTTCGTGAAGGTATCTCCTTCTAAGGGGATAAATCGTTTTGGCAAGAAGGGAAAGCTTAGTCCAAGGTTCATCGGACCATTTGAAGTTCTTGAACGGGTTGGACCCGTTGCTTATCGTATTGCTCTTCCTCCGAAACTTTCGCAAGTCCACACTGTTTTTGATGTTTCGATGTTACGGAGGTATGTCCATGATCCGACGCACGTGATTGATCACGATCCCTTGGCCGTGAGTGAAGATTTAAGCTATGTCGAGAGACTGAATAAAATTCTTGATCGCCGTGACCAAGTTCTTAGGAACAAGGTCATTCTGTTGGTGCGAGTTTTATGGCAGAACCACACTTGGGAGGAATCTACTTGGGAACGTGAAGACGAGATCCGGGAGCGTTATCCCTTTTTGTTTGAATGATAGCTTGTATTAAGTTTGGGGACCAAACTTATTTAAGGGGAGAAGGATGTGATATCCCGAACCTCTATTTATTTCTATTAATGAGAATTTCTAGTATATATAATGTTTGATATTAATTATTTCTCCTTTTGGGGTCAAAATGACCAATGAGAGCCTATGGTGTAACTTAAACCTATAGGTGAGACACATGGGATTATTCCCATGTGTATCATCTTTTATACACATAAGTGCACACCACTCACTTATGCTCAGCCGATTGAGAAGGAAGAGAGGGAGAAGAGGAGAAGAGAAAGAGAAGGAGGAAGCTTGAGGAAGAGCTTGAAGCAATAGAAGACTTAACCAAACTTGAAGAAAGGTAAGGTTCCATCTTCTTCTCCAATGGTATATGTGTATGTATCTATCTTTGTGTGGTGTGTTGTTGAATTGTTGTGGGTGACTCTTTTGAGTCCCAAATTAGCTAAGTTTAGAATGTTGATAGCCCCATTAAAAGAGTTAAGGGATTGGGATGTGAAATCCCCAACTTATGCAAGTTAAGGCTTGGGTTCCTAAAACCCTAGATACCTTTGATTTTCTTGTTTAAAATGTTTGATTCTGTGTTATTATGGTCTTCTTGGGTCAATCTTTGGACCCTAGAAGCATTGGAAGGGTTTGTGAGAGTTTTGATGGAGTTTGGTTTTGATTTGAGTGAGGTTTGGAGATTTTCGGGTAAAATCTGGGTATTTAGCTTTGGAGTATACTCCTCATTTTGTGGAGGTGACTCCTTGTCCCAGTAAACTCCCAGAATTATTCCTTTAGCTTTGGAGTGGACTCCTTGGTTTTTTGGAGGCGACTCATTGTCCCAGTGAACTCCCAGATTTATTCGTTTAGTTTGGGAGGCGACTCTTTAGTCTCTAGAGGCGACACTTTTGCCCAGATAACTCCCAGATTTGTCTCTTCAGCTCAGGAGGTGACTCTTTAGTCTCTGGAGGGGACACTTTTGCCCAGATAACTCCCAGATTTGTTTCTTCAGCTTAGGAGGCGACTCCTTTGGTTCTGGAGCCGACACCTTCGTCCAGCCCCGGTTTCACTTTCCAGCTCAGACACTGTTTCGTAAAAAGGGCATAACTTTTTCTAGAAAACTCAGATTGATGCATCATTCAAAGCATTGGATAGTAGACTCATAGATCTTTGTATCCATATAAATTTTGTACTCTAATTTCTCGTGGTTTGAGAGATATTGGATTTTGAATTTGACCTAAAATTCTGCCAGTAACATTCTTCTTCCAAACTTTTAACCCATTTTCTATGGGGCATAACTTCTTCATTCGAAATGTGTTTTTAGCCTATTAACTATCAAATTAAAGCCCTTTAAGCCTATTTCCAAATGGAACTAAGCTAGAGTGCGAAAGCTCCTTTGAGGGGTGGTTGGGACGCAATAAAGGTGTCGATGTTTCGGCTTTCATGTTCAAACCTCAACCTTATGTTCTCGTTTTACATTGTCGCTTTGCCTTGGAGTCTTGTATTGATATTTCCATACTTCTATGTGCATTTTGTGTAGGAACACCTTGTCTACCACCCATCATATTGGAGAGAGGTGAGTAACGATATGCCGTGAGTAAAACTTTATTCATTTTCAAATGTTTTAAATTCACCTACATATCATGCAATGTTTTCCATATATTTTCAATGCATTAATGTTTATGTTCAATACAAATGTCATACATTGAAATGCATGCAAGCTATACTTATGTTGTGAATGAAAATCATGGACTATAATGTTTAAAGGAAAGAGATACTAAGTTTCCAATGTATGGTGCCAACTCGAGGTCTTTCGTAGCAAGACCTTAAACTAGCAACGATGGTCCTATGATAGGGGATGTGAAATAAACTATCGCCATGTTTGGGAGACGTCCCACGGCCTAAAGAGCCCTATTTGTGACCTTTAAGATTACTGACGTGGTGCATAGCTCTGATGTCGAGTTGTAGCACTCTTATGTTTTAGAACGAGAACAATGATATGTGCAAATGTTTATGACAAGTTATGTTAAGTTTTATCATGAGCAAAGATATGTCGCATCTCTCTTTTATGATACCATGTTTTGAAGCGATCAATGCTGCAATATGATGTTTATGCTATCTATGATTTCAAACCTATGCTTACACGTTTCAAGTTCATGCCTTAAATACATAAATGTTTATCTATTGTTTTATACATTAGACATAACTGCTAGTCCATGGTATTTTCATGCTCATGCATCATTATTATTTACTAAGCATTAGCTTACGTTTTCTCAAATGATTTTCAGGTAGCCAATCCGGGAGGCCCTAGAGCGAGGCGATATGTGGATTTGAGCTAAGGCCCACGGGCCTATGTTTTGTATAATGTTTGAGGGCTGGGCCTAATGTTTTGTAATGATATATATATGTTGCTATAACTTTTGTGGACCTTGATTAGGTCCTTATGTATATTATGTTTTGGATTAGGCACAGCTCTATCATGTATGACACGGATTATATTTCAAGTTATAAAAGTTTATATTCCGCAATTATGCATCATTTTAAATGATTATGTACAGGTGATCAACCGGTTTAATGTAATGCGGCCTTGGGTAGCCTTGCTACTGGCCAATCATGTACCCTAAATCCGTATAGGCCGGGTATTGGGGCGTGACATAAGCTGTCCCCTGGTCACCTTCACCGGAGACCGGGTGGTCCCTCTTGGATCCATCGCCTTATCAGTCACCCTTGGAGAGGAACTGCACTAGACAACGAAAATTATGCACTTTCTGGTTGTGGATTGCCCATCCGCATACAACGCCATCATTGGCCGAACTGCTCTGAACCAATTTAAAGCAGTCACTTCCACATACCATCTCTGGATCAAATTCCCGGCCGATATTGGGGTCGGGTGCGCAAGGGGCTACTAGAGGGAAGCACGAGAGTGCTGCATGGCCTCCCTCAAAGGAGAACCTAGCAGGGAGACCTTGGTCATCGAAGAGCTCGAGCCAAGGGATAAGGAGAAGTCAGGAGGGGCGAGCCGGCTGGAGAACTGGAAGATGTCCTGGTCGGGGTACCAGAACAGAACAAAACAGTGAAGATTGGGGTTGCCGCACCCGAAGGGCTAAAGAAACAGTTGAGGAAGTTACTGAGGGACAACGATGACGTGTTCGCCTGGTCTTACGAGGACATGCCTGGTATTGACCCGCGAGTAGTAGCTCACTACTTGAGCATTGACTGTGAGGCCAGGACAGTCAAGTAGAAGTGGAGGAACTTTGCGCCGGATAGGAATGATGCAGTAGCTGAGGAAGCGGAGAAGCTAGTGCAAGCAAAGTTCATCAGGGAAGTGCACTACCCCACTTGGCTCTCCAACATTGTCATGGTGAAAAAGTCCAATTCGAAGTGGCGGATGTGCGTTGACTTCACCGACCTGAACAAAGCATGCCCCAAAGATAGTTTCCCATTACCGACCATTGACCTCCTCGTCGACTCTACTGCGGGGTATGAAATGCTAACCTTTATGGATGCTTTTCAGGGTATAACCAGATCCGAATGGCAAAGCGCGATCAGGAGCATAAGGTCTTCATTACAGACCGGGGGCTCTATTGTTACAACGTCATGCCATTCAGATTAAAGAATGTAGGGGCAACATACCAATGGCTGGTCAACCTCATGTTCCAATCATAGATTGGACGTACTGTGAAGGTTTACGTGGATGACATGTTGGTGAAAAGCAAGGAGGCCACCAACCACTTGCAAGATCTTAAAGAGACGTTCCAAACACTCCGCAAGTACCGGATGAAGCTCAATCCCGCCAAGTATGCCTTCGGCGTCTCCTAGGGGAAGTTCCTAGGCTTTATGGTCTCACAAAGGGGGATCGAGGCGAACCCAGAAAAGATTTAGGCCATCATCGACATGTAGGCGCCCCGAACGACAAAGGACGTTCAACGGCTAGTAGGATGTGTTGCAGCCCTGAACAGATTCATCTCCCGGTTCACCGACAAGTGTCTCCCATTCTTCAAAATCCTGCACAAGGCGTTCGAGTGGAACAAGGAATGTGAAGTAGCCTTTGGTCAACTCAAATAATATCTTAGCTCAGTTCTGCTGCTCAACCAAACTATCCTGGGGGAGGAATTGTTGCTCTATTTGGCAGTGTCGGCGACAGCGGTGAGCTCAACTCTTGTCCGAGAAAAAGGGGGGATCCAGAAGCCAGTGTACTACACCAGTCATGCCTTGCGTGGAGCAGAAGAGCGGTACCCGAAGATCGAACTCATGGCCCTCGCACTGGTGACTGCAGCTCGACGCCTGAGGCCCTACTTCCAAGCTCACACGATTGTAGTACTCACTGACCAGCCCTTAAAGAACATTCTACACAAGCCAGAGATGTTAGGACACCTAGTGAAATGGTCCGTTGAACTTAGTCAGTTCGACATCTACTACCAGCCCCGACTGGCGATCGAAGGGCAGGCTACTGCGGATTTCATTTCAAAATTCACTAATCTGCCCCCTGCCACCCCTGAAGCCGATCTACCTGACAGCCACTAGGTCCTGAATGTTGATGGATCTTCCACTCACGACTCTGGTGGTGCCGGAGTGGTCCTCGTCACCCCGGATGGCTATAAGATGGAATATGCTCTCTGCTTCAAGTTCCCTGCCACTAACAACGTTGTCGAATACGAAGCTCTCATTGCCGGTCTTAGAATGGCTCGGTGAATGGAGGCTGAACAGATAGTGGTGCGAAAAGACTCTCAATTGGTGGTGGAGCAAGTCCAGGGAGAGTACGAGACCAGAGAAGACAACATGAAACAATATTGCCAAGTAGCGAAGAGCTTGGCCAGAAGATTCGCTAAGATACTACTGGAGCGTGTACCAAGATTGCAAAATAAAGAGGCAGACCGGCTAGCTAGGATTGCCTCGTTAGATGAGCCCGACCCAAACGTCCCGATTGAGATTCTTGATTCACCAAGCATCTAGAGCCCGGAAGTCAACCAAATTGAGCCTAAATCCTCATGGATGACCCAAATCAGGAATTACTTGGAGAATAGAACCCTGCCCAAAGACCGGAATAAGGCAAGGCGGATTCAGTACCATTCGAGCAGGTACCTCATATAGGGTGGAGTACTCTACAAAAGGGGGCACAACATGCCACTGCTTCATTGCGCCAATGAGGAAGAGGCAGACTACATAATGTGGGAGGTCCACGAAGGGGTGTGTGGGAACCACTCTAGTGACCAGTCCCTTGCCAAGAAAATACTATGAACGACCTATTATTGGCCCACCATGGAGAGAGATTCCCAAGAATTCATCAAGAAGTGTGACAAGTGTCAGCGGTTCGCCAACATTCCTAGGCTGCCCTCTCAGGAGCTGACCCTGATCCAGACACCATGGCCCTTCGCGCAGTGGGGGATCGACATTGTGGGACTGTTGCCGCTCGGCAAAGGATAGATGAAGTTTGCGGTGGTGGCAATCAACAACTTCACAAAGTGGGTGGAGGCAGAGGCCTTACTGACGATCACTGAGGAGAAGATGAAGAAATTCTTGTGACAGAATATCGTGTGCAGGTTTGGGATCCCCAGGGTCGTCATCACGGACAACGGGAAGCAGTTCAAGGGTAGGCAGTTCAACCAGCTGTGCATTGACTTGGGAATAAGCCACCATGCTTCATCCCCCGAGCATCCTCAAGCCAATGGCCAAGCCGAAGTTACCAACAAGTCCTTCTTAAAGATCCTCAAGAAGAAGTTGGAGAAGGCCAAGGGTTTGTGGGCAGAGGAGTTCCCTAATATCCTTTGGGCCTACAGAACGATGGAGAGAGTGTCAACGAGACAGATGCCATTCTCATTTACCTTCGGCACCGAAGTCATCATCCCAGTAGAGATCGGCCTTCCCAGCCCCAGAACATTGCAGTTCAACCCCGTGACCAACGGCGAAGCCATGAACGTGGACCTAGATCTGTTGGAGGAAAGGAGGCTACAGATAGCTATGAGGGTGGCATCCTACCAGCAGGAGATGCGTCAATACCACAACTCTAGAGTTCGACCAAAAGATTTCACGACCGGAGACCTTGTTTTAAAGAGAGTCAATCAGTCCACCAAAGATCACAGGGAGGGCAAGCTCAGGCCCAATTGGGAAGGACCCTACGAGGTGATCGACAACACTAAAAAGGGGACGTACGGGTTGAGGAACTCAAAAGGCAAGGAGCTCCTGCACCCATGGCACACAAAGCATCTAAGAAAGTACTACTCTTGAAAGGCTCTTACTTGTAATTCACCAGAATATCAATAAAAGAGATTGTTCAACAACTATCTGCTTATGTAAAATCGACACAGAATTTGCCGACTTGTGAGGAAACGACCTTTAATCTACTCGGTCAAGCGTCGAGCAGAGCCAGAGGGCCTTAAATGGCAATGGCATTGAATCTTCTCGGTCAAGTGCTGAGCAGAGCCAGAGGGCCTTAAATGGCAATGGCATTGAATCTGCTTGGTCAAGTGCCGAGCAAAGCTAGAGGGCCTTAAATGGCAATGGCATTGAATCTACTCGGTCAAGTGCCGAGCAAAGCTGGAAGGCCTTTGGCTCCCATCACACTGGTGGGTTTAGCGCAGGAGATCACTGGCCGGCTAGAGGACAGTTCATCTCGGACTTAGGGGTAAGCCACCACGAGCTTGCTGCATCATCAGCTGGCGCCATGGCATTGAATTAGCAACAATGTTGGACCTGTTCGGTTATCATCATCGATCAGGTCCACGTTAGCACTTACAAGCATTCTTCAAGCCACTCCAATAAGATACTTAGAAAATACACCAAACACAGAGTATAAGAACAAAATGTCATTTTATTTATGCATGGAGGGGTACAAAGGTAGAACTCCCCTTACAAAAAAAAAAAAAAGGAAAAGAAAAGAAAAGAAGAAAAACAACAACTAGTGAAGCAAAACGAGGGGGCCCGAACTACATTCACGCTTGAGCCTGCTCGGCAGTTTGTCCCTCAATGTCAGCACACTGAGCATCCTCGACCTGGCCACCGCAATGGCCTCCTGCTGAGTCTCGGTGGTCTGGCCTTCTCTAGCAGCATTCGGTTGGGTCCTTTCTTCGACCGCCTGGTCAGCAGCGTCCTGGCCGTCTCTAGGTAAGACTCCGTCAAGGGGGCCCAGACTTGAGAAGTCCAAGTCAGGATATTTCTTGGACGCCTGCTTCCTGGCTGTCTCGAAGCCTAAGAGAAAAGTGGGCTCCAATAAGGCCTGGAAATCATCCCCGTTCTTAAACTCTTAAATGGCCTCGGCTCTTGCCTTCTTGAGCTCCTCGCCGAAGGCCGCTATGGTCTTCTCTAGCTTGTGCCTTTTGGCCTCCTCGGCCGAGAAGTTCAGCAGCAGCTTATTGGCCTGCCTTGCGAGCCTTTCGTTGTCGGCCCGAGCCGACTGGAGCTCCTCCAAAGCAGAATCCCTCTCGACACGGGCGGTCGAGACATTGCCCTTCAGCGACTGGACCTCCTAGATGAGTGCCGAGCTGGCTGCCTTCTCCTCCTGGAGGGCCTTCTCCGAAGTCCCCAGGTGGTGGCCTAGAGTCATGACCCTAGCAAGAGACTGAAAACTAAACAGTTGGAACTTGAAAAGACTACACAAAGGTCGATGAAGAACGGAATGATAACCATATAGAAGCTCACCTTGAATAGATCGTGGTTGGCATCCCTGACCAGCTGCGAGTTAGGATGCTTGCTCAACCTCATGATGTCCGAAGGCCTTACCGCCTCTGCCGCCCTCTCTTAAGCCATGTCCGAGCTGTCAATGACATTGGTCGGGGCAGAAGCAGCTGGACTGGCACGTGCCTAGGAGTCTACCGGAATGACCGTGCTGTGCCTCAGCTGAGATCCTTCCGGATACCCTGGAGGAGGCCTAACGACCACGGACACCTGACCGTTCCCCTTCTGGGGGGACGCCTTCTTCTGAGGAAGAGGGGGAGGGGGGAGTTCTTCAGTAGCCTCGGCGGTCTTCTGGCGGTTCGATCCTGAGGCACCTGCCACCGCCACCCTCTTCCTGGCTAAGTAGTTGATGTCAAAGCTCATTGCGGCCTGCTCGGAAGTTGGCTGGGATGCTTGGTGACCGGGTTGGACCGCTGCGGTATCGACCTGAGCAACCACAGCAGACTGGCAATCTGCAAAGAATAGCCAAAAAAGTCAGAGAAGGACCAGCATACCAAAAGAAAAAATGTACTCACTCCTCTCACGTTCTGCAACCAAGGCCTCTCTGCTCGATTCGGGCCCCAAGAGGTATTGGGCAAGCACCTCAACGGTCACCAAGTCTTTGGCGGTCCAAAACTCGTACTCTTTGACCTGTTCTACAGCTGCCTTGTGCTTGGCAGACAGAAGGGGCTTAACCCGATCTGACACCCGTAAGACGCCTAAGTCAGAACGGGCAACACATACAACGAACATAAAACAAAAAGGGAAGAAGAAGACTCGGGGAAAAGAACATACCCTTCTTACTCAGGTAACCCCATTTCCTAGGGATCCGAGCAGAAAAGTCTGTCTCCTAGGG
Organism: Euryodendron excelsum; assembly: GCA_033060915.1. Classification (NCBI taxonomy): domain Eukaryota; kingdom Viridiplantae; phylum Streptophyta; class Magnoliopsida; order Ericales; family Pentaphylacaceae; genus Euryodendron; species Euryodendron excelsum. The sequence goes on along the minus strand of CM065384.1, from coordinate 6,009,558 downwards.
GCAGAACTCCTAGCCCTCTCCGCTAATGAAGAAGAACCGGTCCTTCCAGTTCTTGTGTGAAGAAGGAAGCTCACCGACCAGATTGAGTCTTGTCGACCGACCTGAGAAGTACCAGTACCCCTTCCCACGCTCAACCGGCCTATAGTAGTATTAGAATTCTTCTGGCATCACGTCCCTCCCATGGACGATCTGCTAGGGGATCATACAGCCCTCCATGATCCACCAGGCATTTGGCGAGAGCTGTCCTGGGGAGAGGCGTAACCTCTGCAGAATTTCTCTAACTGGCCGAGGGAACCGCACACAAAGACCACCATCCAACACGCCCTCAAAGATCGCTATCTCCCCCTCCTTTGCCAAACACGCCCAATTCCTAGGGCTGGGAACCCTGCACCTTACCCCTTTTGGGATTTGGTACACCCGCCGAAGGATAGCGACCTTCTCCCTATCGAGAGAGGAAGAAATCCCCACCGCTTCATACCTAGGGTCATCCTCTTCCTCCCCCTCTCCCGGCCTGACCTCCTGAGCTCGGCCAGCAACCTCAGTGGGTTGGTCCCATTCTTCCCCAACGCCAGAGTGGGCAGCCCCGGCCTCCCCTGACTCGGGAACTCCTTGGGACCCCCCGGAGTTCCCCACAGAGGCCTCTTCCTGGGTCCGACGCCTCTCGACTAGATACCCATTAGAACCGGTCCCTTCTGAGTTCGAGCTAACCCCCTCTGGATTCAACATTGTGCCGAGGGGCCTACAGCCCTCAATCCTATCAAACACCGGCTTGAACAACTCATATAGGTCCCCAAGAACGGATTCTAAGAATTTTGGCCTATCAACAAACCTCGAAAGGTCGGGAATCTGGCCCCTTCCCTAAAAAATGGACACGCAGAGAGTAATAAACCAGTACATACAACCAAAGGGCAATGCTTACCATGGTTTGAAGTACCGGTGGCGAGTTTCGAAGCAAACCGGTGGCGCAATGCGAGGAATGGTGCCCTTTCAACTGGCTGGAGACGACAGAGATGGTGTTGAGGATGGCGAATGAGGTTTTCTCTTTTCTCTTTCTACGTATTTGGTAAAAGGCACTAAGGGAAAATGGGGGCAACCACCTCACAAAACTCCCCCCACACGTTTGAAATCAACGACTCAGATGGCTTGTGGTGATGGGACACCAACAGTTGAGAAACGATGCGTCTTTTCAACTACTGACGACCAATCCCTCGCTGCCACGTGGCGACAGGTGAAGCGACGCAACAGCACCCGTCATTATTGCACCGCCCCTGCCATAAATGCATTCCATATTTCGTGGTCATGCCGTCCCGTGGAATTCCTCTGACCCGAGCAGATAGCCAGATGAATTGGGGGCATCTGGTGATGATGGTTTCCCGACCAGGCTAGAGGCCGTGTTATTAGTCTACCGGCACTTACTGGACGACACCTTTCCCATGTCACCTGGTCGTGTGACGACCAGGTCTCCCGACTGTTCGCCCTCGCCCTCCTGAGCTGAATTGATGCCCGTAACCGTCCACCGATCAGGTCGGCGACCGACCGTGTCAATAGGGCCCATTTTTGACACCGACCAGCCTGGCATGCACCAGGGGCGTGGATGTGGCGTGTAATTGCAACAATCCCCCACTCCTCTGACACCGTTTTGACACATGCCACCTTGGAGTGTAGGAATGACCCTCTTGAGTGTTCTGACACCATTCTAATCCTCCAAATGGAGGCCGCCACGTGGAGAGACCCTTACCACCCCTATGCAGGCATATAAGGGGAAAAGTTGAACCCCTTTGCAAGTACACAAACAGACGAATCCTAAGAAAAGCCCTAAGACATTTTTCCTCTCCAAGACTTGGATCTTTTTTAATCTAACTTGAACACCGGAGGGCTTTTGGCTCTCATTGCACCGGTGGGTTTAGGGCAGGAGATCACCTGCCGACTAGAGGGCAGTTCATCCCGGACCTGAGGGCAAGCCACCACGAGTTTGCTGCATCATCAACTGGTGCTCAATCAGGTTTGGGTCCATAATCGGTGACAATTTCCCTATGAAAGACTTCACCACAACTCTGGTGGATTCCCTTAACAAAGCCTATGAGTCTTTGGCTCAGCTCATTCTTCAACTAGCACGCAAGGTTCCCTTAACAAAGCCTATGAGTTTTTGGCTTGGCTCATTCTTCAACAAGCATGCGATCTCCCTCAGCTTGCATCTGAATGAAAATCTTAATTGAAACTAAGTTTTTAGGTTCTATCAATTTTATAACAACTATCTTCAACATGCGTGGACCTGGAATGACTATGCATAGATCACCCCTATTTGTGTGGTCCCACTTTTATTATCACTTCCCGTACTGGCAGGGACAGTTACCATGTGAAGGTATTTTGAAATAGAACTTAGAGAAGTAGAATATCACTTAGATAAAGAAAAAGTGGTGCTATCTTTCTTCAAGTGGGATCTAGGATCGAAAAACCATCGCCCAAAGGTTTTGACCGTACCCAGCAATCAAAGTGTTTATAAGCATGAACTAAATGCCCTTTCCCCACTTCCAAGCATAACCCACACAGCTTTGTTAAATCACGCTCAAGCAGACATTCTCAGTGTATTTTTGTTCTAGTGTCTTTAGAGTCGGCCATTTCGGATTTCATCAAACATTGATTGATATCACTCTTTTTCTAGTTCAACAGCATGTGTGCTAAGTTCAACTGAGGAGAGGGCATGAAGCACACCCCACCCCCCACCCCCCCAAGCCTTCTTAAGCAAAGGAGATATGCCCAGCAGTAGACTGGGTGTGCAACAATCTCCTTGGTTTCTTTGTGTTACTGCTTTTGTCTTCTGGACTGCTATCAATTTTTTGCTACCGTTGTTACATCATTACTAGCATAGAATTCTTACTATTTGTCTGGTTGATTTGTTAGAAGACATATTGTAAGATAATTGAAGACTTGGTGCATCAAAGTTTGGAATGTCTCTTCTATGATTTCAAAGGACTATTTATGTTTCTACCTTTTTTTCGCAATAAATAGAGCATAAATGGAACATGCATGTTCAGTAAATAATATATGCTTCCCACCCATAGTTGGGCTTCAAGAATTTAATGAATGAATAATGTTCTCGCCCCTTTTTGTTACTGTCAGCGGAATAGCAGTTATGACTCGGGGCTTCCAGCGTTCTTTATCCAAAAAAAATATATATATACCGAAGCCTCAAGCTAAGCAAGCTGCACCCCAACAGACATGCAAATACCCCAATAGACATGCAAATACGATAAATTACATGTATAACCTGCACATTGACATACATTATAAATAGATAAAGAGAGGATCTGCGGTTTTTAATCCATCTAAAGTATCAGCAGGTCCATTTTTCCTGTTCCTGTAAATCATGGCCATACAAGCTATGATTGCAGACATTGTACTCATAAATTCTGGAAATCAGTTCCCACTTCCAAATCAAATTCTAGATCTTTTTTATTTTTTTCAGGAAATAAAAGAAACCATTTTATAATAAATTAGAGAATATATAAACCAGTTCAAACCTGGATCATGGAGTGTAGAGCAGCATAAACCAGAGAATGAGCCCAATGCACAGCAAGTCAATCCACATACAACAACCTGATCAAAAGAGTACAACAGCTTATATACTATATATATATATAAGAAATAAATAAATAAATAGGTCTGGTTAACCATTCCAAGAGTCCTCCAGAGCTTTTATAAGCAATAAGACACAATCTGGATACGACAAAAGTGTTGAGCATCCACTCACGCTAGAGTTTCCAGACAAGCCCTTTCTTCCACCATGAGAGGAGAAAGAGCCTGGAAGCACACAACATGAGTGCCACCCTTCCCATCTTCAAGAAGCCAGGCAACCGCGTTTGCCATTTGCCAAAGACCATCCCTCCAGACTCCATCAGTAATCACCAAGAACCAGCTGGATGAAGAAGATAAACAGTGCAGGGGTTGCTTAATAAGAACACGGTCCCAAGTAACAAAATGACAATCAGATGGAAAACCAAGATGATGAACCTTACTAAAAGTGATAGCTTCAAAGAAATTGCAAAAGCAAAATCTAATGATAATCAGATAGACAACCAAGATGATGAACCTTACTAAAAGTGATAGCTTCAAAGAAATTGCAAAAGCAAAATCTGAGGTTTGGACATGGACTAGATGTCTGCAGCAACATGAGGAATTAAAATGTCAAATTACCACTATTTGCAAAAATGGAACCAAATCTTATAGTGACATTACCACAAAAACAAATAAGAGGAACCAAACGCAGCTCTACATTACAAATTGGCATTCGAGTCAACCTAAGAATTGTTTTACATAAATAAACAAAGTAAAATATTCCAAACAAAAATTCTCACAGGGAGCATGGTAAGCAAACATCTCCAGTTGTTCATGCCATGAATCAACCGCAAGCGATGTTCCACGACTCCTCTCCTCATTGCTCACCACAATTATTGCAAAGATGATGCAAATAGTCTTGTAATGAGATTAAACTATAAATGCAAGCAAAAGAATAATCCATCAACCCAACATTTTTTCCAGCCATCACCAAGTTCAAGGAAAATTTTAGATAGCCAACAAGTATGTTCAAGCCGTCCAATTCCATAATTCCATGGAAGCCAATTATAGCATAAACGAGATTAATTTTGTTCATATGCGTGTTTAAATGCGAAGCATAAAGTTGCATATTGTTCATAATTTGGAGATGTGAACACCCAATTTTACCAAATGCAATTAGTGAAAATAGAGCAGACTAGATGAAAGTATGCTCTTTTGGAAAGGACTAGCATTCAACAACCAGACTTCCAAGTTTCTAACTCACGAAAAAGTTTTGCACCCTCATTTTTTGAAGTGGTATTAATCAAGTAGTTAGATGAACATCCCAGGTCTTCTCATAAAGGTTTTGACATCCATTTTAATATTCTACACTTCTTGTTAGTAAACTCTTCCTTACAAGTAATTGGGACAGCGGGTTTATCTTTCCCCAGTAGATTGTTGTAATGTTGTTTGGACTCAGTAAGCACACCGGCACAGATCATGTATCTGTAACTGGGGTTTGTTGGCCAAAATACGTAGAGGTTTTCTTGAAAATAGATAAAATGATTTCTTAAGCTGTGAAAGAGGACCATCGAGAGATTCAAGACATCCTTTAAACATCATAGAAATGAACTTCTGCTAATTTACTTGAACCAAAAAAAGTACAAATTTGGTCCCCCTAAAAAAATAAAGCAATTCCATATCCCAATTTGTATGGATTATTGTGACCTTTTGATGACCTTAGCAAAAATGACTAAAAAGAAGTTGATGTTATCCAAGAAAATTATTGAGCACTTGTTTTCAGTTAAGAATCAAGGCAAAGGCATATTGCTCTTTTAATTGGCGCAGATTGTAGCTCCCTAAGTTGCATAATACCAACTCAAATGAAACATACTAACTCAAATTGTTATTCTCATCAATGCTTTCAAAAATGACAGAATACTTTCATCCATATTCAGAGAAAGATAGTCCTTGTTGATGAGCTTGGCCTGAAAAATGCTTTCTCTGTGTGATCTTGTGATTGTTCTCCGTGGGGAAGACAGTATCAACGGTCCTGACCTCGTCCACTGTTATTTGAAATTAGTGGAAAAGAAGCTGCGTAAAAAGCAAATAGATAGACAGACTCCAACACAAGTCTAAAGTCAATATTCTTACCAAAGCTCCATCCCCAGAAAGATCATTCACTTCATGATAGCTTCAATATTGTCTTTCATGTGTCTCCAATCACATCTGCACTGTGATGCTCAAAAGTGGGTGATAATACCAACCACGAGAAACAAAATAACTATACATAATGACGATCACAAAGCGTACCATTTGATAAAGCTTGTTTGCATCTATTTTCTTATCAAATGGCATAAAGGTGAGTGCTCCCAATTCTTAGTGTATTAACTTGTAAGAAAAGGTTTCAGTACATTTTTATTTTGTTGATAAGTTATAAAAGGTGCAGTACATTATAGATAGGCAGAGAAGAAATTACATCTCATTGTCTAGTGGATTATGGGATTTTGAACAACCGCATCCATAAAACTTCCATAAAACTAATAATCTAAATTGGTTTTGTTTTATGCCGGTCATGAGAACAATACAAACTAATGCAAGTGATATCAAAAAACCTTTACATAGCCATTCAAATCTTATCCCCTTATATTCTTGTTTCTCTTTTCCTGCTAATCGTGTTACTTTTTTCTTAGAGGCTTGTCATCCTTGTTCTATTTTCACCATTTATATCATCATTTATTAAACTTTCTGGGTACAGGTGTCCATTTCTCCTACGTAGCATGCCATGTCATCTTATCTTCATGGGCTTGGCGTCACATGTTAGCTTCATAAGATGATATGTCTCCATGTACTCCCCTCTAGCATCAACTCATCCTCCCTTAAGGGGCTTATCTTGACCGACATTATATATATATATATATAGAGAGAGAGAGAGAGAGAGATCTGCACTAGAAGATATTCATAAAAATACAAATATTTATGATGCCAACTACCACCTCTGCAGCCTTGACCCGAACTCCCGACCACCTCTGAGGAGTTCGACGCTGCGGGTCTTGCCTCTAGTTTGTCAGACCAAAGAGAATGAGCCACCTATCCCTTGGTCTCCATTTGACCACATTGTACAATTCATGGGTGACCTTGGATAAGTACGAGGCCTTCACCTTCATACGTGCTGCCATGCATTACTAGTGAGCATTCTCCTACAAGCTTATAAACCACTAATTCTCCATTGTCACTATCTTTCTCCACCTAAGTTCTCTTTAGCTCTCTCTCTCTCTTCCACCTCTAGTAGTCCACCAATATCTTAGCGTCTGTCGTAACTTTCCATAGGGCCCACTACTAGCCCATTTAGAACTCCATCTCACATTCAAAACAGAATGGTGAAATTTAGATTTTGTCCATAAAAGAGCAATGAAGGCCTTAGGCCAGTGAGCTAGCGAAGGAGCCTTATGAGAAGTATAGTGGTTGTTGACATGGCACTAAGTCACTGGAGAAGGGTTGGGCGAGAGCAAGGGTAGCCTTAGGAAGAAAGAGATAGAGAGAGCAAGAGGTCTGAAAGTGGCAAGCCAAAGCCTATAAGCAAGATATAGAGATGGATAGGCCATCTTTATGCAAAGAAGTGGAGGCTCTATTTATAGGAGGATCGGGCTACAGAGGCCAGCAGAGCTAAATTCTATCATGGAGGGAGAATTGACATGTGGGGAAATCTCATTGCTCCAACTGTCATCTCATGAGGCAAACATGTGGAGCCAAAGCCCAAGAATAAGATGACATGGAGGTAATCTTGCACCAACATGACCTTCCACAGGTGTGTGTGGGCCAATGTACCTACAGAAAGTAATGGTATCAACTTAATATTAGTTTATAGATTTTTTTTTTAAAAAAAACCTAATATTAGATCCAAAACTTTTATCAATTGTATATCAAGCCACCCCACCTTTTTTTTTAAATCTTCGGCTATGGATCACCCTAATGTTCATAAAAAACAAAATTAATGGATGATAAAGGGATTTGAGATACAAACTTTATTCTGTTTGGTGGACATCAAGCATAATAAAGGTCCTTATGGCTGAGACCTATAGGTATCTATAAGAGTCGGTCAATTTCCTGGTAGGCGAGATATTTGTGGTTTGTACCAGAAAAAATTAGCTTAGAGCATGATAAATATTGCATTGAAAGGCAGAAGCTTACTGAGGTCATCTAAGCTGGAAATTATGCAGTCAAATTAAAGGGGATAAAAGGAACAATGCACAATGTTTGATGGAAAGCCAATTTTAAGCAATAAATTCACATATCATCTATGTCGGGCAAAATCACCAGGATAGGAAGTGAACTACAAGAATAATTAGTTGGGAAACTTGTACAGCTCCGCTTAGACCAAATGCGGCTGTTAGGAGGCAATGGATTATTTACAAAGCATATTCTTCCAATCAATATCTTTCTATAGAAATAAGTTGCTTTTGCTGATGGCCTTGCCTCTTATCAAAATTTTTAGAAGCTTGCAAATCCATTCCAAGTAATATGGCAACCACTCATAAAGAGAATACATGTTTTCTTCCATTTCCAAAATACCTACAGACATACAAACCAAAATAGTATAAGCACTTCGCTTTGAGTTAAACTCGACTAATCAAATCTTTGTGATTAACTATATGAGCGCCAATGTGAATTCTCATGCACAAAAATCATACTTATGGAATCACCCATCTCCATACACTCGTGTTTGCACTAACTTCATCAACACTAATGTATTTGTGTTCATCTCAATTAGTAGGGTTTACAACAATAACAAATTAACAATACTGCTACTATCATTAGAACTGGCATCATGACCATGACTAGAGGATAACAATATATGCCACAAAATTAGATAAATGAATACACAAAACATCGTAACTGACAATAAATTAAATAACATATGCTGAACAGGGAGAAGAACACAGCTTTACCTAGGGGTTCTTGCAAGAAAATGCTTTGATATAGGCTCATGACTCTCTAAAGCATCATTGTTACAAAACAGATCAAACGTCAAGCAAGAACAACCTATTGGTAAATGACAGGTAAATACCCACAAATACCAGTTAAGTGGACTCTAAGAGATAATTACTCAAAATAATGTCAGAACCATTGATGGCCAATTAAATGTAGTCCACCCAAGGCCCTAAAGGTCCGGGTTTCAGCAAATCAAACACACACAAACACAAGAAAAGCAACACAATGCAAAGAAATGACTAGACGGGGTACTTATAACTAATCTTACCTCAGTTATCAAGCTACTATCTCAACAAGATGAGAACCAACAACAACAGACAGAATCAACAATATGGTTTACCTATCCTTGATGAGTATAGTGAAACATCTTGGCTTGCGCCTTTTATATCCAAGGCATCCACCATATATAAATCTTTCCAAGGTTTTTGTGTGAAACTGCTTCTGTAATCAATCGACAGGCCTCTTCTTCTACTGCGAGAGGCAGAGACGGTGCTGCTCCAACACCAACAACAACTCCTTCCAGCCATGCCTCAATATTACAGATGGCTCGTTGCAATTTTCAAACATAGCAATTTTAGGTTCTCTCTTTAAAAGATTTTGCCAACAAATTCATTTGTTTAGACCAAATTCAGAAAGTCAAGAATCAAGCATGTGAAACTTAGTTGGAGCAAGTAAATCTACTTCCTAGAGTCACTTAATCCCTTATCTTAATCTTATATTATTATCATTTGGTGGAATCGAAATAGATCAACTTAAACAAAAGCATAAAGCCTAACTAACATTTTTCCTTTTTTGGGTGAAATGGAACTTGCTTAATGTTAACTTAAGCATAAAGTCTACATAATGCCCAGGGGAAATTAATTCCCCTAATATCCAGAAGTAATATCTTATTAATACAATCCCAGGGACCTTTTTTGCTAGTTCATCAGCTTCCCATAACGTGTAGATAAATTTTGCAGCCACAATACCCGGAAAGTTGTCTCGGCAGTTAATTGGTACTCATAAATGCTGGAACATGAAGATGTCATTGTTGCCTCCACAACTAAAAACTAGTTGTACTTCAGAACATATTTTCCAGTCCTCAGTAAGCCACCGACTAATTTCAACTTGGCAAACTTTAAAAGTTGGCGCTACTTGTAAATTGACTAGGAATGACTTGTGGCTACGACACTTCAAAATAAAATCTAAACAAAATTTAAATAAAAATTATGAGATTAATGCAATTTCAACAAAAAACTAAAATTCTGTACGGACAACTTGCAATGCTTTTGTTTAAAAAAGAAAGTTAGAAAATACAATTTAATTCACACAATGGAATACTCGAATTAATGCATTTGCTGTGGCCATATCATGTCTCCTGATAGCATCCCTAATTGCTTTTTGCATATTCTCCTATTTTTCCTCAACACCTAAGGTGGAGAGAGAGAGAGAGAGAGAGAGAGAGAGAGAGAGAGAGAGAGAGAGAAGAAGAAGAAATACGACAAAAAACATGCATGTTAATTAATTGGTGCATAGTCAGTAGCAAACAATCAAACAAACCCATTAATAGAAAGAAAAAAAAATTCATATTCACTGAGAAATCCACAACAAAAAATTCTTCAAAGCTTCACTTTTGCTCAAGGTGTCTAATGTGGGCCAATTTAGGACATTTAAATAAAAGAAGAGAAAAAAACAATGCAACCAAATTCGGATAAAATATTTTGTAAATCAACCAAAGCAAATTCTTCAAACCACAAAATTCGACACTACCAATTTCTTATCATTTACACAATGCTCTAGATAGATATTGGAGGGCTTAAATAAGGTAATTGTACCAATTTCTATTGTCCACAATTGACACCTGCACAAACAAACACCCACATAAAAGTGTTATCAATTTATGAGAAAGCTATAAGTTGCTTATGCGATAGTCCAACCTAATTAAAAGTACTCCATGTTGTATCTTCGAAATGGCTTGATTCAACTTTCACATTTTTTTATCTCAGAGTAGGTAGCAAGTTTTAGTCAACCTTTAGCAAAAGTTCTAAGCAGGACATGTTATAAGCAAAGCATTCAGGTAGTAAAGTTGAATCATTGTCACTTGTCAAACCATATATCTGCTTTCAAACCTACACTGTAAGCATTGATTTAATTTACTTACCGTGTTAACCATTACCTCCAAACAGTGGCGGAGCCACTTAAGGACCAAAGGGGGCACTTGCCCACTCAATTTTCAAAAATTATATCTTTACCTAGAGTTGTGTAAATTTTTGCCAATTTGCCCCCTTTAAAAATTTGTAAATGCCCCCTTCAATAGTTAAAAATTTTATTTTCTTATACGATTTTAGATATAATTCTCAATTTTCCACCTATAAATATATAAATATCACCCTTAAATAGTTATTTTTTCTTCAAAGACCCCTTTATATATTATACATGTAAGCTTATATACGTTATAAGTATAATTATATATACATAAAATTTATACAAAATTCTTGTAAAAAGTGGTATGGTTTAACCTAAACCTCTCACTTTAAAACAAACACTCATAGTGATGGGTTAATTATAAAAATATCATTGTCACATCATTCTATTGAAATTTTGTGTGCAAAGTTCTTGAAAAAATAGTATTTTCTTTATATTATAAATCTATATGGAAGTTAATCGGATTAAAAAAAAAATTGGATTGTCATTGATGATTGCCCCCTCTGAACAAATTTTCTGGGTCCGCCAATGCCTCCAAAGTATTTAAACAAACAAATAGTAAAAAAACAATAACAAAAAGAATTGACAACAAATAATAAATGCACTAAGCATTTATGATTGTTCTAAAACCATACCTTATATAGATAAAACATCACATGCCCTATGTGAAGAATGATGTCAACGAATAACTCAAAGTGTACCTACAAATTGGAATAGCTTTGTTAAATGTTCTCAAAATAATTCAAAAAGAAGATCTATCAAACAATGTCAAATGGAAGATTAACACGTTATTTGGTTATTGTTAAGACATTTTCAGCCATAAGCTAGTTTAAATAATTTCAATCTGTTAAAAAATAAACATTCGTGACATTAAAAATTCAATAATGCTAGAGTCACTCCTGTCGACCACTTCTCATACCATTCCTGCTAAGTTGGCACGCGCTGATAGGTAAACCAATTGAGAGAGAGAATTGATCTACCTATCAGTGCGTGTCAACTCAACAGGAGTGGTTGGAGGCAAGGTCGGTAGACATGTACGTAGCGTTACTCTTAAAGATTAGTCAGAAGCAAGAGTGATTCTATAAACCCGTGCCTACAGCACTCCCTGGTCCTCATTCTACCCACCCATGAAATGACTTTCTAAACCTCAGTTAAACTAGATACAAAATCGCAAAAAACTAACTCAAAATTTAACAACAACAAATATAGTTTCTCAACCTTGGAGTCCTTCCTTCCACAGTTTTTTATGCAGGCCAATACTGAAACCCCTCCTTGAGACTCAGAGTAAAGGGGAAATGGCCGCTCTTAATTTCATATTTTCATCAATAGTTGAGGGAGTATTAATTTCGGGTTGTTTGTTTGAATGTAGCGTGTGTGAGACTCTTAACTGCCACCTGAGCTTTTTCTCTTCCCAAGCAAATTAGTTGGCCAGCTATCACTATTCCCAAGCCCCTGTCAACGTTCTATGGATGTTGACATTTTACACTGAAGGTAGATGAAAAAGTTAAAAATAATCTCAGCCATTCAATTTAAGAGAGGATGAATTTTAACCATTAGATCAAAACGTACCTTTGAGATATTTTGAAAAAGATAACTATTTTGGAAGATAGATGCATCATAACTAACAGAAAATTTTGTGAATAAGTAGCAAAATGAACTCGACTGAGGGAAGAACATAGCATCATAAAAAGGCAGTATTTGTTTGGTGTTATCAGGAATTCCAGAACTTATTTGTAATACATAAGTTCAAATTTTAGTCGAACAAAAATCTAGTTGCATATGCTTAATAAACAATTTGCAAAACTTGAGAATCCTGACAAATACAGAAAATGTGAATGTCACGCTCAAGTCATGTACATCAATGTGCGTTCTTACCTAGGTTAGCCTGAAGGCACCAGCTCAGGTTTCTCCGACTGCAAACCTTTATCAAATAAGCAATTGAAATCAACATGAACAGAGTCACCTATGGTAGAATAAAAAGGAATATATTCACTGTGTTGATCTCCTAGGCCCACAATGTGCCCAACCATTGACCAAGCTATAGTAGCATGTGCATAAGCAACTCAAGCCTTGAACCAAGCATTTGGTTGAGAGAATGTGTTCAAAAACCATTTGTGGAAAGTTGGAGAAAACATTGGAAGAACTTTGTTCTTCAGCATCTCATCTTCTGGCATTTTCCCCTAGCATTGATCATAAATACGCTTAATTTGAGGATTTGTCTCCTACCTGTCAAATTTCCCATAACTTATGTAAATGTCTTGGAGTATGTGTTAGAGCCCGGGAGTGTGGGGTGCCTATCCTACCATACCATAATCCTATGTTAGTGGAATCATTGCAAAGGTGCAAATTTAAAGCTTCCTCCTACCATACCACAATCCTCTGGACACTTTATAATAAACGGTTTATCATAGCATTAAATTCCATCAAGCACGCATCTTTCCTGAGGTCATCCTTGAGTTTGCAAAGGAATGGATGTTTAATACCATCACTACCTAGAAGAACAACCTGTAAACAACAAAACAATGGAACATTGGGTACAGGGAAGATGTGTGGTACCATTTTCAATGACCCATTAGGACATACTATCAAGTGCATATATAGGGTATGATACATGCAACTCTATAGACTTTTCCAAATATATTTGTGACCAAAGTCAACAATCAACATAGCCCTAAAATTTAGAAGATCTTATTTGTTACAACTATTTGATTAGCTAGACAATAGCATGAATACCAAAGGGGACAATGGGGTATTTTTCAGTCCTTTTAGGTGTGCAACGAGACATTTGGTTCGTATCCTATATCATTGAAGATCATAATGTTCATTAAGTACATGTATGGTCGGGGCTACTTATCCAAACCTTTAAGAAGAAGGAAAAGTTATGCTTTTTTGGACAAAAAGATGCCCATGCCCTTCTACACCATATTTTGGCGCTTTACGAATGTGAATTAATTAAACAACAAAATGCTGAACTAGATGGGAATGTACTTAGAAACTTCTGTGACAAATATATTCAAGCAATCTGATTCGAACCCAACACCATAAAAGAAGCTTACTTTCTTAGGTGACTGGAGAGACGAAAGGATCTCATCCTCATCTACAATACTTGATATTGTAGGAAGCTTTGTGGCCAAGAAGATATTAGATCTAAGAAAGTCAGCTAGTTTAGTATCATATGTGGGTAGATTAAGTGTGAGGGACTCCTAGCACTGAATTCGATTAAGATATTGATTGTCCTAGCTTTTGACTGGCCCGCATGGAAGCATAACCTAATTAGATGCTCAATCAAGGTAGTAAAATGAACAAATAAATTGTTGCTACTATTTCCCTGACTTGACCCTTCTCGTGCATCTTATATAATCTTTGCAGCATCCTCCCTCCTTGAAGGTACTAGAGATTTTGAAACTCCTGCCATAATCCAAAGAGTTTGTTGTAGGTATTGCTGAAGAACAACCGTGATGATGTGTTTGATCAATCGACCAATTTCTTCACGTTGGTGGTAAATTCTTGAAACTAATTGAGATAGAACTGTTAACCACTGATATGTTGGCAGATCCTTTAAACACTCTCGCACGATGCTTATTACCTGGTAGATTAAGGACAAAAGAGTACAAATATATATTTTTAGAAAGACAATGGAGGAGAGAATAATTACTAATTTGGTCAAAATAGGAATATCAATACAGTAAGATTATTACCTTCCCATGAACATTTTTTTATGTCTTTATTGGATGATGAACCACTTCATTGATAAATGCTCCCAAAGGGTTAACAACCTTGGAAGGGCTTGAAAGAGATTCTTATGACCCCTGTGAAGAACCTTTGTATAGAATAACAATACATCAGGAAGCTAAGACCACCAATGCTTTTCAATATTTAAATTCGTAGAAACAATAGTTACGGAAATAGATGAAATCAATTTGGGACCTAGCTCAAAATTCTCCTGTCATTTTCTAGCATTAACAAGCACCTCATCACAATACTTGGCTTTATAAAAGTATCCTTTGTCCGACTTGGGCTGCAGTTCCCTCACCCTATAATAAAGACCAATGACATCTTCCTTCTGCTTCTGACCAGTATAATGGATCCACCTGAGGGTTTTTGCAATATCTAGATTCTCATTCAGAGCTTGACTATTAGGTGGTAGGTTCAGTGGAACCAATGAAAGGCTGGTGATAGATGACATCACAACAGAGCCAATAACCTCCACTAGCATGTTCAGGTGTTTTTGTTGCAGCTCTGCAAGCATTGAGAATACTAGCACGAGAACCAGTTGCATGCACAGTCAATTTTTTTTATCCAAAAAAATATCCATCTTCTAAATGACTTCGAAGGATGGTAAATAGGACCAGCAAATACAGAATCTGACACATTTGGAAGCTAAAATCTTGAGGTTAAAGATAGGGCAATTATCTCTTCAACATAATTAGAGAAACAGGCCCACAATTCTGACCCCTCCCATTCATTCCATTAGAATCAGCTCTACTCTTGATCCTAGATGGAGGGATATTCAAAGGTTGTTTGCACTTTAGTGTCTGTCATGCAGAAACTGTAACATTTTCATCAAGTGATGCCTCAAGACCTGCAATCTTTAGCAGCTCCTGTATAGCCAATGCAATTGAGTCTTGGATAATGGCGTCAGGTGCAGCTTTAAAAGTCCTATCCAGATGCTTGTGGATCAACTCAAAAATCAAATCATCATCTAAGCAAGCAATTTTAAAGCGCTGGCTTGAAAAACCCTTTACTTTGGCAAGATCAACTGCACCAAGTGCTCCTAGGCAATCAGCACATACCAACTTCAGTCGTTGTCCAACTAAAGTCCTAGATTCATTTGTGCAACCTCTAAGGAAGGAAGTAATCAAAGAACTCAAGAAATTCATATCCAAACCTACTTCCCCAATGATAAAAGAGGTGACATCCTACATTCTCAGGTTGAACAATTTTCTCAACTCACAAGCCACCATATACCTAACATTCAAATTATCATTATGAAACCCACCAACAACATCGCACAATTGGACTTTCAAAGTCATTTGTCCATGTGTTTCTCATATCACTTTGTTCACTTTTGTTACGGTAGGAATGCTAGGCAAAGGAGGAAACTCACAGATATGCTGCTTTTAGATATTCCTCTTCCTAAAAACAATTTCTTCCAAGATTTCCACAATTTTACTTAAATTTGAAGAAGAATGCTCTTTATTTTGCTCTAACAAGGGAATAAGAGCGGCAAAAACTTGAGATATTACATGTTTAGTGCTAGAAGGTAACACTTTTACCAACTGCTTTATAAAAGTATGCAAGACACATAGACCATCAGCCTGCAATGACTCTTTATCTATAGCATGCATGAGAAAGACCACAAGTTTTGGTACATAAGTGCCAAGGAGGGACTCCATCATATTGATCAGCATCTCTATACATTTCATGCCTTGTTTCTATAGTGACAGATGTCACGCAACAATTTTTCGCACCCAAAAAAGACAAGTGAGAAAAACACAGTGCTCTCTCGTTAGAACTCATCCTCCTAGAAGGATGAGTGCGACTAGGTTTGAATTGAAAATTTGATTTGATTAAGGGCTTTTAGAAAACAATTTAGAGTCGCCACCTAACTTGATTAAGGTGAGTTAGGTCACCTAAAGACTAAGCACAATCCGAAGATTACACTTAGGGTTTTTAAAAAAGATTTTGAAAACTTCCTCAAAATAGAGTTTTTAAGAAAATAGGTTGTTTAGAAACCTTTGGAAAAGTGTAAGCCCTTTTTTGAAAATAACTCCAATTGGTCTTTGAAAATAGTGATCTAGGTTCGGAGGTTGGTTACGTATAGGGAAGACGCACTAAACCATCACCCTACCCCGCCCTTACGGTACCTACATGTCTATTTGCCCTAGGTTCACTCATTAAAGTCTTTGATTAATACATGTCTAAAACTATCCACTTTAGAAAAGAACTTTAAAAAGAAATTTGACATGATGCATGATATGCAAGTGCAAGAAAAGATTTTGATTTTTGAAAATAGATTTGAAAAGAACTTGATTTGATTTTGAAAGAAAGATTTGGAAATAGAAATTTGAAACTAGATTTTTGGGTTTGGAAGTTTAAGAAAAGTTATGAAATTGGAAGTTTGAAAAAGGTTATGGAATTGGGGATTTGGAAAAGTTATGAAAATAGAAGTTTGAAAAAGGTTGTGACCGCACCCATGAAGGTTGCCTACGTATCCCTTTTTTGAAAATCAGGTCACTCATAGTTCGAACAAGAGTCTGATAGAAAATAGAAGTTTTGATTTGAAAAAGAGTTTGAGTTGGAATTTTGATTGGAAGATTAGGAAATTGAACTTTGATTTGAAATTGACCTATAAGATTTGAAAAGATTGGACTTTGATTTAAAATAGAACTTGAGGATTTGAAATTGATTTTAATTTGGAAAGATAGAACTTGGAAGAAGAACTTGGAGGTTTAAGAAAGATTTGATTGGAAAGTTTGATTTAGAAAACATGGAGAGTTGGAGACTAGGAAAGATTGAATTTAGAAAATCTTGAAATTAGGAAAGTTTCGAAATAGGAAAATTCCGTTTTAGGAAAGCTTCATTTTAGAAAAGTTTTGAATTAGGAGAGTTTAAAATAGGAAAGATTTTGAAATTGGAAAGTTTTGAATTTAGCAAGTTTCAACTTAAGAAAGTTTCGAATTTGGAAAATTTCCTTGTAAGGAAAGATTTGATTAAGTTTGAGAAAGGTTTGGGATTTGAAAAGTTTTAGAATTAGGAAAAGTTTAGGTTTAGAAAGATTAAGAGGCTTAAAGTTTTAAGGAAAGATTTTAAAGTTTACGTTTTGAAAACTTAAGATTTAGGAAGGTATGAGATTAGGAAGGATTGGAATTTAAGAAAGATTTGGATTAGGAAGGATTGAGATTAGGAAAGGTTGAAATTAGGAAAAGGTTTGAATTTGATTTCTATTAAAAGATTGGATTTTATTTCTAAAAAGAGATGATTTGATTTTGTTTCCAAAAATAGAGGATTTGATTTAGTTTAAAAAACGGAAGATTTGATTTGAAATAGAATTGGAAAGGAGGAAATTTGGAAAACTTAGGTTTGGAAAGCCCTAGTTTTGGTATAGGAAAAGTAATTTTGGAAATCTAAGATTTGACGTAGAAAATAGAGATTTTGAAAATCTATGTTTCAATGCAAGATTGGAAATCATGTTTTAGGAGAGAAAATTAAGGTTTTCTAACCATGGCTCTAGGGCTTAACTTGGGCTTCGAGAAAAAGAGATTTTTGGAAAGTAGATATTTTGAAGTGAGTTCTAGGAAGGAAACTTGAAGAGAGTTTTTAGAAAGTGAATTTTTCTAGAAACCTTGGGGAAGGAATTTCAAAAGAATTTTTAGGAAAGTAAGTTTTTTTTAAGGGAATTTTTAGAAAGCAACTTTGGAAAGGAGACACTACAACAAATATCATATATTGCTATGAATTTTATTGTGACGAAATGAAATTTGTCGCGAAAGATATACCTACCGTGACAAAAATAATCTTGTCACAAAATGTCATACCAAGAGGTAAATTAGTGACAAAATAATATTTTGTCACAATGGTTTGTCACAAGAAGTCCGCAATTGTGACAAAAATCATTTGTCATGATAGTTTGTCAAGAATGTCATGGCGGGAAGTGTTGGTCAATGGCGGGAATAAACATTTGTGACATAACATTTTCATCACAATAAATTTGTCACAATAAAGTTTTATTTTTTATATATAGTGACAAACCAAACTTTGTCACAATAGGTTCTGTTTATTGTGACAAAGCTTTTAGTCACAACAAGCTTTTGTCATTGGTGGGATTAACATTTGTGACATAATATTTTCATCACAATAGATTTGTCACAATAAAGTTTCATTTGTGGATATATAGTGACAAAACATACTTCGTCATAATAGGGTCCGTTTATTGTGACAAAGTTTTTTGTCACAACGAGCTTTCGGCATTAATGGGATTAACATTTGTGACATAATATTTTCATCACAACAAATTTGTCATAGTAGTTGTTTTTTTGATATATTAGTGACAAAATAAATTTGTAGCGATAAATCTTTATTTTAACATATGACAATGAAACACTTCTCAACAAGTAAAACCTACTGGGACAAACTATTTTGGTCACAATAAATTCTACTCTCATAGATAGTGACAAAACTCTTTGTCATAATAGATTATTCTTATTGCAATGAAATTTTTTTGTCACAATAAACTTTGTTGGAAAACTAGGTATGTCACAATAAATACACATTTTGTGACGAAACTAATTTTTTGTACCAAAAAATCTTATTTCCATGCTATCTTTTTGGAGGTTTTAGGTACTAAAATCCTGGAACAGCCTTAGGATTGCCTTCAAACTTTGCACATAGAATAGTCTAGGCAAAAATGAGGTGTTGAAACAAACGGAACTAAAATAATCACTCATGATGAGGGATTTACAGCATTTTCACGGTTTTGGAAACTTCAATGTTATTTTTAGGTAATTTTTTGAGGTTTTTAGATAGCCATCAAACTTTTCATGTAAAATGATATAGGAAAAAATGAGGTACATATGAAAACAAATGGAACTAAAAAAGGACTCCAAAGTAGAGAGTTAGATCATTTCACTATTTTGCAAACTTGTTTACAATTTTGGGTCGTTTTTTGGTCTTGAGGTACAGAAATCCCTAAACGACCTCAGATAGCCATAAAACTTAACATGTGAAAAGATCTAGGCAAAAGTGAGGCGCAAAAATAAATGGAATTGAAGAAGGGATCTGGAGTATAGAGTTAGACTATTTGCACTGTTTTGAAAACTCTTTTGTAATTTTTGAGTCTTTTTTGGGGTTTCATGTACTATAATCGCGAAACGGCCTCGGATAGTTATGAAACTTTACACATGGAATGATGTAGTCAAAAGTAAGGTGTGAAAAAAAAAAAACAGAACTAAAAAACGACTTCGAAGTAGAGAGCTAGAGTATTGTTATTGTTTGGAAACTTTTATGTTATCTTTCGATTGTTATTTGGGATTTACGGTACTAAAATCTCGAACGGCCTTAGATAGCCATGAAATTTACTCCTGGAATGATCTATGCAAAAGTGAGGTGTGAAAATAAATGGAACTAAAAGAGCACTCCAGAATAGAGAGTTAGAGCATTTTCACAATTTTGGAAACTCTTTCATAATTTTCGAGGTCTTTTTTTGGTTTCGAGAAACTAAAATCCTGAAACGGCCTCTGATGGCCATGAAACTTTACACATGGGATGATCTAGGAAAAAGTGAGGTTTGACACAAAACAGATCTCAAAAAGGACTCCGGAATAGGGAGTTAGTCCATTTTCACAGTTTTGGAAACTCTTTTGTACTTTTCAACCCGTTTCGGTACTAAAACCCTCAAACGATCTCAAAAGTCTGTCAAACTTCACACGTAGCATGTTCTAGGCACGGCTGACGTGTGAGAAGAAATGGCACGGTTGCCGAACTCACGGTGTTAGAGTTGTGGCATTTTTTCCTTATTTTTTTTTTATGAGAAAAACGTGTTTTCCAAGCCGTTATGGTACTAAAACCCCCAAACAGCCTCAAAAATCCGTCAAACTTGACATGTAGCAAGTTCTAGGCATGGGTGACGTGTGAAAAAAAGACGGCACGGTTGTAGGACTCACGGTGTTAGAGTTGTGATAGTTTTTCCTTACTTTTTTTTGAGAAAAAACTATTTTTCAACTCGTTTCGGTACTAAAACCCTCAAACGGTCTCAGAAGTCTGTCAAACCTCACACATAGCATGTTCTAGGCATGAGTGACGTGTAGGAAGAAACGGCACAGTTTTCGGACTCTCGGTCTAAGAGTTCTGATATTTTTTCCGTACTTTTTTTTTTTTTAGAAAAACATGTTTTTAAAGCCCTTTCAGTACTAAAACCCCCGAATGGCCTCGGAAGTCCGTCAAACTTGACACGTAACATGTTCTAGGCACAAGTGATGTGTGGGAAGAAACAGCACGGTTGTCGGACACCCGGAGTTAGAGTTGTGATATTTTTTCCTAACTTTTTTTTTTTAGAAAAAACAGTTTTTCAACTCGTTTCGGTACTAAAGCCCTCAAATGCTCACAGAAATCCGTCAAACTTAACACGTAGCATGTTCTGGGCACGAGTAATGTGTGGGAAGAAACGGCACGGTTTCTTGACTCAAGATGTTAGAGTTGTGGCATTCTTTCTATACTTTTTTTTGAGAAAAACGTGTTTTTCAAGCCGTTATGGTACTAAAACCCCAAAAAGCCTCGGAAGTCCGTCAAACTTGACACGTCGCAAGTTCTAGGCATGGGTGACGTGTAGAAAGAAATGGCACGGTTGCCGGACTCACGGTATTAGAGTTGTGATATTTTTTTCATACTTTTTTTTTGAGAAAAACGTGTTTTTCAAGCACTTTCGGTACTAAAACCCCAAACGGCCTCGGAAGTCCGTCAAACTTGACACGTAGCAAGTTCTAGGCACGGGTGATGTGTGGAAAGAAATGGCACGGTTGTCGGACTCCCGGTGTTAAAGTTGTGATATTTTTTCCTTACTTTTTTTTGAAAAAAAACTGTTTTTCAACTCGTTTCAGTACTAAAACCCTCAAATGGTCATAGAAGTCCGTTAAACTTCACACATAGCATGTACTAGACACGAGTGATGTGTGGGAAGAAATGGCACGGTTTTCGGACTGACGGTGTTAGAGTTGTGATATTTTTTCCTTACTTTTTTTTTAGAAAAATGTGTTTTTCAAGCCGTTACGGTACTAAAACCCCCAAACAGCCTCGGAAGTCCGTCAAACTTGGCACGTAGCAAGTTCTAGGCACGGGTGACGTGTAGAAAGAAACGGCATAGGTGACGTGTAGAAAGAAATGGCACGGTTTCCGGACTCACAGTGTTAGAGTTGTGATATTTTTTCCTTACTTTTTTTTTGCGAAAAATGTGTTTTTCAAGCAATTTCGGTACTAAAACCCCCAAACGGCCTCAGAAGTCCATCAAACTTGACACGTAGCATGTTCTAGGCACGAGTGATGTGTGGGAAGAAACGACACGATTGTCGGACACCTGGAGTTGTAGTTGTGATATTTGTTCCTTACTATTTTTTGAGAAAAAACTGTTTTTCAACTCGTTTTGGTACTGAAACCCTCAAACGGTCACAGAAGTCTGTCAAACTTGACACATAGCATGTTCTAGGCATGAGTGACAAGTGGGAATAAATCGCACGGTTGCCGGACTCACAGTGTTAGAGTTGTGATATTTTTTCCTTACTTTTTTTTTGAGAAAAACGTGTTTTTCATGCACTTTCGGTACTAAAACCCCCAAACGACCTCGAAAGTCCGTCAAACTTGACCCGTAGCAAGTTCTAGGCCTGGGTGATGTGTGGAAAGAAACGGCACAATTGTCAAACTCCCGGTGTTAGAGTTGTGATATTTTTTCCTTACTTTTGTTTGAGAAAAAACTGTTTTTCAACTCGTTTCGGTACTAAAACCCTCAAACGGTCATAGAAGTCCATTAAACTTCACACATAGTATGTTCTAGGCACGAGTGACGTGTGGGAAGAAACAGCATAGTTGTCGGACTCACGGTGTTAGAGTTGTGGCATTTTTTCTATTTTTTTTAGTAAAACGTGTTTTTTAAGCCGTTAGAGTACTAAAACCCCCAAACAGCCTCGGAAGTCTGTCAAACTTGACGCGTAGCAAGTTCTAGGCACGGGTGACGTGTAGAAAGAAACGGCATAGGTGACGTGTAGAAAGAAATGGCACGGTTTCCGGACTCACAGTGTTAGAGTTGTGATATTTTTTCCTTACTTTTTTTTTTGAGAAAAATGTGTTTTTCAAGCAATTTCGGTACTAAAACCCCCAAACGGCCTCAGAAGTCCATCAAACTTGACACGTAGCATGTTCTAGGCACGAGTGATGTGTGGGAAGAAACGGCACGGTTGTCGGACACTTGGAGTTGTAGTTGTGATATTTGTTCCTTACTATTTTTTGAGAAAAAACTGTTTTTCAACTCGTTTTGGTACTGAAACCCTCAAACGGTCACAGAAGTCTGTCAAACTTGACACATAGCATTTTCTAGGCATGCGTGACAAGTGGGAATAAACCGCACGGTTGCCGGACTCACGGTATTAGAGTTGTGATATTTTTTCCTTACTTTTTTTTTGAGAAAAACGTGTTTTTCATGCACTTTCGGTACTAAAACCCCCAAACGACCTCGAAAGTCCGTCAAACTTGACCCGTAGCAAGTTCTAGACCCGGGTGATGTGTGGAAAGAAACGGCACAGTTGTCAAACTCCCGGTGTTAGAGTTGTGTTATTTTTTCCCTACTTTTGTTTGAGAAAAAACTGTTTTTCAACTCGTTTCGGTACTAAAACCCTCAAACGGTCATAGAAGTCCATTAAACTTCACACATAGCATGTTCTAGGCACGAGTGACGTGTGGGAAGAAACAGCACGGTTGCCGGACTCACGGTGTTAGAGTTGTGGCATTTTTTCCTTTTTTTTTAGTAAAACGTGTTTTTTAAGCCGTTAGAGTACTAAAACCCCCCAAACAGCCTCGGAAGTCCGTCAAACTTGACGCGTAGCATGTTTTAGGCACGGGGGACGTGTTGAAAGAAATGGCATGGTTGCCGGACTGACGGTGTTAGAGTTGTGATATTTTTTCCTTACTTTTTTTTTAGAAAAATGTGTTTTTCAAGCACTTTCGGTATAAAAACCCCCAAACGGCCTCGGAAGTCCATCAAATTTGACATGTAGCATGTTCTAGGCATGCGTGATGTGTGGGAAGAAACAACACAGTTGTTGGACACTCGGAGTTAGAGTTGTGATTTTTTTTCCTTACTTTTTTTTTTTGAGAAAAAACTGTTTTTCAACTCGTTTCGGTACGAAAACCCTCAAACGGTCACAGAAGTCCGTCAAACTTGACACGTAGCATGTTCTAGGCACGAGTGACGTGTGGCAAGAAACAGCACGGTTTTCAGACTCACAGTGTTAGAGTTGTGGCATTTTTTCCTTACTTTTTTTTTAAAAAACGTGTTTTTCAAGCCGTTACGGTACTAAAACCCCAAAACAGTCTCGGAAGTCCATCAAACTTGACACATAGCAAGTTCTAGGCACGGGTGACGTGTAGAAAGAAACGGCACGGTTGCAGGACTCACGGTGTTAGAGTTGTGATATTTTTTCATTACTTTTATTTGAGAAAAATGTGTTTTTCGAGCACTTTCGGTCCTAAAACCCACAAACGGCCTCGGAAGTCCGTCAAACTTGACATGTAGCATGTTTTAGGCATGAGTGATATGTGGGAAGAAACGGCATGGTTGTCGGACAGCCAGAGTTAGAGTTGTGAAATTTTTTCCTGAATTTTTTTTTAAGAAAAAACTGTTTTTCAACTTGTTTCGGTACTAAGACTCTCAAATGGTCATAGAAGTCCGTCAAACTTCACACGTAGCATGTTCTAGGCATAAGTGACGTGTGAAAAAAAATCGCACGGTTGCCGGACTCCCGGTGTAAGACTTGTGGCATTTTTTCCTTAATTTTTTTGAGAAAAAATTGTTTTTCAACGCGTTTCGGTACTAAAACCCTTAAACGGTCTCGGAAGTCTGCCAAACTTCACATGTAGCATGTTCTAGGTAGGAGTGACATGTGGGAAGAAACGACACAGTTGCCAGACTCTCGGTCTAAGAGTTGTGGCATTTTTTCCTTACTTTTTTTTGAGAAAAAATTGTTTTTCTACCCGTTTCGGTACTAAAACCCTCAAACGGTCTCGAAAGTCCTTCAAACCTCACACATCGCATGTTCTAGGCACGAGTGATGTGTGGGAAGAAGCGGCACGGTTGCCGGACTCTTTGTCTAAGAGTTGAGATATTTTTTCCTTACTTTTTTTTGAGAAAAAACTGTTTTTCAAATCTTTTCGGTGCTAAAACCCTCAAAAAGTCTTGGAAGTCCGTCAAACTTCACAAGTAGCATGTTCTAGACATGAGTAACGTGTGGGAAGAAACCGCACGGTTGCTAGACTCTCGGTCTAGGAGTTATTGCATTTTTTCTTTACTTTTTTTTTGAGAAAAAACTGTTTTTCATTCTGTTTCGGTACTAAAACCCTCAAACGGTGTCGAAAGTCCGTCAAACTTCACACGTAGTATGTTCTAGCCATGAGTTACGCATGGAAAGATGCGGCACAGTTTTCGGACTCTCGGTTTGAGAGTTGTGGCATTTTCTGCATACTTTTTTTTGTGAAAAAACTGTTTTTCAACCCGTTTCGGTACTAAAACCCTCAAACGGTCTCGGAAGTCCGTCAAACTTCACACCTACCATGTTCGAGGCACGAGTGATGTGTGGGCAGAAACCGCACGGTTGCCGGACTCTCGGTCTACGAGTTGTTGCATTTTTTCCTTACTTTTTTTTGAGAAAAAATTATTTTTCTACCCATTTTGGTACTAAAACCCTCAAATGGTCTCGGAAGTCCTTCAAACTTCACACGTAGCATGCTCTAGGCACGAGTGATGTGTGGCAAGAAGCGGCACAGTTGCCAGACTCTTTGTCTAAGAGTTGAGATATTTTTTCCTTTCTTTTTTTTGAGAAAAAACTATTTTTCATCCTGTTTCGGTACTAAAACCCTCAAACGGTCTCGGAAGTCCGTCAAACTTCACACGTAGCATGTTCTAAGCATGAGTGATGTATGGAAAGATGTGGCACAGGTTTCGGACTCTCGGTCTGACAGTTGTGGCATCTTTTGCATACTTTTTTTTGTGAAAAAACTATTTTTCAACCCGTTTCGGTTCTAAAACCCTCAAACGGTCTTGGAAGTCCGTCAAACTTCACACGTAGCATGTTCAAGGCACGAGTGACGTGTGGGAGGAAACCGCACAGTTGCCGGACTCTCGGTCTAGGAGTTTTTGCATTTTTTCCTTACTTTTTTTTTTTTTAGAAAAAACTATTTTTCAACCCGTTTCGGTACTAAAACCCTTAAATGGTCTCAGAAATCCATCAAACATTACACGTAACATGTTCTAGGCACGAGTGACGTGTGGGAGAATCCGCACGGTTGCTGGACTCTCGGTCTAGGAGTTGTGGCATTTTTTCCTTACTTTTTTTTGGAGAAAAAATTCTTTTTCAACCCGTTACGGTACTAAAACCCTGAAACGGCCTCGGAAGTCCGTCAAACTTCACACGTGGCATGTTCTAGGTAGGAGTGACGTGTGGGAAGAAATGGCATGGTTGCCAGACTCTCGGTCTAATAGTTGTGTCATTTTTTCCTTACTTTTTTTTTGAGAAAAAATTATTTTTCTACCCGTTTCGGTATTAAAACCCTCAAATGGTCTCGGAAGTCCTTCAAATTTCACACGTAGCATGTTCTAGGCATGAGTGATGTGTGTGAAGAAGCGGCACGGTTGTCGAACTCTTTGTCTAAGAGTTGTGATATTTCTTCCTTACTTTTTTTTTTGAGAAAAAACTGTTTTTGAAATCTTTTCGGTACTACAACCCTCAAACGGTCTCGGAAGTCCATCAAACATCACACGTAGCATGTTTTAGGCACGAGTGACGTGTGGAAAGAAACCGCACGGTTGCCGGACTCTCGGTCTAGGAGTTGTTGCATTTTTTCCTTACTTTTCTTTTGAGAAAAAACTATTTTTCAACCCGTTTCGGTACTAAAACCCTCAAACGGTCTCGAAAGTCCATCAAACTTCACACTTAGCATGTTCTTGGTAGGAGTGACGTGTGGGAAGAAACAGCACGGTTGCCAGACTCTCAGTCTAATAGTCGTGTCAATTTTTCTTTTTTTTTGAGAAATTTTTTTTTTCTACCTGTTTCGGTACTAAAACCCTCAAACAGTCCCGGGAGCCCGTCAAACGTTACACATAGTATGTTTTAGGCACGAGTGACGTGTGGGAAGAGACCGCACAATTGCCGGACTCTCGGACTAGGAGTTGTCGCATTTTTTCCTTACTTTTTTGTGAGAAAAAACTGTTTTTCAACCCGTTTCGGTACTAAAACCCCCAAACGGTCTTGGAAGTCCACCAAACTTCACACATAGCATGTTCTAGGCACGAGTGACGTGTGGGAAGAAACCGCACAGTTTCCGGACTCTCGGTCTAGGAGTTGTTGCATTTTTTCCTTACTTTTTTTTTGAGAAAAAACTGTTTTTCAACCCGTTTCGGTACTAAAACCCTCAAACGGTCTCGGAAGTCCTTCAAACTTCACACGTAGCATGTTCTAGGCGCGAGTGATGTGTGGAAAGAAGCGGCACGGTTGCCAGACTCTTTGTCTAAGAGTTGTGATATTTTTTCCTTACTTTTTTTTGAGAAAAAATTGTTTTTCAAAACTTTTCGGTACTAAAACCCTCAAACGGTCTCGGAAGTCCGTCAAACTTCACACGTAGCTTGTTCAAGGCACGAGTGACGTGTGGGAAGAAACCACACGGTTGCCAAACTCTCGGTCTAGGAGTTGTTGCATTTTTTCCTTACTTTTTTTTGAAAAAAAACTGTTTTTCAACCCGATTCGGTACTAAAACCCTCAAACGGTCTCAGAAATCCGTCAAACTTTACACGTAGCATGTTCTTGGTAGGAGTGATGTGTGGGAAGAAACGGCACGGTTGCTAGACTCTTGGTCTAATAGTCGTGTCAATTTTTCTTTACTTTTTTCTGAGAAAATTTTTTTTCTACCCGTTTCGGTACTAAAACCCTCAAACGGTCTCGGAAGTCTGTCAAACCTTACACATAGTATGTTTTAGGCACGAGTGACGTGTGGGAAGAGACCGCACAGTTGCTGGACTCTCGGTCTAGGAGTTGTGGCATTTTATCCTTACTTTTTTTGAGAAAAAACTGTTTTTCAACCTGTTTCCGTACTAAAACCCCCAAACGGTCTCGGAAGTCCTCCAAACTTCACACGTAGCATGTTCTAGGCACGAGTGACGTGTGGGAAGAAACTGCATGGTTTCCGGACTCTCGATCTAGGTGTTGTTGCATTTTTTCTTTACTTTTTTTTGAGAAAAAACTGTTTTTCTACCCGTTTCGGTACTAAAACCCTCAAACGGTCTCGGAAGTCCGCCAAACTTCACACGTAGCATGTTCTAGGCACGAGTGACGTGTGGGAAGAAACTGCACGGTTGCCGGACTCTCAGTCTAGGTGTTGTTGCATTTTTTCTTTACTTTTTTTGGGAAAAAACTGTTTTTCAACCCGTTTCGGTACTAAAACCCTCAAACGGTCTCGAAAGTCCTTCAAACTTCACACGTAGAATGTTCTAGGCGCGAGTGATGTGTGGGAAGAAGCAACACGGTTGCCGGACTCTTTGTGTAAGAGTTGTGATATTTTTTCCTTACTTTTTTTTGAGAAAAATTTGTTTTTCAAATCTTTTCGGTATTAAAACCCTCAAACGGTCTCGGAAGTCCGTCAAACTTCACACGTAGCTTGTTCAAGGCATGAGTGATGTGTGGGAAGAAACCGCACAGTTGCCAAATTCTCGGTCTAGGAGTTGTTGCATTTTTTCCTTACTTTTTTTTGAAAAAAAATTGTTTTTCCACCCGATTCGGTACTAAAACCCTCAAACGGTCTCAGAAATCCGTCAAACTTTACACGTAGCATGTTCTAGGCACGAGTGACGTGTGGGAAGAAACCGCACGGTTGCCGGACTCTTGGTCTAGGAGTTGTGGCATTTTTTCCTTACTTTTTTTGGAGAAAAAACTGTTTTTCAACCCGTTACGGTACTAAAACCCTGAAACGGTCTCGAAAGTCTGTGAAACTTCACACATGGCATGTTCTAGGTAGGAGTGACGTGTGGGAAGAAACGGCACGGTTGCCAGACTCTCGGTCTAATAGTTGTGGCATTTTTTCCTTACTTTTTTTTGAGAAAAAATTGTTTTTCTACCCGTTTCGGTACTAAAACCCTCAAACGGTCTCAGAAGTCTTTCAAACTTCACATGTAGAATGTTCTAGGTATGAGTAATGTGTGGGAAGAAGCGGTATGGTTGCCGGATTCTCAGTCTAAGAGTTGTGATATTTTTCCCTTGCTTTTTTTTTGAGAAAAAACTGTTTTTCAACCCTTTTCGGTACTAAAACCCTCAAACGGTATTGGAAGTCCGTCAAACTTCACACGTAGCATGTTCTAGGCACGAGTGACATGTGAGAAGAAATCGCATGCTTTCCGGACTCTCAGTCTAGAAGTTGTGGTATTTTTTCCTTCCTTTTTTTTTAGAAAAAACTGTTTTTCAACCCGTTTCGGTAGTAAAACCCTCAAACGGTCTCGAAAGTCTGTCAAACTTCACACGTAGCATGTTCTAGGCACGAGTGACGTGTGGAAAAAAATGGCACGGTTTCCAAACTCCCGGTGTAAGAGTTGTGATATTTTTTCCGTACTTTTTTTTGTGAAAAAACTGTTTTTGAACCCGTTTCGGTACCAAAACCCTCAAACGGTCTCGGATGTCCGTCAAACTTCACATGTAGCATGTTGTAGGCATGAGTGACGTGTGGGAAGAAACAGCACGATTGCCGGACTCTCGGTCTAAGATTTGTGGCATTTTCTCCATACTTTTTTTTTGTGAAGAAACTGCTTTTCAACCCGTTTCGGTACTAAAACCCTCAAACAGTCTCGGATGTCTGTCAAACATCACACGTAGCTTGTTCTAGGCACGAATGACGTGTGGGAAGAACCGGCACGGTTGCCGGACTCTCAGTCTAAGAGTTGTGATATTTTTTCCTTACTTTTTTTTTAGAAATATTTGTTTTTTTATTGACAATCGTGTTAATTTTTTTACTTGTGTTATATATAAGAATTTTCTTTCGTATTTTTAAGACATTGTACTCATTGTTGTAGGAAGGAGTAAAGGTTTCTTTGCTTTGTTTTGGTGTTCCGAAACTCGAATTAGTCGAAGGACTTCTGATTAGTATGAATCTTTTGGCAGAAGTTGGTGGAGAACCATTGGGTCCAAATTTCTATAAATTTTTTGTTCAGAATGCCCAGAAATCTAATGCTCTCTTAGAAAGATCTCGGCAACATATTAAAATTGTTGAAAAATCTGTCGACGACATGTAGCTTGGCATTCTCGTGATGTAAATTACATTTTTATTTCAATAACCCCATATAAATACATGCATATTTATTAATTATCTTTATTGTGTAATTTATTATTTAATCTAATATTTTGATGTTTCTTTTTTCAGGTTATTCTTAAAGAATAAGTCGATGATGCTTCTATAAGGCCTAATTTTGTGATAAACTAAAAACTATTTTATTGTATGGATGTTGGATTAGGAATGTTATGTACAATTTAAGTTTGGCTTTCCAAAAATTTATGTACAATTTATTTTTTTGGTTCCACCAGTTTTTTTTTTTTTTTGTTTTTGCAAAAATGAAAATCTAGAACTAGCTAGGGCCTTAATCACACTTTGTAAGGTCTAAAAAAAATTGAGGACTCCAAAAAATTTTGACCTATCCTCCATCTCATCTTTTGGGTTTATATTTTTTTAATCTAGAATGGACATACACTCGTAATATTTGATTGTACATAAAGGTTTTAAAAATTTCTTCTGAATGCCTCGTAATCTTAACTTTCAAATTGCAACAAGGATTAAAATATAAAATTTAGCTGTGTTCAAGTGTACTTGGACATGAGAATTAAACAAATCTGACCCTTAGATACATACCCGCACATGACACCCGTACCCGAGTCCAATAACATAGCTTAGCATATAAGGTTTCTAAAAAGTTGGGCCTTCCAAAAATTTGGTTCCACCAGTTTTTATTTTTTTATTTTTTTGTGTTTAAGTTATCTAGTTTGATTGATTTTGAGCCTCATTTTTAGAGTGTTTTTTTTTTCTCATCTGGTATGGGTTTTTTTTTTTTTTTTTTTTTGCAAAAAAGAAAATGTAGAACTAGGACCTTAATCACACTTTGTAAGGTCTAAAAAAATTTGAGGACTCCAAAAAATTTTTGAACTATTCTCCGTCCCATCTTTTGGGCTTGTATTTTTTTTAATTTGGAATGGACATACAATAGTAGTATTTGATTGTAAATAAAGGTTTTAAAAATTTCTTGTGAATGCCTTGTAGGAAAATATATTGGCGAATTAATCAAAGTAATCTGAACTTTGAAATTGCAACAAGGATTAAAATATAAAATTTAGTTGTGTTCAAGTGTCCTTGGACATGAGAAATAAACAAATTCGATGCTTAGACACGTACCCGCATATGACACCCGTACCCGAGTCTAATAATATAGCTTAGCATATAAGGTTTTTGAAAAGTTGGGCCTTCCAAAAATTTATGTACAGTTTATTTTTTTGGTTACACCAGTTTTTTGTTTTTGTGTGTCTTTAAGTTAACTAGTGTAATTGATTTTGAGCCTTATTTTTATAGTGTTTTTTTTTCTCATTTGGTGTGGGTTTTTTTTTTTTTTTTGCAGAAAAGAAAATGTAGAACTAGGACCTTAATCACACTTTGTAAGGTATAAAAAAAATTTGTGGACTCCAAAATTTTTTTACCTATCCTCCATCTCATATTTTTTGTTTATATTTTTTTAATTTGGAAAGGACATACAATCGTAATATTTGATTGTAAATAAGGGTTTTAAAAATTTCTTGTGAATGCCTTTTAGGAAAATGTATTGGAGAATTAATCAAAGTAATCTTAACTTTCAAATTGCAACAAGGATTAAAGAAATACTAACTCAATGGTGTAGTGCTTGTTTATTAATTGTTGCAAATAAGATATAAAGAAAAAAGTTAAAAATATTCAATGATAAAAAGAAAAAACTTAATTTTCAATTCCCCAAAAATAAGTTGGTTTTTGTTATACAATGGGACATGTAATAATTAGGTAATTGCCAAAAATTCTAGCTATTGTTAAGGGAAAACCGTTGTATTAGTAACTGACCAATATTATAAAAATAGCTAAAATTATTAAAAATCTTAATCTTCTAAGCAAATCTGTACAAACGGCCACGTTTAACAACCCGAGCTGTCTGGAGGGAAAAACTTTCCCCTTCCCTCTAAAATATGATTTTCCCCTTCCTTACCTTACCGGTCGTGACTCTTCCTTCAAACCTAAACCAACTAGGTTTCCTTGCCTCACTTTGACACTTCTCTCCGAGCAGGTCAGTTTATTTTTTCTTTCTTGAAATTGCTTCCTCTGTATCACTACATATTATGACTTCACAGTTTGTACAAGCAATAAGCGATTTTTTCTATGGTGTGATTGTAGCAGCGGCTGCCTTGTGAGCAATCGATCTGTCACCATCCACTCGCATTGAACACTTTATCAAGTATGATTTTTTGTCTCAACAAGTCATTATATTTTTTGTTGTGATTTTAGCGTGCGATTTATGTTAATTGCTTTATATAATGGCTGTGTTCAGTTGCATCACTTTTGTGTGCTGGGTTTTCTATACATACATTTATACATAGAGACAAATTCACACACACACACACACACACACACAGATGTAGAGAGAGGAAAAATGGGTTTGCAATGGGAGTGAGAGGCCCAACTAGGAGCCAAGATATGTACAAAGTTCAGTTAATGACAAAAAAAAAATACAAATTTATCTATTTGTGGAATGTGCAAAATGGGTTTGCAATGGTGTTATTGTTCATGTATAGATTGAGATTTTGGTGTGTTATCTACTAATTTCTTTGAGTACCTGATTCAATTGAGTAAATTTTGTAGTATATTGACTTGCTTCTTCCTTTTTTCTTTTTTTTTTTTTTGTTTTTTGTTGTTTGGGGAATTGATTTTATTATGTCATTCTCTGTGAAATCAAGGGCTTTATTTTTTGTTTTTTGAAATTTTACCTTCAAATCCCATATTATATAATCTCTCTCTTCCATTGTTCCTCTCATATTTTTCCAAAGTCCCCCCCTTTTTTAAACATTCACAGCATTCTTTAACAACATAGCAGAGTCTTATGGTGTTTTCTGGTAACATCTTCACAAAGTTTGCAGCTTAAGGCATAGTCTTAAGGAGTTATCTTTTATGTAAATAAGTGGACCAAAATGTCTTCAGATTTTATTCCTTTAAACCTACCCAATTCATAACATTCACACTCAATTAACCATTTAAAACAGTGATTTTACTATACAATAGATGTGATCTCCTCAAAGCCAACTAGCATCATATTAGGTGATAAGGAACTTGATAGTATTCTTAGGTGAAAACATGGTCTCTGTTTACTGTATATATCTTTTTTATTTATGATATATATGTATTTGTATAAGTTTTACTCTGGACTAGTGGTGCAGGTTTAGAATATAAAATGTGTTTTTTTTCATGACCCATGATTGGTGAAAACACTCGTTCACTTGATTGGTGATTCAATTGAGTAAATTTTATAGTATATCGACTAGCTTCTTCCTTTTTTTTTTTTGGTGTTTAGGGAATTGATTTTTTATTTCATTCTCTGTGAAATCAAGGGCTTTTTTATTTTATTTTTTAAAATTTTACCTTCAAATCCCATATTATATAATCTCTCTCTTCAATTGTTCCTCTCATATTTTTCCAAAGTCCCCCCTTTTTGAAACATTCACATCATTCTTTAACTGCAAATTCGAGTCTTAAGGTGTTTTTTGGTAATATCTTCACAAAGTTTACTACTTAAGGCATTGTCTTAAAGGAACCATCTTGCATGTAAATAAGTGGACCAAAATGTCTTCAGATTTTATTCTTTTAAACCTACCCAATTCATAACATTCAGACTCAATTAAACATTTAAAGCAATGATCTTAGGTGAAAACATGGTCTTTGTTTACTCTATATATCTTTTTTATTTATGATATATATGTATTTGTATAAGTTTTACTCTGGACTAGTGGTGCAGGTTTAGAATATAAAATGTTTTTTTTTTCATGACCCATGATTGGTGAAAACACTCGTTCACTTGATTGGTGATTCAATTGAGTAAATTTTGTAGTATATCGACTAGCTTCTTCATTTTTTTTTTTTTTTGGTGTTTAGGGAATTGATTTTTTATTTCATTCTCTGTGAAATCAAGGGCTTTTTTATTTTATTTTTTAAAATTTTACCTTCAAATCCCATATTATATAATCTCTCTTCCATTGTTCCTCTCATATTTTTCCAAAGTCCCCCCTTTTTTAAACGTTCACATCATTCTTTAACTGCAAATTCGAGTCTTATGGTGTTTTTTAGAAATATCTTCACAAAGTTTACTACTTAAGGCATAGTCTTAAAGGAACCATCTTGTATGTAAATAAGTGGACCAAAATGTCTTCAGATTTTATTCCCTTAAACCTACCCAATTCATAACATTCAGACTCAATTAAACATTTAAAGTAGTGGTTTTATGATACAATAGATGTGATCTGCTCAAAACCAACTAGCATCATATTAGGTGATAAGGAACTTGATAGTGTTCTTAGGGGAAAACATGGTCTCTGATTACTCTATATATCTTTTTTATTTATGATATATATGTATTTGTATAAGTTTTACTCTGGACTAGTGGTGCGGATTTAGAATATAAAATGTGTATTTTTTTCATGACTCGTGATCGATGAAAACACTCGTTCACTTGATTGGTGATAGGGATACATTGATGGATAGAAGTTGGATGCAACTTCAGGAAAAATGGTTTCTGAGTACATTCAGGGGGTT
Organism: Euryodendron excelsum; assembly: GCA_033060915.1. Taxonomy (NCBI): domain Eukaryota; kingdom Viridiplantae; phylum Streptophyta; class Magnoliopsida; order Ericales; family Pentaphylacaceae; genus Euryodendron; species Euryodendron excelsum. The sequence goes on along the minus strand of CM065384.1, from coordinate 5,975,250 downwards.
CAGAAGTTTATGGATGCTGCAACACCTCATGCAGACAAAGCTGGTAGAATTCAATGTCCGTGTACAAGATGTCAAAATGTGTATGTGAGGCAATTATCTATTGTTAAGCAACATTTGTTTCTATATGGGATTTTAGAGGACGACACCCGATGGACACATCATGGTGAACCTATTCAATTGCCAGACCACAATGAAGGTCATGAATCATGTGATCATGATGGCATGGATGATCATGATGAGTATCTATATAATGACGTTGCAGAAATATTAGATGATGTTCAAAGGGGAACCTTTATGCATACTAGTGGAGGGGAAGAATCTAGTAGTGATCCTCTTATGTCCGAAAAAGCTAAGAAATACACTAGACTATTGGCAGATGCACAGCTTGATTTGTATTCGGGTTGCCAAAAGTACTCTAAGTTGTCTTTCCTTGTTAAGTTTCTTCATGTGAAGACAACTTATAATTGTAGTGACAAACTATTCAACAAATATTTGGAGCTGTTTAAGGATGCTCTTCCTTGTGGTGAGACACTTCCAACATCCTACTACGAGGCAAGAAAATTAATGCGTGATCTTGGCCTTGGTTACATCTCCATACATGCATGCCCGAATAATTGTGCACTATTTTGGAAAGAGTATAAAGATTTTCAACAATGTCCGAATCAGAATTGTCGAGCCTCTAGATGGAAGCCTAATTCAAGTAAGCATAAGAAGGTTCCTCAAAAAGTGTTATGCTATTTTCCTATTAAATACAGGTTTCAAAGATTATTTATGTCAAAGAAGACAGCTGAGGATATGAGGTGGCATAAAGAGAAGCGTGTCCAAGAAGAGAATAAAATTATGCATCCTGCTGATGCTAAAGCATGGCAAGATTTTGATAAGGAGCATGAGTGGTTTGCTCAAGATCCTCCCAATGTTCGACTTGGGTTAGCAAGTGATGGATTCAATCTATTTGGAAATATGAGCACTAGTTACAGTATGTGGCCAGTGGTTCTTATGCCTTATAATTTGCCACCTAGGAAATGTATGAAAGAGCACTTCTTCATGATGTCCTTGCTTATACCTGGACCAGAGTCTCCTGGAAATGATATTGATGTTTATTTACAACCATTGATAGATGAGTTGAAAGAATTATGGGAGAATGGTGTGGAGACATATGATGCATACAGTGGTAAGACATTTCAGTTACATGCTGCTGTAGTGTGGACCATAAATGACTTTCCTACCTATGCAATGTTATCTAGGTGGAGCACAAAAGGGAAACTAGCATGTCTGATTTGCAACAAGGATATATGTTCGCTTAGGTTGAAGAATGGGCAAAATCAATGTTACATGGGACATTGTCGATACTTGGATGACAACCATGTTTGGCGACGAAGCAAAAAATTTGATGGTAAGCCAAAGAAAAGGTCAGAACCTAAGATGTTGTCAGGGGATGATGTGCTTGGGCAACTAACTCATATTCCTAATAATGTTACATGGGAAAATCCACCGAATAAAAGGAAGCAAAAACGTACGGAACAAGAATTGAATTGGACAAAAAAAGTATATTTTTTAAATTGCCTTATTGGTGGACACTAAAATTGCGACACAATTTAGATGTCATGCATATAGAGAAGAATATATGTGAGAATGTGCTGGGAACATTGATGAATATTAAGGGTAAAACGAAAGATTCCATGAAGGCTCACATGGATTTGGAGCTAATGGGAATAAGAGAGGAACTACATCTAAAACGAGATGGTAACAGGTTTTTAATCCCACCTGCATGCTATACATTAGCTTTACTTGAGAGAAGGAAATTTTGTGAATGGTTGGACTCTGTTAAGCTCCCCGATGGGTACGCATCAAACTTATCGCGTTGTGTCAATACTAGAGATTGTAAAATATTAGGGATGAAAAGCCATGATTACCATGTGTTCATACAACGTTTACTTCCAGTTGCAGCTCAAGGGTACTTAAGAAAGGATGTATACAATGTGTTATCTGAGTTGAGCCATTTCTTTAAGCAGTTGTGTTCAAAAGCATTGGATACAATGGTCTTGAAGCAGTTAAAAAATGACATTGCCGTAATATTATGTAAGCTCGAGATGATATATCCACCATCATTCTTCGTTATTATGGTCCACTTAGCAATTCACTTGCCACTTGAGGCAGAATTAGGCAGGCCAGTTCAGTACCGATGGATGTACTCCATTGAAAGGTGATTTCATATGTTTACATCCAATTTGGATGGTATAATCTTCTGAAAAGTTTATTAAATATGTTTATTGCTTTGATGTTAACATATTGTAGGTTTTTGGGTAAGCTTAAGCACTCTGTGCGTAATAAAGCCCGCTCGGAACGTTCAATTGCTGAAGCATATGCTGACAAAGAATGTCTTAACTTTTGTTCTATGTACTTGCGTGGTGTTGAGACAAGAGTCAACCGAGAAGAAAGAAATTATGATGGCGTTCAAGCGAAAATATGTGGTGGATTTTCTGTTTTCACACAAAAGGCAAGGATTTTAGGAGCTCCAATCTATGATGTTTTATCCTTATCTGATCTTAAAAAGCTTCGGTGGTATGTGCTTCACAATTGTCATGAAATAAATTCCTATTTAGAGTAAGTTAATTATCTTCCTATGGTTTTTAGTAATCAAAATCATAAATGCATTTATTAATTAGATCTTATTCTTCTATAAATCTATAAATAGCAATCACATGGAAGATATCCAGAAAGAGAGCCCCGTCAATGTACAACAGAGACACCAAGAGAATTTCCCTTCTTGGTTTGCAAACCATGTAAGCCTTTGTATTCGATTGAGTTTGATTTTGCCTTTCATATCTAATACATTTGTGTAATATATTCAATTTTGCATGTGACAGACTTCAAAGTTGCATGAGAATGGTTTAATTGGATCCAAAGACCCTCTTTATGTACTAGAGTTAGGTCCAGATCACCGAATCACATGATATACTGGTATAGTTGTCAATGGGATTAGGTTCCACACTGTGGATCGTGATAAATATCATCGTACTCAAAATAGTGGAATTGTTGTCAAAGGCGAACATCAATCAGAGGAAGCTGATTTCTATGGTGTGTTAACAGATATTATTGAGTTAAAATATTGCCATGGAAATCGTGTGTATATGTTCAAGTGTGACTGGTGGGACTTTGGTAATAAAAATACTGGAATAAAGAAAGATGGCCACTTGATCACTATTAACGTCTCCCGTAGATGGTACATGGATGACCTTTTTGTGCTGGCAACTCAAGCAAAGAAAGTTTTTTATGTTAATGACATAAAGAACGGTGATAATTGGAAAATTGTGCAGAAGACATATCCTAGAAACTTATATGAGGTTCCAGAGAAAGAAGAGAATGATGATGATGAAGGGACGATTCTCAATGATGAGTCGTATCAACAAATTGATTCAGACAATAAAAATGAAATTGCCGAATTTGATGATGGAAACATGAGCCCATTGTGTCGAACAGATGTTTGCCCAGACCAAGTTGATGTCGATATGATACTTCCAAGGACTGACTTCGTTTCATTGGACGATTCTTTTGATGATGATGTGGTCGATGAGGAAGATGATACTATAATTGATTATAACACCAATGATGGCACTAACAATGAGAAAGATGGTGACAATAATGAGGAGGAGGAGGAGGAGGAGGATGATGGTGATGATGATTATGATGATGTACAGTGTGACCATATATAACATAATCAAACTTATTTTTTGGTATTCTTTAATTTTCTATTTAATGACAAGTTTATGATATTAATGTTAGTGACTTAGATGTTTATACAGTTAGAGCAGGGAATGCCTTGTGAGCAATATGCTACCATCTCTCTTCATTGTTCACTTGATGAAGTAAGCTTTTCTCTCAACTTGTCATTGCCTACCATGTTGTGTTATAAATTATAGGTTCCGTGTATTAGTTTAGGAGTCTATAAGGATTTTTAGTTTTCCACATTGAGTGGTCTTTAGGAAATGATGGTTCAATTTACTGCTCTTATTTCTTATGTGCCTGGTCAATGTTTCCTCAAACCTTTTCAAGCAAATTGAAAGGTCATTTCATATATCATTCGAGAGCTATCTTTTGTATTTTAGGTTTGTTTGAAAATGGATTTTTCTGTAGTGGATTCGTGGTATGAGATAAAATATTAAGGGATATGTCATGATCTTATTTGATATGTTCTGCATGCATGTGTTTGCTGCATAGGAGAGAGTAACTAGGGTGTTCATTAATGTGCACTTGAATTCCTTCCAATTTAGATTTCTAAGAGTCTTTTTACCATTCCTGAGATATTTATGGGCCCCTCTTATTTAGTAAGCTTAGCTCTCTTTTTAAGGTCTTCAATTTTTCACACAAACAAAACATAGGAGTGTCTTCTACCTCCTGATTCCAACAACTTTGGATGGGGAATGAATTGATAATGATCATCCCAAAAATCAAAATATTTGATAGAGGCAACTTCCTTTTATACTTGCCACTCTCAAGGAACGTAATAGCTTAGAATGACTTGAAATCCCAGGGGTAGAAAACTCTGCCAGCATTTGTGATATATAATTTTTCTCCTATATATGAATAAGAGTACCAAGAAATAACATTCTTTTCAGCTTCTTTTATCATAATAGTTCAGTTATTCTTTCAATTTCTTTGACGGATCCTCATGCACTTTAGTTGCATAACTGATATAAATAATATGTTGAAGATCTTAAGGTGAGCATGAAAATTTAATTTGTTACCATACATTTTTCATGCACATATGCTAATTCAATTTTGATGTTATGGGAATAAAACTACTCTATTATTAAAGGTTTGTTGATCATGGCACCTGGTCACTCTAAGAGAGTTCGTGCACCAACGTCTGTGCATAATATTGTAATGGATCGGGATCTATCTAAGCCCACATCAGTGGGTCCTCAGTCACCCAGGTCAACAAGTGGCTCCCAGCCACCTACAACACCCATTGGTACTAACAGTAACGTAGGTAAGTAATTTTTCTTTACTCACAAAGTCTAATTCATTTTTATTTACATAATTACAGGTTACCATTTTCATTAGGCAATGGATAGATGTTCAATAATTATCCATGAAATTTTCATACTACATTTAATTTTTTTCCCTTGCAGCTTCTAACACATCTAAGAGAGGTCGTGGTGTGGCAATTGGATTTGAGGTTAAGAAGAGGTTGAAGTCTGGGGGTAAGATACAGGGAGTTCTTTTCCCTAAAGAGAGATGGTTAGCTGTGGGGCCGCAAGAAAAGATATTTAAGATGGAGGTAGGTGTTGTCACTCGCTTACTTACTCCACTTCGTGTTTTCTATTGGAAAGACATGACTCCTGCTTTGAAGGAACCCTTGTTTCAACACCTCGAGGTAATTACTTGAAAAGATTTTATGAAATCATTAGCTAGTTTTGATTACATTATAGTAACGTAGAATTATTATTTAGTATTGCTACTGCTGTGAATTATTCAATTTGTTTGTAGAGTGAATTTGAGATAAATCTTGAAGACCCACATGCAAGAGAGGTCGTTAATGCATCAATGGGCACGCGTTTCAGGCAATTTAAGTATCGATGCCATTTGCACTACAAGAAGTTTCGTACCCCAGAGGAGGCACGTGAACATCCCCCAACAAATGTTGAGCTTCATGATTGGATTCCTTTATGCGAGCATTTTGAGAGTGAGGAGTTCAAGGTGTGATATACATTTCATTTTGGTTGAATGAACATTATTATATATTGAACATACTAATAGTTTACTTTAACGTTTAATGCAGTCACAAAGCAAGGTAAACGAGAACAAGCGGTTAAAGTCTGAAGTCCCACACACTTCAGATTCTAAGTCCTATAGCCAGCGTTTATATGAAGTGGTATGATTCCAAAACCAATAGTTATGAAACCCACAATACTATTACTACCTAAAATTCATTCCAATTATTAATAGTACTTAGCAAAATTTATTGCATTTATGTTCTTTCTTGAATAAAACAGGAAAATTTAGAAATACCTCAAGAGCCTACTCAACTGGATTTGTATTATGATACTCATCGTAAGAAGGATGGCACATGGGTCCATCCGCGAGCTGAGCAGAATTATGTAAGATATTGTAAATACATTTTAGTAATGTACTTCAATAAGTACTAATTTAGTGAATTTTTTTATTACCCTGTAACTGCAGGAGTAGATGCAAGCTCTTTGCTCACATCCAACAGTGGAAGGAGGTGTTGAACTAACATAGGATTATATTTGTGAGGAAGTTTTGGGGAGGACAAAATTTGGCTATGCCCGTGGGCTCGAGTATGGGGTGAGAACTGCTAGATGTACTACATCAGGAGGGGCAACACGCATCCAGGCACAGAGGGCTGATGAGGCTGAGAGACGAGCTCAACAGTTTCATGATGAGGTACAACAATTACGGCAATCACAAAGTGATCTCCAAGAGCTAGTCCAGACATTGGTTGCACGACTTGATGGGGCATGAGCTTCTGGTTCACTTTATGGTAACTCATTTTTTTATATGTTTTACATTTTAATGTTTAAATCTATAAGGTGTTAGTTTATCTTTTGAGGAAATTGGCTAAAAATAATTTTGCTCTGTTTGTCTTTTGAAAGCTATAGCATTCTATTTTGGCCCAGATAACCTAATTTGTCTTTATATTTTAGTCGTGGGTGTTATTTGCCTTCATGATAAGTAGGATCATTGAGTTAATACTGTAGAAGCACATATCAGCATAATTACTTTTTCTTATCTTCAATAGTTGTGATTTATGCTGATTGTTGTTCCCCTGTTTTCTAATTTATTTTGAATGATGCAAAATTATGTAGGCATCTAATGGTATATTTGTCTTTTATTTAATTGGATGAGAATTCTTTGTGCCCATCTGATAATAAGCACATTTTTATATGATTTCTTATACTGTAATTGGTTATACGGAATGAGCTAAGCTTAACCACTAGGTACTAGTTTAGGGCAATAGCCATATAGGTTATGTGTAAACTTTATGAAAGCTTGCAAAATTTCATTATTGCTCATACAACAGTCGATTAATGACTCCAAATGCTAATCTATCTACATTTGTTTTGTGAGGTGTTTGATGAAATTAATTTTGTGTGTTGAATTGTGGTTACTTGGAAAGTAGCTACCGTGATTGTTTAGATATTTCCATTTATCAAAAACATAAATTGGGTCATTCTGATTTGAAGTTCTAAGAACATCTCATTGCTTCTTTGCCTGAATGTTATGTTTAGATCCAACTGTTGCTTAAACTACAATGAGTGTTAAGCTGATATTTTTGTTTCCTTTAAGGAACTCGAAAAAGGGTACTGACCCTAGCTACTACTTAATCGTCCTACTTTTATTTTGTCCTTTCAAATGTTTATCAGTTAGCATTTCTATTTATATTGAATCTTGATTTTCTTATTTTTGTGCCAAAAGTTCTCCTTTATGTTGTGAGTTTGCTATATTAAACTTGGGGATTTTGATGGTCAAATTTGGTGAAAATTGCCATCTTTCCTAATTATTTTGTAATATGGGTGTGTTTGGCATTTGTGGGTATATCAAAGCCTGTTGAGTGGTGTTATAATTTTATTAGAACACTGTGAATTGGTTGGCTGAGTGGTGTGTGTGTAGGGTGTTGTGGCAGCAGTTGAGTGGTGTTTGGGGTGCTGCCTTGTGTGGTTAAAGTGGTGGTTTGGTGTTACAAGTAGAGTGAGAGAAGGACTTAAAATTGAGAAAATAGTGTGTTCGGGTGAGATGATTATAGGGCTGCCATGGGCAGTGGCAGCAGTGTTCTGTAATTTTATTTTCTGTTTTGGGTTGATTTTCATGAAGAAAAGGAAGAGAAAGAGTTAGAGAGTGAACGAGTAAAGTTGTGGGGAAGTGTTACATTTTTTGGGTCCTAGGGAGCAAGGGAGGAGCAGCTGCAATTGCTGCTAATTGCAACAGTAAAGGTTGCCGGTGAGCAACCTTGATGAAGAAGAAGAAGAAGAAGAAAAGCAAGAGATGAGAGAAAGAAGCAAGGAAAGGAAAGGAAAGAGAGTGGAGAAAAAGAAAATAAAAGAAAAAGAAAAAAAGAAGAAGGAAAAAAAAAAGAGTTAATAGGGGAGAAAGGAGAGAACATTAATATAGTATCTAATTCATTGAAAGCAAGACCATGGAGCTATGGTGCACCTTAGTAACCTTGGTCCAATTGGGTAGAGTTTTATGCTTGCGTTCTCTCGAAAAATTATCTTTGTCGGAAATTGTCCTACCTAATATCTTTGAGTTCTTTCTAAAAATTATTGTGTTAGCATTAGCGATTAAGTTTTCAAACAGTTAATCATCATTTGCCTACAATTATTTGGTTTTAGAGTTAACTTCAATCTCTTTTTGTTTTGGCAAATAGGTGCAACCTCTGATTTGATTTGATTCTCACATATTCTGATCCAGCATTGGCGAAGTTAAAACAAAATTGATTTTCCTTCTAGCTTTCGTACAAAGACTTTTAATGTCTTATATTTTCTTGTAATGGTAGCAACATGATTTCACTTTTTGCATTGATCGTATTTTAAATTTAGCAATTAAAGATTGATATTTTATTTTAATTTCTGACAAGAGTTAAAACAATTGCTAGAATGATTTTCACTTAATATGAATGGTGTTTGCTACTTAAAATGCGAGCATGTTTTCTTTATTTAGTGATATCTCATTTGAGACTTGAAGAATGAAATTTATATGATTGCTATTTATATGTGTCCACACAGGTAGCCAACAAGATATTTCATAAAAATATAATAAAATTATTTGAAAATAATTGCAGGCTTGTGGTGACCAAATGAATTTATTACTAAAGCGGTTAGAACAAATGGTTTTGGTGACATGTTGTTTTGTCACAATAGACTCTATAGGCATCTGCAATTGATTGGTTAAAATAAACCTATTGTGACAATGGTTTTTGTCATCATAAACTTATTAAAATAAGACAAAGTCTATTGTAACAAATCATTTTGTCACAATAAATAGATCTAATTGTGACAATTTTGTTCATCGCCATAAATTGTCTTAGGGTGACAAGTTTTGTTTGTCGCAAGAGCTAAAATCTATTGTGACAAACAAGATTCGTCATCATAAATTTCTCATTCCAGTGAGGTCAAATATATAGTGACAAATGGATTCGTTATAATAAATTGATATAGTTGTGACAATTTTATTCATCACCATAAATTGTCTTATTGTGACAAATTATTCTGTCACAAGAGCTTAAAACCTATAATGACAAACACTATTTGTCAACATAACAAACCTATGGTGACGAGATCATTTGTCACCATTAATAGGTTTATTGTGACAAAAATGTTTGGTCACACACATATTTTGACGAATACTTTTGTCACAATATGTTTCTTAGGAACGTACTTTTTATGACAAAAGTAGGCATATGGTGACACAATATTGCACTTTTTATGATGAAATATGTTGTCACTATTTGTATTGTTATTGTGATGAAAACTTTCCGTCACTACATTTATTTGCTTATTTTGACAAGTTACTAGTTTTGTCACGAGAAACTTATTATGACGAGCTTCTTGTGACAAGCTAGTGACAAAATTTTTTCATCACAAAAAGTCTATTGTGACAAAAATATGACTTCTTGTGACAAAAAATTTCATAGCAAAAGCCTGAAATTGTTGTAGTGAGATTGGAGAGAATGTTTAGAAATTATATTGGAGAAGAGATTTTAGAAAGTAGATTTGAAAGATATTTTGGAGAGGATTTAAAAAGACGTTTTGGAAAGTGAGTTTGAAAAGCAATTTGGAAAGGGATTTGAATGTGGATTTTTGCAAGCTTCTAAAAATATCTCACTTTCCTAAAACGATTCTAACCATAAGAAGATTAGAACCACTCTAGGATTGTGATTTTGAAAATAAGTTTGGAAAAAGAATATTTGATGCAAGTTTTGAAAATAAGTTTGAAAACAAGTTTTGGAGATATGCATGATCATGATATGCACAATGCAAATTGGGGTTGTGAACATATAAAGTTAAAGGCTTCACCATATAATCTAGGAGACCAAACTCACGTGGTCTCCGGTTAGACTAAGAGAAAGCACCCGACACGGTGACTTTCAATAGCCTAATCCTACACATGAATCGAGGAGTCCCTTATTTCGAGCATACAAGAAAGGACGGTAGAAGATGTGGGTTAAAATAGAAGAAAACCCAAGTGGGTTAGGAGAGAGAAGAGGGAGGGAAAAATTATGTAAACGTAAATAGGTAGCCTACCTTGTGTCTTCTTTGTTTTGATTGCTTTATTTGCTTTATTTTACTTCGGTCTTTGAGAGCTTCCAAGTTGTAGCACTTTAAGTCTTCAATAGAGGTTTTAGAGGCTAGTATATGAGTGTATATGAGTGTATATGAGTGTATGTATGCTAGGATTTGGTGTATGGAAGCTAGGGTTTGGTGTATGAAGGCTAGGGTTTGGAGAGGCTTCGAGCTCTGTATACCGAATAGCAGAGTTTTTAGACTGTGTTTGCGGACCTTTTTCACACTGGAAAAGGCTATGTATTTATAGACAGAAGACTGAACTGGCGCTTGATACAGTGGCGTTAGGCCAAAATACCTAGTGGCACCACTAGGAGTGGTGCCAGGCCATTTTTTAGGAAACTTTTAAGGTCGGCAAGTAACGTATCTTTCAAAGATTTGGGCACCTATACTAGTGACTACCATGTAATTTTTAGCCTGGTTTCACTAGGAGTGACTCCGGAAGGTCCGAGAATGATTTAAAGGACCGGGAATGGCCTGGAGGGTTGGAAAGGCACAAAAACCCTAAAAATAGTGTCCTAGAGGTAACAGAGTTGAAAAATGATGACAGGACGTGTTTGAGGGGTTCACTGGTTCATTAGGGGCAAAACGGTCAATTAAGCCGAAAAAGTACCAGGGTGGACTTAGAATGTCCCAAAAAAGAATGAAGGCCTAGAAACATCAGCTAGAATGGTCCAGGAGGCTACCGATTTGATATGCATGACCGGTGTGGTTGGAAAAGGCGACTGGCCTGCCAGGGGCAAAACAGTTATTTTGCACCAAGTTTGCCAGAACTGACTCGAAATAACCTAGAAATGTATTAGAAGGCCGGGGATACTATCAAAAACATCCCCGGGAGGTTACCGGTTTGATACCCAGAGCCAGTGTGGTTCCTGAGGCACTCGAATGCCTAGGGGTAAAATGGTTATTTTGGCCGAAGGGTCTCGGAATTGGCCCAAAACTGCCTGGAAGGCACTTAAACATGCCGGGTCATCTTTGGGACGATTCTAGCGGGGTGCACTTACCGTTCTGAGGAGTTAGGTACTTTTTCAAGAAACGTGCCGAAAATGGCCCTAAGGGCAGTTTGGTCATTTTTCACCAGAGTGGGCTAGCAAGCATTGGTGTTGACCTGGGTTTTGAGTGTTTCCATCACTCTAATGGTGGCTCCGTGACATAGGGGTTTATTGGCAATTCCTAATGTTAACCTGTTTACGAGTGTTTCCACCACTCTAACGGCTGCGATGTTTACGAGTACTTCCGTACTCTAACGGTTCGCGATCATTCTAGAGACTGCCTGATCTCAAGAAGTTGCAAGGTGGGCTTATCGCCTAAGGAATTAACTTTCTTAAAAGGCGTGCCGAAACAGACAATCTTCATTGGCAGGCTAGCAGGTGCCAAAGGTGGACCGTTCTACCATCTCGGGGACTTGGGGTCTCGTCTGCGTCGATGGGTTTGAAGGGACTTACTATTCCGAAGATTTTTCTTGAAAAGCATGCTAGACTGGATGGACTTACCGCCTTGAGAGATTAACTTTCTCAAAAGACATGCCAAATTTAATTGGAATTAGAATTGAACTTGAAATTAGGTTTGAGATTAAAACGGGGAATTACTGTCTTCAAAAAGACATGCCCACTGGAATTGAACCAAACAATGCCCCAAGTGCACTTTGGTCATTTTGCCTCTATTTGGGCCCAATGAGCCTGTGAAGCAATCGATTGACTAGATTATGTCTGAAAAAATAGTTTGACTCGGAATATGTCGATATTGACTTAAATACAAGTTTGGACGGACTTGAGACTGCCGAGTGGGCAAAAAATGGGGTGCTTACAACAGATCCTCTGTATGAAGTAATTTTCTATCCATATTGTTGAGAAGACCAAAGCAACCAACCAACTTAGATTTGAAAAGAATTGATACAAGGACCGAAAGAGTAAAAAAACAACAGCCGAACTTTGTCAACATCCATATTCTACAAGAAAACATATAAGATAGAGCAGAGAGAATTGTCACTCAATCTATATGTAATCTAACAATTGTTGGGAAAGCATTGCAAGTGAAGTAAAACCCAAGTTAGGAATGTTTCAACATTAGAACACTAAAAAAAAAAATTCTAAACAATGAATGCTTAATTTTTAGACTCTGATCAACCGATAATGTCTAGGTCAATTCCTTACAATCTTCAAATTGGCAAAGAATTCTGTACCTTTTGTTTGTCTCATCCAAATCACCATCTATAAAACACACATGTTCATCAAAAAGTGTAGGCAATGTAACAGCAAAAATTTCTCGGTTGTCAGATCCAATCTACAGTAGAGAATAATTCTCCATTGTCAACTCGATGAAGAGCAAAAGCAAGCACTCTTGATATCCGTGTTCAAGCACTTGGCCAACTTATATAATGTAACAATTGCTTGATCATTATCCTGTTGAGTGACCATAAGCTTTGGAAGTACAATAGGAACCAATTTCTTGACAAGTACTTCAGTTTCAACACTGAGCACAACCTCCGCAATTCGGTTAGTTTGCAAGCCTCACAGATAGATAATCATATAGTTCATTCTGAAAATGAATAACTTTTATGAGGATTTGTTCCAATCCACCTTCAAGATGGAAGTGGCAAGATAGAAAGATTAACTTTGATGCAGTCAACTTCACTGTCAGATGTGGATTATCAAGCTGATGAACCAATAAAATAAGAGAGAATAAAAAAAGTTGACTATCCATATCAACTGAAATCATAATCTCTGCTAAGGATTCCAAAAGAGTCAAGAATATTTGGGTATCATCAGCTTCTACCAAAGCATGTTTTATCTTGTCCAAGAATTTCTGTTATTTGGTCTATTTGATTCCTCCTCATCCAAAAACAAACAATTTAATATGGGCTCCTCAACGAAAAAGCCAATATGTGTGCTGAATGCTTCTCTCATAGCGCTTTTTCCATGAAGGAGAAGGCATTAAACACTTCTAATCCATTCAGATCTTGTTTTAAGCAGAACATCCTTCATTCCATGTGCAAGGATCCGCTGAATTATTCCCACACAGGAAACTTGAACCTCTTCTGACGACTTATCATAAGAAGCTCAAAGAAGAGTCTGTAGATGGACAAATTCACAGGCTAAACTGAATTCTATGCTTTGAATGTCAGGTAGATGCACAACCCTTGAATAAAACTCATGATTGGATACAACTCTCCCGTCACACTTTGAGCACCACAATCCTCGCAATAGATGATCAATTTTCGACTTGTGTTTAACATTCTCCTTTACCAGGAACTATTTGCACATCACTTATACAGCGAACTCATGAAACCGCAAGTGAAATATAAATCAATAAACCATGTTCACAAATATATTTCTCCCCCTCACATTTTAATCATCTCTCACTTCATTACAATACAAATAATATGACTTAACTCGTATATTTTTTCTCTTCCCTTTTGACACAAATTGACAAAAAAGATCCAATGAAATTCATTTAAATGACAATATGGTAATTAGGAGACAAGGGAAGGAATAAGACATACGTAGGTGGAATCCTAAGAACAACAAACAAAATAAAATAAAATAAGGTATGATTATGCAAGTTATCATAGTTTCAATAGTATCCATGCACAAGATCATATAAATCAAATAATTTTTATAAGTTACTAGAACTTAATACATGAACTAACGTGAAATTCTAGACTCTTTATCTCAAGATGACGAGATTCATGAAAATAACCCAAGTGAGTGTATACGGTGAGCTTGCAAATACGAGACTTGAGTGTAAAACAATAGTAGTAATGAATATTAATAAGATTATTCCAATTCCAGATCAATTCACACTACTAGAAGTCAAACGAATCATGTTTGTAGGATATTCAATGAAAACTCCCCTCAATTTGATAATGCCAACCACATTCATAATTCTTTTTTTTTGAGCAAGAATTTTTTTTTTGTTCTTGCAATCATGTGGTGGCTTTCACACTAGAACAAATGAATAAGAATTAAATAACTTTCTATGTGCGTAGATCTCGAAAAGATATATGAAATCGATATACCATGGAGACATAAAACTCTCCCTTTGTCAGTGACTTTAAAAAATTTATTGTTTCATTCACCTTTCACGAAATAATACCAACACAGGCACAAGCACAAGCACAAGCATGCAAATGAAAACAAACACATATAGCAATGTTAATACCACATCATCTTTTAATAGTTCCACAAAAATTCAAGTGCACAAGTGCTTTGAACTTTCATAGAAGCACCGAAAGATGTTCTGGCAATTACAAAATTTGGGGCAAAAATGAGACATTAAGTGAATCTCAAGTAGATATATACCTGGTGTACTGTAAACAGGAAACAACACTATCTCTATCTTGAACTTGAGATTTGTTTGCTTCAAGAGCAAGGGCTTCAAAATTTGAAAATGAACCAAAGGCACGTGGCAGATAGATGCTAATACATAGAAAATGAAGGTAAGGTTGTTAGCATCATCAATGAGAAATAATGATCAAAATAATGGTGCATTGAACAACTAAACAAAAGAAAGGATTATCATACAAGCTTCAGTATAAACCACTCACGTGAAAAATGGGAACTACATCCAGAGGGGGAAAAAATAAAAAAATCTTGTTGGTAACATGCACTAAACGAATTCCAATTGTGGGTCTATTAGCAGGGTAATGAGCCAATTGCAGTAAATGCTTATGGGTGAGGACATGTTCTGCCCTGTTAAGTGCATACCTGCAATGCAAGAGATCAAAAGCCTTAACAAAAACAGTCATCTATTTTTTACAACTATCATTAAATTGAACAAATAACTCATTGCGATTATCACATAGTTCTTAGGCATTACCTTTGTAGATGCTTTAAGAACTACGATAGAAGGAAATATATATATATATATAATGATAATGAAGCACGAAAATTGAAATTCAAGGGCTAGGGTTTTAAAGAAAAGTGAAAAAGAATGGTTTTACCGTGATCTTTCATAGAGATTTAGCAATCTCGTTCTGTATATACAGTTTCGACCAGAGAATAGAACACAAGATGATCAATTCCATCTCGTGAAAGTTTTCAGTCAATATAGGACTATTTTGGAATGTATCAAAATTTTTTGGATGGTACCAGTATGAGTGTAGATCGACGAGAACAGGGGGTTTCAACCTTCTTGGAGACTCTTTTGGTATTCTGTAATGTAATGCTGGTAGCTTATTCTTGGATGCATGGACTTATTGACGAACTGAGGGCGAATTGATGACTTCATGACATCTTTTAAGAGATGGGTGTTCGTTGTGTCGTCAATGGTCATCCCGGACTCGGCTAGCCTGTCAATGAAGACCAGAGAGGGCGCTAATTGTTTCTAGCGGAGGAGGAGAGGAGAGGAGTGAGAGAAGGAAAAGACGGGGCTAGGGTTTTTGCTAAAGAGATTAAAATGACGGTTTGTAACTTTGTTTGTATGATAGAGCAGTAATTTGTAAGTAAGTTTTTATTTATTATTATTATTAATTACAAGTCTTCAACTCTTTAGATGGTGTATGTATTATGGTAGACATGGCAGTGGCACAATTCTTGGGATAGTGTGTACTGTTGTAGTCCAAATTATGCATGGTTCATATTACATTGTGGCATTCATATGATTTTTGGGTTATGCCAAATGAATTCTATGATATAATAATTTGTATTCGTTGTTAACATATGTTGAATGGAATGATTGCTTACACTGGAAAAAAATTAAAGTACTCTAAATAAATATGGATGCTATTTTATAATTATATAATATTTATAGCGTTAATTTTGAAATTGTATGCCAAGACACATCGGTACCTGTACAAGATTAATGACTATGGTTTCTGTAAGCACCCCATTTTTGCCCGCTCGGCAATCTCCGGCCTGACTAGATTTGGTTTTCAACATCACAACACATGCAAGCTCAAGATGAGCCTTTCAATCTCCAATCCAACCAACTGGTCACTTCTCGGGTCCACAAGGATCCGCTGGAGCCTTAAGCACCATTTTTCCAGGCAGTTTTCCGAACCAGGAGGCCCCGGAAACCAACGCCATCTAGGTAGCTTCCCAAGATCGGGCGATCTCAGGGACCAACACCTCATCAAAAATGCCAGACGGTTCACTTCTGGCACCTGCTAGCCTACCAATGTAGAATGTCTGTCATTCGGTAGTTCTCCAGGACCAAGCGTTCTCGGAGACCAACACCACCCTTCTAGGTAACTTTCTGGGACCAGGCGTTCTCAGGAACCAACACCACCCTACAGGTAGCTCTCTAAGAACGGGCGTTCTTGGGGATCAACACCGCACAGGTAGTTTTTCGAGATCGGGCGGTCTCGGAAACCAACACCTAGGTCAACACCGGTGCCTGCTAGCCCGACTAGGTGAAAAATGACCAAACCTGCCCCTTGGGCCTTCAGGCATGTTTTGGGAAAGTTTAAAATCCCTCAAAACGATAAGTCCATTCTTCCAATCTGTTGTCAAACCATCAGGCATCCCCCGCACGCCATTTGGTCCAAATCTGGTCCTATTCCGGCTCACTCTGGTCAAAATGACCATTTTGCCCCTAAACGCCTCAGCACGACACAAACCCCACTGAACGGTAAAAGACTCTCTCAAAACCATCCCTGAACAGCCCTACATGCTTAACACAATATACCAGACCATTCCTGACCATTTCTAGCCAACTCCGGTCAAAATGACCGTTTTGTCCCTAGAAGCCCAAAAATGCCCCAAAACAACACCAGCATTGGGGTTTCGAGCAAAGGGTTCCACCACACGTCCTTGTTTAACCCAAGGAGCACCCTACGATACTAAGCTCACACGACGCGATAAAAGTTCCCTAGAGCATCTCGCAGACGCTCCGCCTAAATTGTCTTTTCTCCCGATTCCCTGGTTATAACGCACCGTCAACCGACTTGAGAAATGCGTAAATCAGGGAATTCTCGAAAGCTCGTCCATAGATCTTTCCATCAACACGGTTTGATCGAATAGATCGTCCCCGAAGCCCTCCATCGTACGGTGTGCAAACCATGACTTTTAGTAACCCCTCGAGCGTCTCGCAGACGCTCCGCCAAGGTTGACTTTTTTCCCGATTCCCTAATCAAAACGCACCGTCAAACGACTTGAGAAATGCGTAAATTTGGGAATTCTGAAAAATATTTCCAGAATACTTTCCATTGGTACGGTCCGATCGAATAGATTGCTTCTCGAAGGCCTCGATCACACGAAACAAAGATAGCCACTCTCGAACACCCACGGAGTGTATCACAGACGCTCCGCAAAAGTGTCCTTTTTGGCACACTTCCCAAGACGATATCACTCACCTCCAAACATAATTCAAACTTTTCGAAAACATAAAAGTTCATCGGGAGCACTAGGAGAACATCCCGAGTGCGACCGATTCCCCCGGAACCCTCCCGATTGACCCAATTATCGAGGCAAAGTTTGGACAAACTTTCCTGGTGATGGAGCGCACGCTACATGGGCTCAAATTTTGATCAGATCGACTGACTTTCGATCAACGGTCGAGATTTAACCAGTACACAGGGTGTCACGTGTTATTCTGGCAATGGAACAGTACCTGCGCATGTCCTACATGTGCAAGGCCAAAATTTGGCCATGCGCATGTAGCACATGCGCAAGGCCTGTTCCAGGTTGCCTATAAATAGAGGCCTCCCCCCTTGCATATTCCAGGTCCGAAATTGATACGAAACTCTGCTAAAATCACTCTAGAAACTCGAATCTCTACATATATTCCTCCCCTCCAACACTTAGGCTAGATTCTACCCCTCCTAAGCTTATACACTCTATATACAAGGCCTCATACACACTTATACACTCCACTCTAGCCTCTCAAGCCTTCTTGAAGTCACTCAAGCTCCAATCAAGACATCTATTGAAGACTACAAATGTGTTGAAGGCAAACGGTGGTATCCCTTTTACATTTATGCTCTCCCCTACTCTTCTCTTCTCCCTCCTAGCCTACTTAGGCTATTCTCCATTTTAATCCCCATCTTCAACCCCACTTTCTTGCATGCTTGAGCCAAGAGGGCTCTTAGATCATGCCTAGAGGAAAGCAAGTGAGAGCCACCGTGTAGGGGGACCTCTCACTAGCCTACTTTAAGATGGTATGGCCTAGGAGCCCCTTGTTTATGTGGTGTAGCCTAAAAGCCTGGTATGTAAATCATGACCCCTTGCATATTTCTATTTTGATCATGTCTTGTGTGTTTGGCTTCATTTTACGCTTATTGTCATGCTCTATAATGCTTACATTGCTTTTAATTTTATGCCATTTCCAAGCTCTATATTCCTTTCAAAAATTATTCCAAGAGTTGACCCCTTAAAGTCTAGGATGAGACCTTAGGAGTCATGCCTTAGAAAATTCCTTTCTACCCTCTAATTCACACTTTTGCATCACTGCATTTCAACTTGCACAAAAGTTGCTTTCAAACTCCCTAATTTTCAAGGTTTCCATTCTCTCAAATTTAGTGGCTAAAATGGCCCCATGGAACCCTCTCTTGAGGGGTCTCCCTTTATATTGGCTATAGGAGCTCTAAATTGTTAGAATGATTCCCTTTTCTCTTTATGCTTGCCTAAGAATAATGTTCAAACTCTTTGAATTCTGTGGTCTCTATTCTTTCAGGTTTAGTGGTTGGAATGGCCCCATGGAACCCTTTCTTGAGTGGTCTCCCTATTCTTTGGCCATATGAACCCTCTCTTGATGGAATGGTGTAAGCACCCCATTTTTGCTTGCTCGGCAATCTCCGAGTTGACCAAGCTCACTTTCACACATCGCATGCATATTTAGACTCTAAGCCCACCTTTTTAACTTGAATTTAGTCCACCAGTCGCTTCTCGGGCCCTACGGGCCCACTTGAAGCTAAATGATCGTTTTGTCCCTGGTGGGCCGGTCTCCTTTTCCGACCACACCGACTCTGGGTATCAAACCGGTAACTTCCTGAGAATACTTTTTATAGTGTTCTCAACCTTCCTCTACCTTTTCGGATCATTCCGAGTTAGTTTCGGTAAACCTGGTACAAAATGACCATTTTACCCCTGGTGGGCCGGTCGCCTCTTCTAACCACACCGGCTCTGGGTATCAAACCGGCAACCTTTGGGAACATTCTAAATAATGTTTTCAAATCATAAGTCTTCTTCTGGGACATCCGAGTCCGTCCCGGCAGCTTCTCGACCCGATTGACCGTTTTGCCCCTAAAGGCCCAATCAAACCTTCCGACACATCTTGTCCTCATTTTTCATGTCTAATACCTCCGGGACACTATTCTAAGTGTTCATGCTCTTTTCCAGCCTTCCGGGCCATTCCCGATCTCTTAAATCATTCTTGGACATTCCGGAGTCACTCCTAGTGAAGCTAGGCTAAAAATTGCATGGTAGTCACTAGTACAGGCGCCCAAATCTAGTCAAAGATACGTTGTTTGCCGACCTTAAACATTTCCTAAATGGTTGGCGCCACTAGTAGTGGCGCCAAGCCAAAAAATGGCCTGGCGCCACTCCTAGTGGCGCTAGTGTAAAATTTGGCCTGGCGCCACTGCAACAGGCGCCAGTGTATTCCTCCCTCTATAAATACAGAGCATCTTCCAGCATGAAAAGGATCCGCAAACTCAAACCAAAAATTATATAATTCGATATATAGAGCTCGTGCACTCCCTAAACCCTAGCCACCATACACTAAACCCTAGCCTCCTATACACTCATACACACTCCCATACACTGATACACTAGCCTTCAACCCTCGTTCGAAGACTTGAAGAGTTGCAAGATTGAAGGTGGCTCTTAAAGATTGAAGATGAAGATCAAGACGAAGACCGAAAAAAGCAAGGCGCGCAAAATAAACAAGATACAACGTAGGTTCTCCATTTAAATTTCCGCACTTCCCCCTCTCTCTTCTCTCTCCTAACCCACTTGGGTTTTCTCTATTTTAATCCCCCATCTCTTTCCCCCCCTTTCTTTGCATGCTTGAAACAAAGGGACTCCCGGTCCATGTGTAGGATTGGGCTATTGGAGAGTCACCGTGTCGGGGGCTTTCTTCTAGTCTAACCAGAGACCACGTGGGTCTGGCCCTCTTGATTATGTGGTGAAGTCTTAGCCTTGTATGTTCACGACCCCAAAATTGTATTGTGCATATCATGATCTTGCATCTTTCAAAAACTGTTTTCAAAGTTGTTTTTCAAATCGTTTTCAAACTTGTTTTCAAAATTGCATCAAAATCCCTTTTCAAAAACTTGTTTTCGAAACCACAATCTTAGGGTGATTCTAGCTTTTCCATGGCTAGGATTGCTTTAGGAAATTGTTACATTTAAAGTAACCAATCAGGTCCATATTTTCAAATATTGTTGTTTTCAAAACCACTTTCCTAAAGTGGTTCTAGCCTTCTTATGGTTAGAATCGCTTTAGGAAAGTGAGATCTTTTACACCTTTCAAAAAACTCTCCTTTCAAATCCCTCTTCCTCAAATTCTCTTTTTCAACATACTTTCCTAAAACTCTCCTTTCCGAAATTGTTTTCTAAAAACTCTTTACAAAAATCTATTTTTCAAAACCTCCTTTTTCAACTCCTTTCCAAAATGCTCTCCCCAAAATCCACTTTCCAAAAACGCACCCTAAAAAATCTTTCTAAAAAACTCTCTTTCCAAAATCTTTCTTCTAGAAACTCCCTTATAGGATTTTCCTCCTAAAATCATCGTTTCCGAAAGCACACTTTCTAAAAACTTCTTCTCTTTAAAAATCTCTTTCCAAAAACTCTCTCTTCAAATTCACTTTCCAAAAACTCCTCCCTAGGATACCCTTCTAAAAATCTTCGTTTCCAAAAACTCTCTTTCCAAAATCTTCCCTCTAGAAACTCCTCTTTAGGATTTCCTTCCAAAGTCTTCGTTTAAAAAAACGCACCTTCCAAAAACTCTTTCCTTAGAGACCAATTCAAGCCCTAGAATTCACAATTAGGAAACCCTAATTTTCTTTCCAAAAACATGGTTTTCAAACTTCACCCCAAACTTGGGTTTCTAAAATCTTTCGTTTTCTACATCCAAACTATACACATTTCCAAAACCTCTTTTTTACGTCAAAACTATAGCCTTTCAAATCTAGGGTTTCTAAAACTTCCCCTTTCCAAATCCTTGTCAAATCAAATCTTCCATTTAGGAAATCAAATCCAATCTTCCCGTTTAGGAAACTAAATCCAATCCTTCATTTTTTGAAACAAATTCCGACCTTTTCTTTTAGAAAGCAAATCCAATCCCTTCCTAATCCAACTCTTTCCTAATTCGAATCCTTCCTAAACTTCCACTTTCCTAAATTTTAAGTTTCCAAAACTTGAACATAAAAATCTTTCCTAAATTCTAAAACTCAATTTTCAAATCTTTCTTAATTCAACCCTTTCCTAATTCTACCCTCTTTTCAAATCTTAACTTTTCAAACCTAAGTTTTCAAACTTTTCCTAAATGCAAACCTTTCCTAATCTCAAGATTTTCTAAAACTCTAAGACTTTCTAAATCTCAAATCTTTCTAAATTCTAAACTTTCCTAAAACTTCAAAACTTTCTTAATTCAAAACTTTCTTAACTTAAAACTTTCCTAATTTAAAACATTTCTAAACTCAATACTTTCCTATTTCAAAACCTTTCTTAAAACGAAACTCTCCAATTTCAAAACTTTCCTATTTTCAAAGCTTCCTTGTTTTCTAAACATTCCAATTTTCAAAACTTTCCTATTTCAAAACTTTCCTAATTTGGAAACTTTCCTAATTTGCAAACCTTTCCTATTTCGAAAACTTTCTAAATTCGAAACTTTCTTAATCCAAAACTTTCCTAAGTTGAAACTTTCCTAATTCGAAACTTTCCTATATCGAACCTTTCCTAGTTCGAACATTTCCTAAAATCCAATCTTTCCAAATCTTCCAAGTCCAACGTTCGAGTCAAATCTTTCTAACTCTCAAGTCTTTCCTAAACCTCATTTTTCCTAAGTCTAGGTTTCTTAAACCTCAATCTTTCCAAAACAAGTCCAATCTTCTCAATTTCAATTTCCAATCTCGTCTTCTAATTTCCAATCAAATCTAATTTTCAATTCAATCTCTTTCTTCCAATCCAACCTTCTATTTTCAATCGAACTCCGATCCAAACTACGACTGACCTGATTCCTCTAAAAGGATACGTAGGCAACCCTCATGGGTGCAGTCACAACATTTTTCAAATTTCTATTTCCACAGTCTTCTTCAAATCTCCAATTCTACTTTCTTCTTTAATCTCCAATTCCATATCTATTTCAAGTTTCCAATTCCAAAAATCTATTTTCAAATCTTTATTTCCAATTTCTAAAACTTTCCAATTTCAATTTTATCTCTTCAAATCTCTTTTAAATCAAATCAATTTCTTTTCAAATCTTTTTCCAAATAAATTCTCTTTTCTTGCACTTGCATACTGTAAGCACCTCATTTTTGACCGCTCAGCAGTCTACACTCCGTCTAGACTTGTTTTCAAGTCATTGTGGGCATATTCCTATCAAAACCAATTCTCTAGGTCCAAATCCCGTCTGTCCATTGCTTCGGGGGCCTGCCAGGCCCAAATAGAGGCAAAATGACCAAAATGCCCTTAGGGGCATTGTCCTTTCCTTTTCGATTCCAGTCCCTCTCTCGAGACAATTTATTCCTCGAGATGGTTCCAATCCAGGCACACCTCCTCGGAGACGATAAGACCCCTTTCCAATCCCACTCTCGAGACAGTTTATTCCTCGAGACGGTTCCAATCTAGACACGTCTTTTTGAAGACGATAAGACCCCTTTCCAATCCCACTCTCGAGACAGTTTATTCCTCGAGACGGTTCCAATCCAGGCACGTCTTTTCGAAGACGATAAGACCCCTTTCCAATCCCACTCTCGAGACAGTTTATTCCTCGAGACGGTTCCAATCCAGGCAAGTCTTTTCGAAGACGGTAAAACTCCTTTCTAATCCCTCTCTTGAAACAGTTTATTCCTCGAGACGGTCCGAGTAGCGAAAATACTCACAAATAGGTCGATATAGGGAATTGCTAACAAACCCCTGTGTTACGACGACCGCCGTTAGAGTGGCGGAAACACTCAAAACCTAGGTCAACACCAGTGTCTGTTAGCCCACTTTGGTAAAAAATGACCAAACTGCCCTTTGGGCCTTTTTCGAGACTTTCCGGTCAAGATGACCATTTTGCCCCTAGGCATCCGAACGCCCCGGGAACCACACCGGCTCTGGGTATCAAACCGGTAACCTCCCGAGAATACTTCTTATAGTATTCTCAATCCTCCTCTACCTTTTCGGATCATTCCGAGTCAATTCCGACCAACCTGGTACAAAATGACCGTTTTGCCACTAGTGGGCCGGTCTCCTTTTTCGACCACACCGGCTCTGGAAATCAAACTGGAAACCTCTGGGAACATTCTGAATAATGTTTTCAGATCCCAAGTCTTCTTCCGGGACAGTCCGAGTTTGTCCCGGCAGTTTCCCGGTCCGATTGACCGTTTTGCCCCTAAAGGCCCGGTCAATCTTTTCGACACATTTTATCCTCACTTTTCAAGTCAAATACCTCCAGGACACTATTTTAAGTGTTCCTGCTCCTTTTGGGTCTTCCGGGTCATTCCCGGCTCCTTCAAATTATTTCCGGACTTTTCGGAGCCAGTCCTAGTGAAGCTAGGCTAAAAATTGCATGGTAGTCACTAGTACAGGCGCCCAAATCTAGTCAAAGATACGTTGCTTGCCGATCTTAAACATTTCCTAAATGGCTGGCGCCACTAGTAGTGGCGCCAAGCCAAAAACTGGCCTGGCGCCACTGCAACAGGCGCCAGTGTTGCCCAACCTCTATAAATACAAAGCCTCTTCCAGCATTTAAAGGATCCGCAAATTCAACCTAAAAATCATATAATTCGATATACAGAGCTCGAGCACCTCCTAAACCCTAGCTTCCCTAGGTTTTCCAAACCCTAGCCACTATGCACTAAACCGTAGCCTCCTATACACTCATACACACGCCCATACACTCATACACTAATCTTCAACCCTCCTTTGAAGACTTGAAGAGTTGCAGCCTGAAGTTTGAAGCTTGAAGACAACTCTTGAAGATTGAAGGCGAAGATCAAGACGAAGACCGAAGACCGAAGAAAGCAAGGCGCGCAAAATAACAAGACATACGGTAGGCTCCCTATTTAAATTCCCGCACTTCCCCCCTCTCTCTTCTCCCTCCTAACCCACTTGGGTTTTCTCTATTTTAATCCCGCATCTCTTCCCCCCCCCCCCCCTTTCTTTGCATGCTTGAAACAAGGGGATTCCCGGTCCATGTGTAGAATTGGGCTATTAGAGAGTCACCGTGTCGGGGGCTTTCTTCTAGTCTAACCAGAGACCACGTGGGTCTGGGCCCCTTGATTATGTGGTGAAGCCTTAGCCTTGTATGTTCACGACCCCAAAATTGCATTGTGCATATCATGATCTTGCATCTTCCAAAAATCGTTTTCAAAGTTGTCTTCAAAATCGTTTTCAAACTTGTTTTCAAAATTGCATCAAAATCTCTTTTTCAAAACATGTTTTCAAAATCACAATCCTAGAGTGATTCTAGCTTTTCCATGGCTAGGGTTGCTTTAGGAAAGTGTTACATTAAAAGTGACCAATATGGTCCATATTCTCAAATCTTGTTGTTTTCAAAACTGCTTTCCTAAAGTGGTTCCAGCTTTCTTATGGTTAGAATTGCTTTAGGAAAGTGAGATGTTTTTACACCTTCCAAAAACTCTCTCTCCAAAAATCTCTTCCTAAAAATCTTCTTTTTTCAACATACCTCCCAAAAACTCTTCTTTCTAAAGCTGTTTTCTAAAAACTCTTTACAAAAATCTATTTTTAAAAGTTTCCTTTTTCGACTCCTTTCCAAACACTTTTTCTCCTCAAAATTCACTTTCTAAAAATACTCCCTAAATTCACTTTTCTAAAAACTCTCTCCAACAATCTCCTTCCAAGAATCTTTCCAAAAACTCTCTTTCCAAAATTCTTCCCTTTAGAAACTCCTCTTTAGGATTTCCTTCCAAAATCTTTGTTTCCAAAAACACACTTTCCAAAAACTCTTTCCTTAGAGCCCAAGTCATGCCCTAGAACCCACAATTAGGAAACCCTATTTTTCTTTCCAAAAACATGATTTTCAAACTTTGCCCCAAACCTAGGTTTCCAAAATCTCTTGTTTTCACATCCAAACTATACATGTTTCCAAAACCTCTTTTCTACGTCAAAACTATAATTTTTCAAATCTAGGGTTTCTAGAATCTCCCTTTCCAAATCCTTGCCAAGTCCTATCTTCCCTTTAGGAAACCGAATCAAATCTTTCCATTTAGGAGACCAAATCCAATCCTCCGTTTTTGGAAACAAAATCAAACCTTTGCTTTTAGAAACCAAATCCAATCCCTTCCTAATCCAAACCTTTCTTAATTCAACTACTTCCTAATTTCCTACCTTTTTAAACCATAAGTTTCTTAAACCTAAACTTTAAATCTTTCCTTAAATTTCAAAATCTAAATATTTCCTAAATCGAATCTTTCCTAATCTTCTCACTTCCCTAAACCTTAAGCTTTCAAAATTTGAATATAAAAATCTTTCCTAAATTTTAAAAATCAACTTTCAAATCTTTCCTAATTCGACCCTTTCCTTCTACCCTCTTCTCAAATCTTAACTTTCCAAACCTAAGTTTTCAAATCCTTCCTAAACTCAACCTTTCCTAATCTCAAGATTTTCTAAAATTCAAACTCTAAAACTTTCTAAATCTTAAACTTTCCAAATTTCAAATCCTTCCAAATTTCAAAACTTTCTTATTTTCAAAACTTCCTTGTTTTTCTAAACTTTCTAACTTTCAAAAATTTCTTAATTTAAAACTTTCCTAAGTTGAAATTTTCTTAATTCAAACCTTTTCTAAATCTTTACTAATTTAAAATCTTTCCAAATTCTAAGCTTTCCAAATTTAAAACTTTCTTAACTTGAAACTTTCTAAATTCTAAGTTTTTCTTAAACTAAACTTTTCCTAATTCAAAACATTTCTAAATTCAATACTTTCCCATTTCAAAACTTTCCTAAAGTGAAAACTTTGCTAAACCTAAACCTTTCCTAAATTCAAAACTTTCTTAATTTGAAACTTTCCAAAAATGAAACTTTCCTAATTCAAAGCTTTCCTAATTTGGAACATTCCTAATTTGAACATTTCCTAAATCCAATTCTTCCTAATTTCCTAAATCTTCCAAGCCGAGTCAAATCTTTCCTAAGTCTCTTCTCTTTCCTAAGTCTAGGTTTCCTAAACCTTCGTCTTTTCAAAATAAGTCTAAATCTCTCTCTTCCAAGTTCGGTCTTTTCAAATCAAAATTCAATCTTTTTAATTCCAAAATTTCAAATTCCAATTTTCAATCCTCCATTCAAAATTCAATCTCTCAATCTTCTACTTTCAATTTCCAATTCAATCTCCTTCTTCAAATCAACTCTTCTATTTTCAATCGGACTCCGATCCGAACTACGACTGACCTGATTCCCCCAAAGGGATACGTAGGCAACCTTAATAGGTGCGGTCACAACACTTTTCAAACTTTCAATTCCATCCTCATGGGTGCGGTCTCCACATTTTTCAAATCTCAAATTCCAATCTATTTTCAAAATTCCAATTTCAAAATTTCTATTTCCAAATTTTCAAACTTTCCAATTTCAATTCCATCTCTTCAAATCTATTTTCAAATCAAATCAATTTCAAATCAATCTCTTTTCAAATCTATTTTTCAATTCTCTTAACTTGCACTTGCATATCATGCATCATGTTAGTTTCTTTTCAAGCATTGTTTTTCAAAGTGGATAGGATTGGCCAATAGTTAGTTAAAGACTCTCATAGGTGAATCTAGGGTAGATTGACATGTAGGTACCGAAAGGGCGGGGTAGGATGATGGCTTAGTGTGTCTTCCCTATACGTAACCAACCTCCGAACCTAGATCACTGATTTTAAAGACCAAAAAGGAGTTAATTTTCAAAAAGGGCTAAATGTTTTCCAAAGGTTACCAAACAACCTGTTTTCTTAAAAACCCTCTCTTGAGGAGATATTTTCAAATCATTTTCCAAAAACCCTAAGTGTAGTCTTCGGATTATTCTTAGTTTTTAGGTGACCTAACTCACCTTAATCAAGTTAGGTGGCGACTCCGAATCTTTCTTCAAAAGCCCTTTATTCAAATCAAATTTTTAATTCAAACCTAGTCGCACTCATTCTTTTAGGAGGGTGAGTTCTAACGAGAGAGTACAGCATTTTTCCCGCTTGTGTGAGTATTCCTCGAGTGCAAAAAATCTGGGCACGAAAGCTAGCGACTCCACTGGGGAGACTTAGAGGGTTAGGCCGTAGTCATGTCTCTTTACCCTTCACCCATGTAGAGTCTTCAATTAACTTGGTTCAATCTTATTCACTTTAAATTTTCGAAACCAAAATTTCAAAATTGTTTTCAAAAAACATGCATTTACTCATATTATCTTGTATTCTGTTTGTCATCCACATACTAACACTTGCATATTTGTTTTGTAGGTGCACTTTTTGCTTAAGTTTTATTAACTGCTTTGCATGAATGTGATGTACAGGATGAATGGGAGTTGTTGGGCCCTTTCCTCCATTTTTAAAAATCACACACACACTGTATGTGCACTTGCATTCTGCATACTTGCATACCCTGA
Organism: Euryodendron excelsum; assembly: GCA_033060915.1. NCBI lineage: Eukaryota > Viridiplantae > Streptophyta > Magnoliopsida > Ericales > Pentaphylacaceae > Euryodendron > Euryodendron excelsum. The sequence continues at coordinate 5,947,278 of CM065384.1, read as the reverse complement.
TATGTCCTTTCTAGTTAGAAAGGGGGAACAGTATATTGGTTGTGGGCAAGATGCTTTGTCAGTTTCTTCGCCTACGGCCTCTTGATGGTTCTCCCGCTTGGATCACCAACCGATCATGGCACCACCTCGGGGAGTGGGCCTAGGTTTGAAGATCCGGGGACCGAGCCTTTTTAGGATGCATTAGTCAACCCTCAACCTCATACTCATATAGACACCATGCATAGCCGAACCTCTTTCGAATTTAAGACACGAGCACCATTTTCAAAATCACGGAGGAAAGGGCGACTGCTCTTACTTTCATTCATACTTGTCTATTCCTGCTGTTATACTGACTGTATTTATACTGTTATAATGCCTGTCTAACTGTTCATGCATGCATGTTTACTTCAATTGTACGTTCCCTCCTTATACTTTTTGCATATTCATGTTTATGCATTCAATATCCCATGTCAAGACAAAAGTTCCAAGTAACTGAAGTCACTGCATTCTCATGCATATGATCAACCCGTTGAGAGTGACACCAAGGTTACTCTCCCTTGCATTAAACCTACCCAAACCCTAAGGGTTTCCACATAACCCTAAGGACTTATGGCATGCACACCAATCCATTTCATAAGAGGGGCCCCAATCCCTCTATGCTCACGGAGATGGGGTTGCCAAGAAGACAAGGGGCATTCAATCAACAAGGTCTCTCAGCGACCTTCTCAACATCAAATCCAAGGAAGGCGAACCTGAAGACTCAAGAGTAGTTTAGGGTTTCCCTTTGTAAAAGTAGATAGGTGGAAGTCCAAAGGAAAATGTCCTCCCTCCGCCTATTAAAATTTATTTCAATTCTTTTGTATCTCAAACACAAAATTTTATATACTTCTTTATTTTTATGAATGAATGCATAGATGATTGAAGGTTCCTACCTGACGGTAAGGTGTCTGCATACAGGGGCAAACCCCCTATCTCCAAAAGTGAGCCAATACATCATGGTTAGTTTCTCTCCTAAAGAGGGGCACCCTAGGACATGCATTGCATAGATTTCTCCAGGAACCAAACTCTAATTTGTAACTGTTGTCGTCATTGTTATAGGAAATGAGTAGTAGTCCAACATCCTCTATAATAGTGAAGGACATGGTTCACAAGCTTCAGGAGAACATACCATTGGAAAGCGGGAATGTTAGCGGGAACCCCCTGTGCAACCCACTTACCGCAATCTCAGAAAGGACAATTCCTGCCTTGGAGGAGCCCGAATACTATCACGCCCAGATTTTTCGCACTCGAGGAATACTCACACAAATAGGAAAAATGTTGTACTCTCTCGTTAGAACTCACCCTCCTAGAAGAATGAGTGTGACCAGGTTTGAATTGAAAATTTTGATTTGAATAAAGGGCTTTTGAAAAAGATTCGGAGTCACCACCTAACTTGATTAAGGTGAGTTAGGTCACCTAAAAACTAAGCATAATCCGAAAACTACACTTAGGGTTTTTGAAAAACAATTTTGAAAATATCTCCTCAAGAGAGGGTTTTTAAGAAAATAGGTTGTTTGGCAACCTTTTGAAAACATTTAGCCCTTTTTGAAAAATAACTCCTTTTTGGTCTTTGAAATTAGTGATCCTAGGTTCGGAGGTTGGTTACGTGTAGGGAAGACGGACTAAGCCATCACCCTACCCCGCCCTTTCGGTACCTACATGTCAATCTACCCTAGATTCACCTATGAGAGTCTTCGACTAACTATAGTTCAATCCTATCCACCTTGGAAAATAATGTTTGAAAAGAAACTAACATGATGCATGATATGCAAGTGCAAGTTAAGAGAATTGAAAAATAGATTTGAAAAGAGATTTGAAGAGATAGAATTGAAATTGGAAAGTTTGAAAATTGAAAGTAGAAATTTTAAATTGAAAATTTTGAAATTGGAATTTTGAAAGTAGATTGGAATTTGGGATTTGAAAATATGGAGACCGCACCCATGAGGGTGGAATTGAAAATTTGAAAAGTATTGTGACTACACCTATGAAGGTTGCCTACGTATCCCTTTGGGGGAATCAGGTTAGTCGTAGTTCGGACAAGAGTCCAATCGAAAATAGAAGAGTTGATTTGAAGAAGGAGATTGAATTGGAAATTGAATTGGAAGATTGAGAGATTGAACTTTGAATAGAGATTTGAAAATTGGAATTTGGAATTGAAAAGATTGAATTTTGATTTGAAGAGATTGAATTTGGAAAGATTTAGACTTGTTTTGGAAAGATGGAGGTTTAGGAAACCTAGACTTAGGAAAGAGAAGAGACTTAGGAAAGATTTGACTTGATTTGGAAGGTTTAGGAAATTAGGAAAGATTGGATTTAGGAAATGTTTGAATTAGGAAAAGGTTCGTTTTAGGAAAGTTTCAAATTAGAAAAGTTTTGAAATTAAGAAAGTTTGGAATTTAAGAAAGTTTGGAAATTGGAAAGTTTAGAAAATTGCAAAGTTTTGAATTTAGAAAGTTTTGAAATAAAGAAGTTTCAAGTTAAGAAAGTTTTTAAATTTAGAAAGACTTAGATTTGGGAAGATTTGAAATTTTAGGAAAGCTTAGAATTTAGAAAGTTTGGAAGTTTAGAAAGATTTAACTTAAGAAAGTTTTGAATTTAGAAAAACTTTGAATTTGGAAATATTTAAAATTTGGAAAGTTCAAGATTTAGAACGTTTTAGAGTTTTAGAAAATCTTGAGATTAGGAAAGGTTTGAGTTTAGGAAAAGTTTGAAAACTTAGATTTGGAAAGTTGAGATTTGGAAAGGGGTAGAATTAGGAAAGAGTGGAGTTAGGAAGGATGTGGAAATTGAGTTTCAAAATTTAGGAAAGATTTTTATGTTCAAGTTTTAGAAACTTAGGATTTAGGAAAGGAGAAGCTTAGGAAGGATTTGAATTTAGGAAAGATTTGGATTTTGAAAATTAAGGAAAGATTTGAAGCTTAGGTTTAGGAAACTTACGGTTTAGAAAGGTAGGAAATTAGGAAGGAGTTGAATTAGGAAAGGTTTGGGATTTGTTTCCAAAAACGGAGGATTGGATCTAGTTTCCTAAACGGATAGATTGGATTTGGTTTCCTAAAGGGAAGATTGGATTTAACAAGGATTTGGAAAGGGAGATTCTAGAAACCCTAGATTTGAAAAATTATAGTTTTGACATAGAAAATAAGTTTTGGAAACATGTATAGTTTTGATGTAGAAAACAAGAGGTTTTGGAAACCTAGGTTTGGGGCAAAGTTTGAAAACCATGTTTTGGAAAGAAAATTAGAGTTTCCTAATTGTGGGTTCTAGGGCTTGACTTGGGCTCTAAGGAAAGAGTTTTTGGAAAGTGCGTTTTTGGAAACGAAGGTTTTTCTAGAAGGGAATCCTAGGGAGGAGTTTTTGGAAAGATTTTTGGAGAGAGTTTTTCTAGGAAAACTTTTGGTAGAAGATTGTTGAAGAGAGTTTTTGGAAAGATTTTTGGGGAACGTTTTTAGAAAGTGGATTTTGGGGAGAGGAGTTTGGAAAGGAGTTGAAAAAGGGAGTTTTGAAAAATAGATTTTAGGAGGGAATGCTTTGAAAACAATTTTGGAGAGAAAAGTTTTAGGAAAGTATGTTGAAAAAGAGATTTTTAGGAAGAGGGATTTTTTTGAAAAGAGAGTTTTTAGAAGGTATAAAAACATATCACTTTCCTAAAGCAATTCTAACCATAATAGGGCTAGAACTATTTTAGGAAAGCAGTTTTGGAAAACAATAAGATTTGAAAATATGGACCATACTGGTCACTTTTAATGTAACACTTTCCTAAAGCAACCCTAGCCATGGAAAGGCTAGAATTACCCTAGAATTGTGATTTTGAAAACAAGTTTTTGAAAAAGAGATTTTGATGCAATTTTGAAAACAAGTTTGAAAACGGTTTTGAAAACGAGTTTGAAAACGAATTTTGGAAGATGCAAGACTATGATATGCACAATGCAATTTGAGGTCGTGAACATACAAGGCTAAGGCTTCATCACATAATCAAGGGGGCCGGACCCATGTGGTCTTTGGTTAGACTAGAAGAAAGCCCCCGACACGGTGACTCTCTAATAGCCCAATCCTACACATGGACCGGGAATTCCCTTGTTTCAAGCATGCAAAGAAAGGGGGTAAAGAGATGGGGGATTAAAATAGAGAAAACCCAAGTGGGTTAGGAGAGAGAAGAGAGAGGGGGGAACTGTAGAAATTTAAATAGGGAGCCTACCGTATGTCTTGTTATTTTGCGCACCTTGCTTTCTTCGATCTTCGGTCTTCGTCTTGATCTTCACCTTCAGTCCTCAAAAGTTGTCTTCAAGCTTTGGATTGCGGCTCCTCAAGTCTTCAAAGGATGGTTGAAGGCTAGTATATGAGTGTATGGGGATGTATAGGAGTGTATATGTGACTAGGGTTTGTGTATGGTGGCTAGGGTTTGGAAAACCTAGGGAAGATAGGGTTTTTGAGGTGCTCGAGCTCTGTATATCGAATTATATGATTTTTAGGTTGAGTTTGCGGATCCCCCTCACGTTGAATGAGGCTCTGTATTTATAGAGGTTGGACAAACCTGGTGCCTGTTGCAGTGGCGCCAGGGCAAAATTGCTCTTGGCACCACTAGGAGTGCCGCCATGCCAATTCTTGGCTTGGCGCCACTACTAGTGGCCCCAACCAGTTAGGAAACTTTATAAGTCGGCAAGAAACGTATCTTTGACTAGATTTGGGCGCCTGTACTAGTGACTACCATGCAATTTTGAGCCTGGCTTCACTAGGAGTGGCTTCGGAAAGTCCGGGAATGATTTGAAGGAGCTGGGAATGACCTGGAAGGCCGAAAAGGAGTAGGAACACTTAAAATAGTGTCCTGGAGGTATTTGACCTGAGAAATAAGGATAAGATGTGTCAGAAGGGTTGACCGGGCCTTTAGGGGCAAAACGGTCAATCGGATTGGGAAACTGTCGGGACAAACTCGAACTGTCCAGGAAGAGGACTTGGGATCTGGAAACATTATTTAGAATGTTCCCAGAGGTTTCCAGTTTGATTTCCAGAGCCAGCGTGGTCGGAAAAGGAGACAGGCCCACCAGGGGCAAAACGGTCATTTTGCACCGGGTTGGCCGGAATTGACTCGGAAAGATCCGGAAAGGTAAAAGGAGGTTGAGAACACCATAAAAAGTAGTCTCAGGAGGTTACCGGTTTGATACCCAGAGCCGGTGTGGTCGAAAAAGGAGACCGGCCCACTAGGGGCAAAACGATCATTTTGTACCGGGTTGGCCGGAATTGACTCGGAATGATTCGGAAAGGTAAAGGAAGGTTGAGAATACTATAAAAAGTATTCTCAGGACATTACCGATTAGATACCCAGAGCCGGTCTAGTTCCCGGGGCATTCGGATGCCTAGGGGCAAAATAGCCATCTCGACCGGAAAGTCTCGGACAAGGTCCAAAGGACAGTTTGGTCATTTTTCACCAAAGTGGGTTAACAGACACTGGTGTTGACCTGGGTTTTGAGTGTTTCTGCCACTCTAACGGCGGTCGTTGTGACACAGGAGTTTGTTGCCAATTCCCTATATCGACCTATTTGTGAGTATTTCTGCTACTATAACGGTTTTGTGAGTAGTTTTGCTACTTGGACCGTCTCGAGGAATAAACTATCTCGAGAGAGGGATTGAAAAGGGGACTTATCATCTCTGAAGAGACGTGCCTAGATTGGAATCGTCTCGAGGAATAAACTGTCTCGAGAGTGGGATTGGAAAGGGGACTTATCGTCTCCGAAGAGATGTGCCTGGATTGGAACCATCTCAAGGAATAAATTATCTTGAGAGTGGGATTGGAAAGGGGTCTTACCATCACCGAAGAGACGTGCCTGGATTGGAACCGTATCAAGGAATAGACTGTCTCGAGAGTGGGATTGGAAAGGGGTTTTACCGTTTCCAAAGAGACGTGGCTGGATTGGAACCGTCTCGAGGAATAAACTGTCTCGAGAGTGGGATTGGAAAGGGGTCTTGCTGTCTCCGAAGAGACGTGCCTGGATTGGAACCGTCTTAAGGAATAAATTGTCTCGAGAGTGGGATTGGAAAGGGGTCTTACCGTCTTCGAAGAGACGTGCCTGGATTGGAACCGTCTCGAGGAATAAACTGTCTCGAAAGTGAGATTGGAAAGGGGTCTTACTGTCTCCGAAGAGACGTGCCTGGATTAGAACCGTCTCGAGGAATAAACTGTCTCGAGAGTGGGATTAGAAAGGAAAGGAGAATGCCCCCTAAGGGCATTTTGGTCATTTTGCCTCTATTTGGGCCTGACAGGCCCGCGAAGCGATGGACAGACGGGATTTGGACCTAGAGAATTGGTTTCGATAGGAAAATGCCCACAATGACTTGAAAACAAGTCTGGACGGAGTGTAGACTGCCGAGCGGTCAAAAATGGGGTGCTTAGAAATACCAAGATCCTTCCTTCCTAACCACACAATCTTATCAACCCGACATGAACCTAACCATAGGAGCCTTACATGACCCTTCCCATTATCCCCTTGTCCTTACTACGTTGTTCGAACCTGAACCTATGATCGCTATGGCTCGACCTGAACCTCAAACCAACAACTAAGGAGACATACGACCTAGGCTACCTTTAGTCTTGCCAAAGAAGCCGAATGTGCCCACCACTCTACCCGTCCTCACTAACCCCTCACTTGTAGCAATCCCTTTGCTCGTAAATCCAAGGATAACTCTTCCCACCATAACCCAAACACCAATACCCAGTCTTTATAACGTCCCATGGAATTACCCACCTGATAAGGGCACCGGAGAACCCGTAACAGAAATAGGGGGGATGACTCAGTCAGGGCGCCTTTATACCTCTGTTGAAGTGGAAAGAAAAAGGAAGGGGAAGGACAAAGAAGGAGAGAGCTCCAACCAACCAACAGATCAAGAGATGTCAGAATTCACCAAAGCTTTAGGAAAGGTCGATTACGATATCATGGAACAGCTTAGGAAAGCCCCAGCCCATATTTCGATGTTGGGTTTGCTGCTCACTTCTGAGGTGCACTGGAATGCTTTAATAAAGATCCTCAAGGATGCTCATGTGCCCGAGAGTTTTACGCTAGATAATCTATATGACATGGTCAGTCTCATTATGGCCCCAAACATCATCACTTTCTCTGATGACGAGATTCCGGCTGATGGAACAGGCCATACCCAGGCTCTGCATATTGCTGTAAGGACAAGAGGAAAGATGGTAGCCAAAGTATTGATAGATAATGGGTCGGCTTTAAACGTATGCCCATATTCTACCCTAGAAAGGCTAGGAATGGACCAAACCTATTTGAAAAATAGTGGTATGGTCATCCGTGCCTTTGATGGTTCTCGGAGGGAAGCCATGGGGGAAATTGAAATGCCTGTTAAGATAGGGCCAGTAACCTTCACAATTAAATTCCAAGTCTTACACATTCCGGCTGTCTATAATTTGCTTTTAGGGAGGCCCTGGATTCATTCGGCGAGTGCGGTTCCTTCTAGCCTTCATCAGAAAGTCAAGTTCATCATGGGCTCCAAGCTAATCTCTATTTTTGCTGAAAAAGAGCTCGCTGTATACAAGGCTGATATCATTGCATCTGACACTGAACTACCCTCCTGTTTTCAATCATTCAAATATATCACTGTTGTGCAGAAAGAAGATCAAGTGGAGCCAAAATATTCTAAGAACTCTCAGATGGTAGTACGATATTTTAAAGCAAATGGCTTCCATCCGGGTAAAGGCTTAGGGAGATGTTTACAAGGAAGACCTAAAGTTATAGAAATACTGTCGGCTGAACCCACCTTTGGGTTGGGGTATGAACCCACAAGAAAGGAGAAAATAGAAGCAGCGCGAAAAAAGAGGGCTGATAAGAAAACCGTCGTAGAACTCTCAAACCAATTCAAGCAGTTGGACATGTGGGAAGGAATACCTATATTAAGTAAGAAGAAGAGAAAGGTCTAAGAAGAAGCGCCCGTCATGATGGCTAGCATCGGAGTAACCCAAGATAGATCCATTCGAGCGGTGTTGCCAGGCGAAAAATTACATAATTGGGCTAGCAAAGACATCATCCGTGCTCGCAAGTTTCGGTACAAAGCCCATTAGAGCAAGATCCTGGAGCAACTGACTCGCCATAAACAAATTTTGTCCTTTTAAATTTATTTGTCTTAACTTTTTTTTTTTATCAAGTTATCAATGAAAAAAATATTTCTTTCTTGTTTGATTTATTATACACTATTTTCCATGCCAGGGACCCTTGCATCCTATATCTTACTCAGCTAGTTCGGAGAATGCCAACCTTGATAAATGTTGACTTGAACACCGAGTTTGATTACCAACTACTGGGGATTGAAGAAGATGTAAATTTTACAGAGGAGGTGCCAGAGGAAATTCGAGAACAAATAGAAAGACATGAGAATCGTAATACCCCAAACATTGAGGAGACGAAAACCGTTAATTTGGGAAATCAAGGGGATCCGAAGGAGCTTAGAATTGGTACAGGCCTAGATCAATGGCAGCGCAAAGAATTATTGGAACTTTTACGTGCATACTTGGATGTTTTCACATGGTCCTATCAAGACATGCTTGGACTAGATGAATCCATTGTGGAACATAGACTACCTTTGGACCCGCAGATGAAACCCTTTAAGTAGAAGCTAAGAAGATTGAAACCCGAATGGAGCCTGAAGATTAAGGAGGAGGTGATTAAACAATTTCAGACAGGATTTCTGCAAGTGGTAGAGTATCCTCAATGGCTGGCTAATATTGTCCCGGTACCTAAGAAAGATGGCAAGGTACGGATGTGCATTGACTTTCGGGACCTTAACAGGGCCAGTCCAAAGGATGATTTTCCTCTTCCCCACATAGACTTGCTTGTTGACAACATGGCCGGCCATGGAATGTTTTCCTTCATGGACGATTTTTCGGGATATAATTAGATCAAGCTGGCTGAAGAAGATCGGGAGAAGACTGCTTTCATTACCCCCTGGGGAGTATACTGTTATAAAGTCATGCCATTCGGGCTTCGCAACGCAGGGGCAACCTACCAAAAAGCCATGGTAACTTTATTCCATGACATGATGCATCAGGAGGTAGAGATCTATGTGGATGACATGATCGTCAAGTCCAAGCAGCGGAAGGACCACCTGTTCAACTTGTGAAAGGTGTTTGATCGCCTCCGTAGATATCAACTTAAGCTAAATCCGACCAAATGCACATTCGGAGTATCTTTAGGGAAATTGCTGGGGTTTATAGTCAATGAAAAAAGGATAGAGGTTGATCCTGCCAAAGCAAAGTCCATTGTTGAAATGCCTACACCAAAAGGGGAAAAGGAGGTTCGATCTTTTCTAGGAAAGTTAAACTTTATTAGTAGGTTCATTGCCCAAATGACCCACCTATGCGAACCTATTTTCAAGCTCTTTAAGAAAGACGTTCCAAAAGAGTGGGATGATAATTGTCAAATGTTGTTTGAGAAAATTAAAGAATATCTTCGAAATCCCCCTATCCTAGTGGCACCAACCCCGGGACGTCCTTTGCTAATGTTCATGTCAGTGTTAGACACTTCTATGGGATGCATACTAGGGCAGCATGATGAAATGGGAAGAAAAGAGCAAGCCATTTACTACGTCAGTAAGAAATTTCTGTCATATGAAGCGAAGTATTCCGATCTCGAGAAAACCTACTGCGCATTAGCCTGGGCAGCTCACAGGCTTCGACACTACATGCTCTATCATACCACCTTCCTCATCTCTCAAATGGATCCCCTCAAGTATATATTCGAGAAACCAACCCTGTCCAGCAGAATTGCTCGATCGCACATGATCCTGTCAGAATTCGACATTATATTCACTACCCGTAAAGTAGTCAGAATTCGACATTATCTGGCTGAGAACCCCATTGATGATTATCAATCCATGGAGCCCCAATTCCCTGATGAAAATATACTATGCGTTGATGGTGCATCTGAAGAGCAAGAACCAGCCGGGTGGAAGATGTTTTTCGACGGCGCTGCTAACAAAAGGGGAGCCGACATTGGGGCAGTAGTAGTGTCGAGAATAGGCAGTCATTATCCTATTGTGGTTAAGTTATAACTTGAACTATGCACCAATAACAGCGCCGAATATGAGGCTTGCATCCTGGGGTTAAGATTGGCATTAGAAATGAAGATTGATGAATTGGTTGTTCTCGGCGATTCAGATTTGGTCATTCAGCAATCCAAGGACGTGTATCAAACTCGAGATGCCAAACTTTCCCTGTATCATCAACAGGTTAAAGATTTGTGTCAACTATTCAAACACGTGGATTTTCGTCACGTACCCCGAACAAAGAACAGCTTCGCTGATGCCTTGGCAACGTTAGCTGCAGCAATCAAGGTCGACAGGGGGACTAAAATACCCCCCTACAGATCTTTACCAGGGGTGTCCCCTCCTATTGCCTGCACACAACTATTGAACCCCACGAGAAACCATGGTTTTATGACATCCAGAGGTATATCCAAGCCAGGACGTTCCCCGATGCGGCAACACAACGTGATAGGAAGACCATTTGTCGTTTGGCAGGGCACTACTTCATGGCTGGAAATGAGCTTTTCAGGAGATCATGGTTCGGACCTCTAAGATGTGTCAATACCACTGAAGCCAAAGTCATTATGGAGGAAGTGCACGAGGGAGTTTGCAGCCCCCACATGAATGGCCACACGCTTGCGAAGAAGATTCTCCTGACAGGGTATTACTGGTCAACAATGGAGTCAGATTGCATTAGATACGTTCTTCGGTGTCACAAATGTCAGATACATGGGGATAAGATCAAAGCACCACCGACTGAGCTCCATTCTATGTCATTCCCATGGCCTTTTTCTATGTGGGGAATAGATATGATTGGTCCAATCACTCCTAAAGCTTCCAACGGCCATCGCTTCATCATGGTCGCCATTGATTATTTCACTAAATAGGTGGAAGCCGTCTCTTACGTCCATGTCACCAAGAGGGTCGTAGAAAGGTTCATAAAAAATCACATCATCTGCCGGTATGGAATTCCCGAGTCACTCATTACTGACAATGCTTCCAATCTGAAAAACAAATTAATGTCAAAGCTATGCTAAACATTTCACATTACCCACCGGAATTCGGTCACTTACCGGCCCCAAATGAATGGAGCAGTAGAAGCAGCCAACTAGAACATTAAGAGAATACTCCGAAAAATGATTGACAACTACAGAGATTGGCATGAGAAACTTCCGTTCGCATTGATGGCTTATCGAACAACTATGAGGGTCTCCACCGGAAGTACCCCTTTCGAGCTAGTCTACGGCACCGAGGCAGTCATCCCTGTTGAGATTGAGATTCCTTCTTTACGGATCTTAACAGAAACCAAACTAGATGAAGCAGAATGGATTAAAGATCGGTATGCCCAACTCTGTTTGCTGGACGAGAAGCGGCTAGCTGCGGTTTATCACGCTCAATGCTACAGAAGGTGAATGGCCAGAGCGTTTGATAAGAAAGTACGACCCCAATCATGCCAACCAGGAGATTTGGTGCTCAAGAATGTGTTCCCCCTTCAGGAGGCAGCACAAGGAAAATTTGCTCCAAACTACGAAGGGCCATTCATGGTAAAAAGGGTCCTGTCCAGAGGAGCTCTCGTTTTGGAGGAAATGGATGGCCAAGAATTCCCTAGCCCATTGAATTCAGATGCTGTCAAACACTACTACATATGATTCCAAAAGCTAGACCTTTGGTTTCTATGAAGAAGCAATAAAATCTACTCTCCTCATTCTGCACTAATCAATAGGGTAGTGTTTCAAGGGTAAAGCTCTATGGACCAAACAATCTAACCCCAAGATGACGAGAGACCCTCATTTCATTTTCTATCCAGTTAAAATGCATATATATATAACCTTGGCCAAACCCTTAGAGCCGGTTACTTTCTTTCAAGAACATTACCCAACAAGGTGATCATGTTAAGTTAAAGTAGATGCATTGAAAAAAAAAAAAAAAAACCCTTGAGGTATTACTTAAAGTTGGCACAAACATTGGTGTAAACGTCATTGGTAAAACAATAAATAAATAAATAAATAAATAAAAATAAAAATAAAAATAAAAAAGAAGAGAAAAAGGGGTGCGCAAATGAAATACCCAAAGAAAGATGGGAATACGCAGAAAAAATGCCATTACACCAAAAATTACTGATCACTAGTAGAATGGTAGGCTTGAGCCTTTTCCTTTTCCTTTTTCAAAGAGTAAAAAACCCACATTACAAACCCTGAAAGTCCTCTTAGATTAGAATTAAATTGATTAGTCCAAATGAGCTTACTAAAATATGCCGTTGGTTGGAGGATGGTGCGAGTAGCATTTAAGAACTTCTCAACAGAAACCGGAGACCAAGCTAAGGAAAGAGAGAGAAAGAAGAGAGAAAAGTTAAGTGCTTCCCAAGGATGCGATGAAAACCCGAAAGGGCGCCGCAGGTAAAAAGCTAGGGATGTGGCAAGACGCAAAACTGTCGACCTTGGTAAAAACTTGCAAAGGCGCCCTGGTGCAAAAATGACAGAGCTAGGACTGGTGAAAACCCTCAAGGGCACTAGTAGTAAAAACAAGCAAAAAAAAAGGGGGGGGGGGGTGGGAGCAAGAGATTTAGATATAAGAAATAGCTCGAGCTACTGCATTCCCCAGAAGTTAAGGTATGAAAGCAATAGTGTAAAAGTCGAAAGGCATCTCTAAAGGCATTCTCCGGCTTAGTCCAGTTAGGGTTAAAGGAAGCAGGGGTCCCTTTCGCAGGACAATCAGTAAGTCAGAAAATCAAACGAAAGGGAGTTATTTTTTATTAAGCTGCAGTTCTCATTTAATTTTTTCCAAAATTTGTTGCTATACTAATCATGCAGGGAAGTCATGCCAAAAGTACGAGAGGTCATGAATTCATAAGATAAAAGAGGCATAACACTAAACAAAGTATGTTTTTCTACAAATGCAGAAATCAACAACTCTAAGAGCGAGGGGCAAAAATATATCGCTCCCCGTCGTCATCAGAGGAGGAATTAGCTATGCAGGGATCCACTGGCTCACCAGTCACAAGAGGAGCACTCGAAGAAGTACCAGCTGTAGAAGACCCGGGTCGGCCTCGCTCATAGTCCACACATCTAGCCAGAAGCATGTCCCTCTCTCGAGTAAGGGACTCCACAGTCTCCCGCAAGGACTGGCTATCCATCACATCACCCTCTAAGGAAGGAGAACTGCCTAGAACGCCTCGTGGTTGCCTGCGAACCCTCGCAGCACCCAAAGGTGGGTCATCATGTGTCGATCTGGCTGCTGCTAACTGCCTCTCCAGTAAAACTATCTCAGCGTCTCTCATCCTCAACCGGTCATGCAACATTCGTATCAGACGACGGTTCTCCCGCCTATGACGACGCCCCTGAACAATCATAGCAATCAAGAAGTCGGTATACCCTACGGGAGGTAAAGGAGTCTCAATGAGAAGATCCCCAAGTCTACTAGGACCCAGCACGTAGCGTCGAAGCCAATAATGATAGGCCTCGGTCGCAGGGGGCATGTCAAAGAAGGGACCATCATTATCAACGTGAGGAAACAAAGATCTCCATATATCCATAACTTTCTCCACCAATGCTCTAGGAATCGACGCCGCAAAGACAAGAGTAAACTCGGCTGCAGAAGCTAAATAAGGGATATCCTAACTCCTACCAAGCTGACGCAAAACTCGAATACCGAAGAAAGGGGCAATGCCCCACAAGCCTGCTAAGGGTACAAAGGCCCTCCTAGAAGGTCGAACTCTCAAGCAATACCTACCGACCAGTCCTGAATACCACCGAACAATGCCCGACCTCCTGCTCTGAAGATAGTCAACCCAGGATACAGCGGTCTGCCAAAATCTCCGCTCATCTGCCATAACACCCTGAGATCTCGCCAGGGAATGTACATGATCGAGCTCAGGATACCACGTGTGCTGAAACAAAGGTGTAACAAACAAGTGACCAATCGCCTAAAGCTGGAAGACAGTAGCGCATCCCCGGAAACGAGCGTCAAGGGTCTGCTGGAATCTCGTAAGACTCACGAAGGTCTCCCCTACAATCATAGGAGCATAGGAATGCCCTTTACGGATCAAGGCCAGCAGTGCACAAAGTCGACAGTCCACTAAATCATCCTCTCTAGGGAACACCAAAAAGTTCAGCAGAAGCAAAGCCAAAGCAACCATACGAGAAACAGCCCAATCCTAGGAGGTGTGCCACTCACCTGAATGAACATGTATACCTGTGGGAAACTCAAAACGGGAAAAGAGGAACTCTGCTAGGACATAAGGAAACTGGGGCAAAGAAGAAGACGAAAGAACTGCGCGTCTGAATCCGAGCTGGGACGAAACCACTGTGATACAACCATCCGGAAAGAGGGGTCCCACAACGTCCGTAGAAATATCTCGAAAACCAAGAAGAAACCTATACTCGTGAGGAGCAGGGGTAAGCTCACGCTCCCCAAAGCGGAAAAGAGACAAGTCAGGCTGCTAGAAGGGAATCACCGCCTACATAAGCCCAGGAATGAGCCGTACGGATAGAAGTGAGGCTACCCGACCAAAGGACCGGCGAAAGATATCCTGCTCATCCAGAGGGTAGCTACTGTGCCAAGCTCTCAGCCGACTCAAAACCGCGTCTGCCATCCTAAAAAGGTAGGCCAAGGTAAGTGATGTTAATACACCATCCATGTAGTTTAAATAACAGTAAAATAAAATAAACAACTAACACAAACAAAACAAATAAAAGACTTCGAATGATAAGTCAAAACAAATTTCCTACATGCACATCTTGATTTTCCAACTTTAAATCACATCTCAAGAGTTCTCTGCCTTTTTCCTTCAAAAAAGATTTTATTTCTAAAACTTTAACCAACTTTTTTCCTAATTTCTAAAAAATTTCGGCAGAGTCCCGTTTAAGAATGGCCCCTACAACGCCCATGACATCAACACAAAATGCAAAATGTGCACTTTCCAACAATCATATAACAATGGCACCCGTGCACATTTTTCAATTTTTCAAGATTTTCGAGACCATGTTTCATTTTTCAAATAAATCAATGGTTTTCAAAAGGCTTCCAAATTTTTCAAAATCACCTCAAATGTTTTCTAAAATATTCCAATATTTTTCCAAATTTCAAACTTTAAAAATTTCATCAATTTCTTGAGTTTTCTCATTTTTCTAAATTTTCTAAGTATTTTCCTATTTTTCAAAAAATCAAAAATTCATCGAGTTTTCAAAAAATTACGAAACTTCATACGATAGTTAAACACATTTTTCTAAGGCACATTGCATAAAAACATTGCCAGAAAACCCAATACCCATGCCTATAGGAACAAATTTCCTATTCCTGCAGAAAACCCCCTTCACATATTCGCATATAATCATTCAAATTCAATCAAGCAACCATCAAAATGCAAAAACAACATCACCATCATGTTCAAAGCATATCAAAACATCAATTTCCACTATTCACATGATTCAAACGAAGTTCTACACATCGAAATCAACAAATATTTGAAAACTCACTTTTTGGAAGTTCTCCGGCGAAATCTTCTCTTCCGGCGACTTTTCCGGCGACGTGGTCTCCTTCCGGCAATCACTCGTGGTCTCCAAGAAGTGCCCCTTCAAAGTTCAAGTCAAGTCTCACGCAGAATTTCTCGGATTTGTAGAAATTTCTCCAAAGTGCCGCGGCTATTCGAACCAGAAATTTTCTGGTTTTAACTTTAAGCTTGGCGCCACTAGCAGAGGCGCCAGTCCTTTTTTGCTAAAGGCGCCACTGCTAGTGGCGCAAGTTGCAAATTAAGGACAGTTTTGCCTTTTTTCCCGCCAAAACTCGTTTTCGAAGGCCTTTTTGGCCTGTTATCCGTTTTCGACCCTCGTTGTTGAAAGATTTCTAGCGTTCGTCCCTCCAACTGCCTCGCGGTCAACATGGAACTCTTACTCTTATCATTTTCTGTCTTTGACAAGCAAAGACAGAAAAACAGGGGCAGTTGTAAGCATCCCATTTTTGACTGCTCGGCAGTCTACACTCCGTCCAGACTTGCTTTCAAGTCATTGTGGGCATATTCCTATCAAAACCAATTCTCTAGGTCCAAATCACGTCTGTCCATTGCTTCGCGGGCCTGTCAAGCCCAAATAGAGGCAAAATGACCAAAATGCGCTTAGGGGCATTGTCCTTTCCTTTCCGATTCCAATCTCTCTCTCTCGACAGTTTATTCCTCGAGACGGTTCCAATCCAAGCACGCCACCTCGGAGATGATAAGACCCCTTTCCAATCCCATTCTCGAGACAGTATATTCCTCAAGACGGTTCCAATCCAGGCACGTCTTTTCGAAGACGATAAGACCCCTTTCCAATCCCACTCTCGAGACACTTTATTCCTCGAGATAGTTCCAATCCAGGCACGTCTTTCCGAAGACGATAAGACCCCTTTCCAATCCCACTCTCGAGACAGTTTATTCCTCGAGACGGTTTCAATCCAGGCACGTCTTTTCGAAGACAATAAGACCCCTTTCCAATCCCACTCTCGAGACAGTTTATTCCTCGAGACGGTTCCAATCCAGACACGTCTTCTCGAAGACAGTAAAACCCCTTTCTAATCCCTCTCTCGAGACAGTTTATTCCTTGTGACGGTCCGAGAAGCGAAAATACTCACAAAACCGTTAGAGTAGCGGAAATACTCACAAATAGGTCGATATAGGGAATTGCTAACAAACCCCTGTGTTACGACGACTGCCGTTTGAGTGGCAGAAACACTCAAAACCCAGGTCAACACCAGTGTTTGTTAGCCCACTTTGGTGAAAAATGACCAAACTGCCCTTTGGACCTTTTCCGAGACTTTCCGATCAAGATGACCATTTTGCCCCTAAGCATCCGAACGCCCCGGGAATCACACCGGCTCTGGGTATCAAACCGGTAACCTCCCGAGAATACTTCTTATAGTATTCTCAATCCAGCTCTACCTTTCCGGATCATTCCGAGTTAGTTCCGGCCAACCCGGTACAAAATGACCGTTTTGCCCTTGGTGGGCCGGTCTCCTTTTTCGACCACACCGGCTTTGGAAATCAAACCGGCAACCTCTGGGAACATTCTGAATAATGTTTTCAGATCCCAAGTCTTCTTTCGGGACAGTCCGAGTTTGTCCCGGCAGTTTTTCGGTCCGATTGATCGTTTTGCCCCTAAAGGCCCGGTCAACCTTTCCGACACATTTTATCCTCACTTTTCAAGTCAAATACCTCCAGGACACTATTTTAAGTGTTCCTGCTCCTTTCTGGCCTTCCGGGTCATTCCCGACTCCTTCAAATCATTTCCGGACTTTCTGGAGCCACTCCTAGTGAAGCCAGGCTAAAAATTGCATGGTAGTCACTAGTACAGGCGCCCAAATCTAGTCAAAGATACGTTGCTTGCCGACCTTAAACATTTTCTAAATGGCTGGCGCCACTACTAGTGGCGCCAAGCCAAAAACTGGCCTGGCGCCACTCCTAGTGGCGCCAATGTAAACTTTGGCCTGGCGCCACTGCAATAGGCGCCAGTGTTGTCCAACCTCTATAAATACAAAGCCTGTTCCAGCATTTAAAGGATCTGCAAATTCAACCTAAAAATCATGTAATTCGATATACAGAGCTCGAGCACCTCCTAAATCCTAGCTTCCCTAGGTTTTCAAAACCCTAGCCACTATACACTAAACCCTAGCCTCCTATACACTCATACACACGCCCATACACTCATACACTAATCTTCAACCCTCCTTCGAAGACTTGAAGAGTTGCAATCTGAAGTTTGAAGCTTGAAGACAACTCTTGAAGATTGAAGGCGAAGATCAAGACGAAGACCGAAAAAAGCAAAGCTCGCAAAATAACAAGACATACGGTAGGCTCCCTATTTAAATTCCCGCACTTTCCCCCTCTCTCTTCTCTCTCCTAACCCACTTGGGTTTTCTCTATTTTAATCCTGCATCTCTTTCCCCCCTTTCTTTGCATACTTAAAACAAGGGGATTCCCGGTCCATGTGTAGGATTGAGCTATTGGAGAGTCACCGTGTTGGGGGCTTTCTTCTAGTCTAACCAGAGACCACGTGGGTCCGGTCCCCTTGATTATGTGGTGAAGCCTTAGCCTTCAAATCAATTCTTCTATTTTCAATCGGACTCCGGTCTAAACTACGACTGACTTGATTCCCCCAAAAGGATACGTAGGCAACCTTCATAGGTGCGGTCACAACACTTTTCAAACTTTCAATTCCACCCTCATGGGTGCAGTCTCCACATTTTTCAAATCTCAAATTCCAATCTATTTTCAAAATTCCAATTTCAAAATTTCTATTTTCAAATTTCTATTTCTAAATTTTCAAACTTTCCAATTTCAATTCCATCTCTTCAAATCTATTTTCAAGTCAAATCAATTTCAAATCAATCTCTTTTCAAATCTATTTTTCAATTCTCTTAACTTGCACTTGCATATCATGCATCATGTTAGTTTCTTTTCAAGCATTGTTTTTCAAAGTGGATAGGATTGGCCAATAGTTAGTTAAAGACTCTCATAGGTGAATCTAGGGTAGATTGACATGTAGGTACCAAAAGGGCGGGGTAGGGTGATGGCTTAGTGCGTCTTCCCTACACGTAACCAACCTCCGAACCATGATCACTGATTTCAAAGACCAAAAAGGAGTTATTTTTCAAAAAAGGCTAAATGTTTTCCAAAGGTTGCCAAACAATCTGTTTTCTTAAAAACCCTCTCTTGAGGAGATATTTTCAAATCGTTTTTCAAAAACCCTAAGTGTAGTCTTCGGATTATTCTTAGTTTTTAGGTGACCTAACTCACCTTAATCAAGTTAGGTGGCGACTCCGAATATTTCTTCAAAAGCCCTTTATTCAAATCAAGTTTTCAATTCAAACCTAGTCACACTCATTCTTTTAGGAGGGTGAGTTCTAACGAGAGAGTACATCATTTTTCTCGCTTGTGTGAGTATTCCTCGAGTGCGAAAAATCTGAGCGCGGCACATACCATGCATCATGTTAGTTTCTTTTCAAAATTTCTTTTTCAAAGAGAAGAGGATTGAACATTGGTTAGTTGAAGACTCTCATAGGTGAATCTAGGGTAGATTGACATGTAGGTACCGAAAGGGTGGGGTAGGGTGATGGCTTAGTGCGTCTTCCCTACATGTAACCAACCTCCGAACTTAGGATCACTATTTTCAAACACCAAACGAAGTTACTTTTCAAAAATGGCTAAATGTTTTCAAAAGGTTGCCAAACAACCTATTTTTCTTAAAAACCCTCTCTTGAGGTGGTAATTTAAAAAATCATTTTTCAAAAACCCCAAGTGTAGTCTTTGGATTATTCTTAGTTTTTAGGTGACCTAACTCACCTTAATCAAGTTAGGTGGCGACTCCGAATCTTTTTCCAAAAGCCCTTTATTCAAATCAATTTTCAATTCAAATCTAGTCGCACTCATTCTTTTAGGAGGGTGAGTTCTAACGAGAGAGTACAACATTTTTCCCGCTTGTGTGAGTATTTCTCGAGTGTGAAAAATTTGGGCGCGACAGCTGATGACTCCGCTGGGGATACTTAGAGGGTTAGGCTGTAGTCATGTCTTTTTACCCTTCACCCATGCAGAGTCTTGAATTAACTTGGTTCAATCCTATTCACTTTAAATTTTCAAAACTAAATTTTTAAAATTGTTTAAAAAAAATGCATTTATTCATATTATCTTGTATTATGTTTGTCATCCACATACTAACACTTGCATCTTTATTTTGTAGGTACACATTTTGTTTAAATTTTATTAACTGCTATGCATGAATGTGATGAACAGGATGAATGGGAGTTGTTGGGCTCTTTCCTCCACTTTTAAAAATCACACACACACTGCATGTGCACTTGCATTCTGCATACTTGCATTATTACCCTGATATGTCCTTTCTAATTAGAAAGAGGGAACGGTATATTAGTTGTGGGC
Organism: Euryodendron excelsum; assembly: GCA_033060915.1. Lineage (NCBI taxonomy): Eukaryota > Viridiplantae > Streptophyta > Magnoliopsida > Ericales > Pentaphylacaceae > Euryodendron > Euryodendron excelsum. The sequence goes on along the minus strand of CM065384.1, from coordinate 5,927,339 downwards.
AAGATGCTATGTCAGTTTCTTTGCCTATGGCCTCTTGATGGTTCCCCTGCTCAGATCACCAACCGATCATGACACCACCTTGGGGAGTGGGCCTAGGTTTGAAGATCCGGGGACCGAGCCTTTTTAGGATGCATTAGTCAACCCTCAACCTCATACTCATATAAACACCATGCATAGCCAAACCTCTGCCGAATTTAAGACACGAGCACTGTTTTCAAAATCACGGAAGAAAGGGCGACTGCTCTTACTTTCATTTATACCTGTCTATTCCTGACTGTATTTATACTGTTATAATGCCTGTTTGACTGCTCATGCATGCATGTCTACTTTGCTACTGCATTCTCTCTCCTTACACTCTTTGCATCCATGTTCATACATTCAATACCTCATGTCAAGACAAGAGTTCCAAGTAACTCAAGTCACTGCATTTTCATGCATATGATTAACCTATTGAGAGTGGCACCAAAGGCACTCTGCCCTTGCATTAAACCTACCTAAACCCTAAGGGTTCCCACATAACCCTAAAGGCCCATTGCATGCATCTCAATTCATTCCATAAGAAGGGCCCTAATCCCTTTATGCACACAGAGATAGGGTTGCCAAGAAGATAAGGGGCAATCAATCAACAAGGTCTCTCAGCGACCTCCTCGACATCAAATCCAAGGAAGGCGAATCCGAAGACTCAAGAGTAGTTTAGGTTTTCCCTTTATAAAAGTAGATAGGTGGAAGTCCAAAGGAAAATGTTTCCTCTCCCCCTATTAAAATGTATTTCAATTCTTTTGTATCTTAAACCTAAAATTCAATGTACTTCTTTCCTTTTAAGAATGAATGCATGGATGGCTGAAGGTTCCTACTTGACGGTAAGGTATTCGCATACAGGGGCAAACCCCCTATCTCCAAAAGTGAGCCAATACATCATGATTAGTTTTCCTCTCGAGTATGGGTATCCTTAGGGCATGCATTGCATAGAATTGTTGAAAAACCAAAAACTAACTTGCGATTTATGCCGTTGTTTTTCTACTTCTTTCTGTTTCTTTCATAGCAATTACCCTACTTTGAGTCAACATTGCTCCCAAGAAAAGTCAGCATGCATCTAGGGATCCCATTGTCACTCGACCAAGAGCTTCACTTATGGCTGCCAATCCTGAGGAGTCACCCCAAGTCTTTCGAGAAGAGGTCAATGAAATGAGGGGTACGATTGATGAGATGTTTAAGCTTATCCAAACCTTAGCCATAAAGGATACTACTACAATCTCGTCGATATCCATGATGTCATCTAAAGACCCTGAACCCACCAACCCGAGGATCATGCTTCAATCTGACAATGCTGGGAGGAACAAGGAAGATGCCAAAGGGATCAACACTAAAGAACAGGACATTATGTTGCTTTCACATGCCGTACAGAGGACTTCCCTAGATCCTCTCAGTTTGAAAATCCAAGGTCTAGAGGATTCACTGCGAAGTCTCCATGGCCATGACAGTTATGGGTCTACTTCCTACAATGAGTTCTGCTTCTTTCCAAATCACTCGAGACCTGTTAAGTTCAAAATGCCCAACTTCTAGAGGTATGACGGCACTGGTGACCTTATCGCTCATCTTCGCCTACATGCCGGGGCACTGAGTGGTTATGGCAACGGTTCGAAGCTCCTCATGCAACTGTTCCAACATAGTCTCACTGGGTCTACTTTGTAGTGGTTTGCCCGTCTAGACCTAAGGAGGATCACCACCTGGATTGAGTTGGTCAACGTATTTAAAGCCCAATATCGCCACAACATGGACCTCACTGCTGACCGTTGGTCCTTGATGGCAATGAGTAAGGAGAGAAAGAAAGTTTCAAAAGTTATGCCCTTAGATGGAAAGAAGCAGTAGCACAAGTCAATCCCCCTTTAGAAGATAAGGAATATGTTCAACTGTTCGTACACACCTTCTCGAGCGTATATTACGAAAAGCTCTGCATGAGTGTTGGGAGAAACTTTTCTGAGCTTATCATGCAAGGGGAGATGATAGAAAATGACCTAAAAACTGGAAGGATCGTTGACCCCTATGCTAAATAAGTTTCTGCAAGCTTAGCAAGGAAGGCGCCCACAGCATCGAAAATAGGTCGAAAGGAGGGAGAAGTGTCTGCCATCTTGCTCGCTCAACAACCGCAATGTCACCCCCAACACCAATCTCAGACCCCTGTGGCTACTCAAGCACCTACTTCCGGACCCATCACAGCCCAACAACATCTCAATCCCAATAAGAAGCCCGCCGACGTCGCGCCTTTTCCCCTATAACTTGCACCCAAACAAAGGCTTATCATGACCTCTTACAGGCCAACCTTTTGACCCCCATGCCTGCTCCACCGTTGCCAAATCCTTTACCCCCTACTTTCGACCCGACCCTTGTTTGTGAGTACCATTCTGGAAGACAGGGGCATGACATTGAGCATTGTCTCTTCCTGAAGCACAAGATACAAGATTTGATCAACGCTGGAATCATCATCACCTAGGGGAGGAACCATGCGATGAAGCATAGAAGAAATTGGTGTGATTCTGGGACCTCTCTGAAGGGCTTTTTCCATGGTGCAATAAAAATGGAAGTTTTCGTAAAATTCGTCTGTTTTCTTTTCATCTCTCTATTTCTCGCATATTTTCTTTAAATAAACATTGCATGCCATGTAATCATATTTCTAAATGAAAAGGTGTAGTTTCCAGTTCATCCCCTTTGTCTCATACTCTTGTGGACGATTATTACTTACGGCAATCTCAACTAAGAAGTTTGAATTCTATTGAAAAGGCAACACTTGCATGATATCCTGGCTAGGCAATGGGTAGCCAAGTCCCCAAAATGATGAGAAGCCATTGTTCTATTTATCCTAAATAAACACTACCCCTTGCTCAGCCCACTAGAGCCGTAACTGATTTTTATTCAGATGTCCCCAAACCAATAACCATCCCCCACACCGGGGTAAGCACAGAGTAGTTGATTCGATAGAATATATAGGGATTCACTGGCCGAAACACATCATCCCTATAAATATTGTCTAAATTTTGTACAAAGACTTTATGGACTAAGCAATTCAATTTGAAATGATTAAAGGCCCTCAATTCTATTACCATACACAAAAATATCCCCTTTGCTTAAACCACTAGTGCCTCCCAAGAAGCGAAAGTTTTCTTTTTGTCAACCCCGATCCGAAACCATCCCCTTACACTGGGGTAGTCAGGAAGTAGAAGATCTGGCAGAAAACGTCATCAACCATCAAGCTGAAGTAACGTGAAGGCTCTATGGATCAAGCAATCTTGTTCAAAATGAAGAAAGACCCTCATTTCATTTCCCATATAGTTAAAAGCAACCCTTGTCAAACCTATTGAGCCGGTTACCTTTCCTTTCAGAAAACACCCCAACCTAGGGATCACCGTCCACAATGGGTTAAATCGAAATGCTAAGGAAAGGATCTAAGAAAAAGAAGTTGTAGAAATGTTTGTCTCATCAAAAGCAATAAGAAAGGAAGAAAAAAAAAAAGAAGCATATCAGAGGAAAGACTGAAAAAGAACCATGTTGTGCTATAAAGCTGGAAGTCAAGAGAAAAGAAAAAAAAAAAAAAAAAAAAAGAAAAAAGAAAAGGGGCAAGTGTCAGACTTAAAAAGTCAAAAGTTACAAGAAAGTTCAACTCCTTTTGTAAAAAAGGAAGTTCAAAGGTGATCCTAGGTAACAAAGCCACCAAGTAGAAGTAATAGGTTTGAGCCTTTACCCTTTCTTGTAAAAACCCGAAACCGTGGCCTACATTACGACCCTATTAAAGTCCTCTCCGATTTAAAAGGATTGCTTGATCTAAATGAGCCAAACGTGTTGTTGAAACTAGAGGAGGATATTAGGGGACGAAACCCCGCTGGAAGACCGACTAAGGATGGTGTGGATCTAAACCCTACTAGAAACAACATTGAATTTGAGCCTGCACATCCTTTTCATTCATAAACCCCTTAACCTAGCCTACATTACAGTCAAAATTAAAGTCCTCTCTGATCAGAGAAAATTGCTTAGTCGAAATAAGCCTGAACAATACCAAGACAAATAGGGTGAGAAAGGAGAATTGGAAGGAAATGCAAGGGGCAATCTCATGCTCCAAGATGTGCTCAGATGGTTTCGGTTTAAACAACCCACTAAAAGAAGATCTTTAAGCCTGAATATCCCTTTATTTCTTACAACTCCTAAACCCAGCCTACATTACGGTTCTAAAAGAAGTCTTCTTAGATTGAGGGCTTAGCTGTTTATCGCTCTACAAAGGGCATGCGAGTTGTCGCTTGAGCCATGGTGGCATTTTGGAGATCTGAGAGAGAAAACCAAGTGAGATAAGAAAAACCCCAAATATCAACCCTGTAGAAAGTAGGGATAATGTAGCAAACCAAAAGGTCAAGATCCCTGGAGAATGGTGCAAATGCTATCACACCCCGATATGAATGGGACAAAACTGAATGGGGCAGAATCTTGAGAAGGAACAGAATTCTGAGAGTATGAGCCCAAGGGGCAATCCTGGGGCTTTCTTTGTAAATAGTTTATACACATGCAATACTGATACATCCATGATATGTATAACCTGTACATCCATTTGGATTCTTGTGTAGTGTGTATCTATTCGTGCATTCAACTGCACTCCTGTATGAACCTGTTCATTTGTAAGGAAGTAGGTCGTACATTTAATTCAATTCTTGCATAAATCCGTGCATTTATCACAAAAAAAAAGAGGGGACATTGCATTCAATTCCATTTCTATATGTGCATGCATTCAATTCCACTTCTGCGTGAACCTGTGTAGTTATAAAAAGTAGGACACGCATTCAATTATATTTTTATCTAAACTATGGGCATTCATAAAAATAGATCATGCATTTAATCCCATGTGCAGTCATGAAAATATATATATATATATGACATGCGTTCACCCTTTACCATGGCATTTTTAAATTATTTTTGTACAAAACTCACCCTATGTCTTTCTCTCTCTCCCAAATAGGAAATAAGGAACAAGGTAAGGTACAAAATGGAGCTAAAAGCCATCCTGCGATCAAGTAACCTTAGACATCTCCAACATTGGCATACACCTCAGCAAGTTCAGACTTCCCTAGCCGACAAAAAGCAAGGAATGGGGCAATGGCCCACCCTCGACCTCCCCAACCAACCTTGGACTTCCCCAGTGGAGCAGCTTTTCGCCAGACGGAATGCCGGTTCAAGATGCATCAGCTGTCAACCTTGGACTTCCCCAGTGGAGCAGCGTTTCGCCAGGCGGAGTGCCGGTTCAAGAGGTATCAGCAGTTAACCTTGGGCTTCCCCAATGGAGCAACATTTCGCCAGACGGAGTGCCGGTTCAAGAGGTATCAGCAGTCAACCTTGGACTTTCCCAGTGGAGCAGCGTTTCACCAGACGGAGTGCCGGTTCAAAAGGTATCAGTAGTCAACCTTGGACTTCCCCAGTGGAGAAGCGTTTCGCCAGACGGAGTGCCAGTTCAAGACGTATCAGCAGTCAACCTTGGACTTCCCTAGTGAAGCAGTGTTTCGCCGGACGGAGAGCCGGTTCAATATGCATCAGCAATCAACCTTGGACTTCCCCAGTGGAGCAGCGTTTCGCCAAACGGAGTGGCAGTTCAAGAGGTATCAGCAATCAACCTTGGACTTCCCCAGTGGAGCAGCGTTTCGCCAGACGGAGTGCCGGTTCAATAGGTATCAGCAGTCAACCTTGGACTTCCCCAGCGAAGTAGCGTTTCGCCAGACGGAGAGCCGGTTCAATATGCATCAGCAGTCAACCTTGGACTTCCCCAGTGGAGCAGCGTTTCGCCAAACAGAGTGCCAGTTCAAGAGATATTAGCAGTCAACCTTGGACTTCCCCAGTGGAGCAGCATTGCACTAGACGGAGTGCCGGTTCAAGATGTATCACCAGTCAACCTTGGACTTCCCCAATGGAGCAGCGTTTTGCCAGACAGAGTGCCGGTTCAAGATGTATCAACAATCAACCTTGGACTTCCCCAATGGAGCAGCTTTTCGCCAGACGGAGTGCTGGTTCAAGATGTATCAGCAGTCAACCTTGGACTTCCCCAGTGGAGCAGTGTTTCGCGAGATCAAAAGGTATCAGCAGTCAATCTTGGATGTCCCAAGAGGAGCAGCGTTTCGCCAGACGGAGTGCCGGTTTAAGAAGTATAAAAAATTAGTCTTGGACTTCCCTAGAGGAGCAGTGTTTTGCCAGACGGAGTGCTAGTTCAAGATGCGTCAATTCCCCTCAGAGGAGCATTGTTTTGCCAGATGGAGCGCCAGTTCAAGGAGCATTAATTCCCCAGAAGAGTGTCATTTTTACCAGATAAAATACCAAGCATCGACCAGCTACTCGAGGTAACTGTTCTTTGAATTCCTATTATTTTCAAGTCCCTCCGATCATCTCGCGGTCAACATGAGGCTCTTACTTTATCGTTTTGTCTTTGACAAGCAAAGACAGAAAAAGAGGGGCAACTGTAAGCACCCCATTTTTGCCCGCTCGGCAATCTCTGAGCTGACCAAGCTCACTTTCACACATCACATGCATATTTAGACTCTAAGCCCGCCTTTTTAACTTGAATTTAGTCCACCAGTCGCTTCTCGGGCCCATAGGGCCCACTTGAAGCTAAATGACCGTTTTGCCCCTGGTGGGCTGGTCTCTTTTTCCGACCACATCGGCTCTAGGTATCAAACCGGTAACTTCCTGAGAATACTTTTTATAGTGTTCTCAACCTTCCTCTACCTTTTCGGATAATTCCGAGTCAGTTCCAACAAACCCGGTACAAAATGACCATTTTGTCCCTGGTGGGCCGGTCACCTCTTCTGACCACACCGGCTCTGGGTATCAAACCGGAAACCTTTGGGAACATTCTAAATAATGTTTCCAAATCATAAGTCTTCTTCCAGGACAGTCCGAGTCCGTCTTGGCAGCTTCATGACCCGATTCACCGTTTTGCCCCTAAAGGCCCAGTCAAACCTTCCGACACATCTTGTCCTCATTTTTCATGTCAAATACCTCCGGGACACTATTCTAAGTGTTCCTGCTCTTTTCTAGCCTTCCGGGCCATTCCCGGTCCCTTAAATCATTCATGGACTTTCTGGAGTCACTCATAGTGAAGCTAGGCTAAAAATTGCATGGCAGTTACTAGTACAGGCGCCCAAATCTAGTCAAAGATACATTGCTTGCCGACCTTAAACATTTCTTAAATGGCTGGCGCCACTCCTAGTGGCGCCAGTGTAAAATTTGGCCTGGCGCCACTGCAACAGGCGCCAGTGTATTCCTCCCTCTATAAATATAGAGCCTCTTTCAGCGTGAAAAGGATCCGCAAACTCAAACCAAAAATTACATAAATCGATATATAGAGGTCGTGCACTCCCTAAACCCTAGCTTTCTTAGGTTTTCCAAACCCTAGTGACCATACACTAAACCCTAGCCTCCTATACACTTATACACACTCCCATACACTGATACACTAGCCTTCAACCCTCCTTCGAAGACTTGAAGAGTTGCAATCTGAAGTTTGAAGATTGAAGGTGGCTCTTGAAGATTGAAGACGAAGATCAAGACGAAGACCGAAGAAAGCAAGGCGCGCAAAATAAACAAGATACAAGGTAGGTTCTCCATTTAAATTTCCGCACTTCCCACTCTCTCTTCTCTCTCCTAACCCACTTGGTTTTTCTCTATTTTAATCTCCCATCTCTTTCCCCCCCTTTCTTTGCATGCTTGAAACAAGGGGACTCTCGGTCCATGTGTAGGATTGGGCTATTGGAGAGTCACCGTGTCGGGGGCTTTCTTCTAGTCTAACCAGAGACCACGTGGGTCTGGGCCCCTTGATTATGTGGTGAAGCCTTAGCCTTGTATGTTCACGACCCCAAAATTGTATTGTGCATATCATGATCTTGCATCTTCCAAAAACTGTTTTCAAAGTTGTTTTTCAAATCGTTTTCAAACTTGTTTTCAAAATTGCATCAAAATCTCTTTTCAAATACTTGTTTTCAAAACCACAATCCTAGGGTGATTCTAGCTTTTGCATGGCTAGGATTGCTTTAGGAAAATGTTACATTTAAAGTGACCAATATGGTTCATATTTTCAAATCTTGTTGTTTTCAAAACCACTTTCCTAAAGTGGTTCTAGTCTTCTTATGGTTAGAATCGCTTTAGGAAAGTGAGATCTTTTACACCTTCCAAAAAAACTCTCCTTTCAAATCCCTCTTCCTCAAATTCTCTTTTTCAACATACTTTCCTAAAACTCTCCTTTCCGAAATTGTTTTCTAAAAACTCTTTACAAAAATCTATTTTTCAAAACCTCCTTTTTCAACTCCTTTCCAAAATGCTCTCTCCAAAATCCACTTTCCAAAAACGTACTCTAAAAAATCTTTCTAAAAAACTCTCTTTCCAAAATCTTTCTTCTAGAAACTCCCTTCTAGGATTTTCCTCCTAAAATCTTCGTTTCCAAAAGCACACTTTCCAAAAACTCCTCTTTAAAAATCTCTTTCCAAAAACTCTCTCTTCAAATTCACTTTCCAAAAACTCCTCCCTAGGATACCCTTCTAAAAATCTTCGTTTCCAAAAACTCTCTTTCCAAAATCTTCCCTCTAGAAACTCCTCTTTAAGATTTCCTTCCAAAGTCTTTGTTTCAAAAAACGCACCTTTCAAAAACTCTTTCCTTAGAGACCAAGTCAAGCCCTAGAACTCACAATTAGGAAACCCTAATTTTCTTTCCAAAAACATGGTTTTCAAACTTCGCCCCAAACCTGGGTTTCCAAAATCTTTCTTTTTCTACATCCAAACTATACACATTTCCAAAACCTCTTTTCTACGTCAAAACTATAGCCTTTCAAATCTAGGGTTTCTAAAACTTCCCCTTTCCAAATCCTTGTCAAATCAAATCTTCCCTTTAGGAAACCAAATCCAATCTCCCCGTTTAGAAAACTAAATCCAATCCTTCGTTTTTGGAAACAAAATCTGACCTTTTCTTTTAGAAAGCAAATCCAATCCCTTCCTAATCCAACTCTTTCCTAATTTGAATTCTTCCTAAACTTCCACTTTCCTAAATCTTAAGTTTCCAAAACTTGAACATAAAAATCTTTCCTAAATTCTAAAAATCAACTTTCAAATCTTTCCTAATTCAACCCTTTCCTAATTCTACCCTCTTTTCAAATCTTAACTTTTCAAACCTAAGTTTTTAAACTTTTCCTAAATGCAAACCTTTCCTAATCTCGAGATTTTATAAAACTCTAAGACTTTCTAAATCTTAAACTTTCTAAATTTTAAATCTTTCTAAATTCTAAACTTTCCTAAAACTTCAAAACTTTCTTAATTCAAAACTTTCTTAAGTTGAAACTTTCCTAATGCAAAACATTTCTAAACTCAATACTTTCCTATTTCAAAACCTTTCTTAAAACGAAACTCTCCAATTTCAAAACTTTCCTATTTTCAAAGGTTGCTTATTTTCTAAACATTCCAATTTTCAAAACTTCCCTATTTCAAAACTTTCCTAATTTGGAAACTTTCCTAATTTGAAAACCTTTCCTATTTCGAAACTTTCTAAATTCGAAAATTTCTTAATCCAAAACTTTCCTAAGTTGAAACTTTCTTAATTCGAAACTTTCCAAAAATGAAACTTTCCTAATTTGAAACTTTCCTATATCGAACCTTTCCTAATTCGAACATTTCCTAAAATCCAATCTTTCCAAATCTTCCAAGTCCAACGTTCGAGTCAAATCTTTCTAACTCTCAAGTCTTTCCTAAACCTCATCTTTCCTAAGTCTAGGTTTCTTAAACCTCAATCTTTCCAAAACAAGTCTAATCTTCTCAATTTCAATTTTCAATCTCCTCTTCTAATTTCCAATCAAATCCAATTTTCAATTTAATCTCTTTCTTCCAATCAACCTTCTATTTCAATCGGACTCTGGTCCGAACTACGACTGACCTGATTCCTCTAAAAGGATACGTAGGCAACCCTCATGGGTGCGGTCACAACATTTTTTAAATTTCTATTTCCACAGTCTTCTTCAAATCTCCAATTCGACTTTCTTCTTCAATCTCCAATTCCATATCTATTTCAAGTTTCCAATTCCAAAACTCGATTTTTAAATTTTTATTTCCAATTTCTAAAACTTTCCAATGTCAATTTTATCTCTTCAAATCTCTTTTAAATCAAATCAATTTTTTTCAAATCTTTTTCCAAATCAATTCTCTTTTCTTGCACTTGCATACCATGCATCATATTAGTTTCTTTTTAAAATTTCTTTTTCAAAGAGAATAGGATTGAACATTGGTTAGTTGAAGACTCTCATAGGTGAATCTAGGGTAGATTGACATGTAGGTACCGAAAGGGCGGGGTAGGGTGATGGCTTAGTGCGTCTTCCCTACACGTAACTAACCTCCGAACTTAGGATCACTGTTTTCAAAGACCAAACGGAGTTATTTTTCAAAAAAGGCTAAATGTTTTCAAAAGGTTGCCAAACAACCTGTTTTTCTTAAAAACCCTCTCTTGAGGTGGTATTTTAAAAAATCGTTTTTCAAAAACTCCAAGTGTAGTCTTCGGATTATTCTTAGTTTTTAGGTGACCTAACTCACTTTAATCAAGTTAGGTGGCGACTCCAAATATTTTTCCAAAAGCCCTTTATTCAAATCAATTTTCAATGCAAACCTAGTCGCACTCATTCTTTTAGGAGGGTGAGTTCTAACGAGAGAGTACAGCATTTTTCCCGCTTGTGTGAGTATTCCTCGAGTGTGAAAAATCTGGGTGCGACAAATGGTCCCCATGAAAAGTGGTTTTCAAAATCCTTCTCAAAAGATGATTTTCAAAAATGCATTCTCTCCATCTTTGAACCAAAGATGATTTTCCAAAAATTGTCATCATGATGTTGAATTTTAAAACCTCCACTCTTGTCAAGATAAAGGTTATAATGGCTATAAGGAAACCTTCCTTGGAATGGTCCCCAAACACCAACCATACAAACCATACTCTTGACTAGAGTCAAAATTTTCATGGAAATGATCTTAAAAAAGATTGCCAACCAAAGTCCTTTGCATAACATGTTTTGTTTTTAAAATTCTTTTCAAGAATGCATCAAAACAATTTTCAAAGCCATTCTCCAATCTAACTAGGTTAACTTGACCCTAGTTGTCTAACCCTAGGTTAACTTGACCCTAGCTACCACACCCTAGGTTAACTTAACCCTAGTTACCTAACCCTAGGTTAACTTGACCCTAGTTACCAAACCCTAGGTTAACTTGACCCTAGCTATCCAACCCTAGGTTAACTTGACCCTAGTTCACTCACCTTAGGTTAACTTAACCCTAGTTGGTTAACCCTAAGTCTTATTAACCTTAGGACAACCTAACCCAAGTTAGTTGACCTTAGGTTCCCCCCTAACCCTAGGTTAACCCAACCAAGGTTAATACACTTCAAGGTTCCAACTCTTGAACCTTTTTTCCAAATGATCATTCAATTTTCAAACTATTCTCATAACCTATTTTTCTAAAACCCCTTACTCTCATGATTTAAAAAAAAAAAACAACTCCATAAACTCTTCAAATGTTCCAACGCTCCATCTTCAAGTCATTTTCAAAAATGTTTTCAAAAGGTCACATACCTAAGGGGTCCCTAGCTCGCTCATGGTTAAGGATCCCAAGAACAAGTGATAAATCAAGAACAATCTCTAAGGTTGTCCATATTAGGATTCCAAACCCTTAGCCATTTTCAAAAACCACTTTCAAAAATTAATTCATAAAAACATTCTAAAATCATACCTCTAAGGTTTTCAAAACAAGACTTCAAAAACACTTTCAAGTTCTCTTGAGACATGACAAAACATTTTTCCAAAACTCCCTTAAGTTGATCCAAAAACATTTTCAAAACACTCCACCATCCAATTTCAAGTCCAAACTTCCAAGACCACAAGGAGTCTTCAACTTCCAAAGACCTCAAAGTGTCTTAAACTTTTCTAAGACCACAAAGAGTCTTCAACTTCCAAAGACCTCAAAGTGTCTTAAGCTCTTCCAAAGACCCCAAAATGCCTTTAAACCTTCCAAAGGCCCTAATGCGCCTATTTTTCATCGGGCTCTTGCCCGAACTACGAATGACTTGATTCTCGCCAAATGAGATACGTAGGCAACCTAAAATGGTGCGGTCATAACTTTTATTTTAGCCCCAATCCTTTTTTCAAAAATTCCAATCAATTCAAAGTTTCTATTCCAAACTCTCATTATTTTCAAACTTTTTCCAAAAACTTGCATCATTCATCATCCATCCGAAAAGTGATGACTAAACCCCATTTTCAAAATTATAAAGTGGATTTTAAGTGGACAATGGTAACCGGTTATTCTAGTGAGTGAACAAAAGGGTGATTAGACATGTAGGTACCGAAAGGGCGGGGTAAGGTGATGATCTTAGGATATCTTCCCTACACGTAACCAACCCTCGGATCATAGATTTCTGTTTCTGAAAGACCAAAATGGAGTTATTTTCAAAGAGGGCTTAAACATTTCAAAAGGTTGCCAAACAACCTATTTTCCTAAAAGCCCTCTCTGGAGGGAGTTTTCAAAAACCTTTTTAAAAAACTCTAAGTTTAATCTTCGGATTAACGCTTAGTTTTAGGTGCCCTAACTCACCTTAATCAAGTTAGGTGGTGACTCCTATTTTTCTAAAAAGCCCTTAGTCAAATCAATTTTCAAACCTAATCGCACTTGTCCTTCTAGGAGGATGAGTTCTAGTGACAGAGTTTCGTGCTTTAGGGTCTCCGAGCCGAAAGGACCTTGGACCCCTAAAAAATCGGGGCGTGACAGCTGGCGACTTCACTGGGGACTACTTAGAGGGTTAGGCCATTAACATGGCTCTTCACCCTTCACTCACCCAGAATCTCCGGTTACTTTGTCCAAGTTTTATCCACTTTTCGAATTTTTCAAGTTTCCAAAACCAAACCTTATTTTTCAAAATGATTTTCAAAAAGTGTCATCATTTACATCCATTGCTTAAATTCACTGATCATCCATTTTACCGTGCAATGAGTTTGTCGAGAAGTTACTAACTCTTTGCATTTCTCTTTTGTAAGTGGACCTTGGTTCACATTTTCATTTCATGTCTTATTTATTGCCATGTATGTGAACGAATGGACAGGATGTGATGTGTGTTGTTGGGTCATTTCCTCCATTTTCAAAAATTCCACACACACTTGGTGCGCTCATTTGCATTTGCATCTTACATGTATTACCTAGCTACTACCCTTCTAGATAGAAGGGGAAACAGTATATTGATTGTGGGCAGATGCTGTGTCAATTTCTTGGCCTACGGTCTCTTGATAGTTCCCCTGCTCGAACCACCAACCAAAGATGGAGTTCGCCCTTTCGGGGTTGGACGCCGGAGGTTTGAAGGTTCGGGGACCGAGCTTTTTAGGAAGCATTAGTAAACCCCCAACCTCATGCTCATGTAGCACCCTATGCATGGCCGAACCTCTGCCAGATTTAGGACACACGCGTCAATTTCAAAATCAAGGAGGAAAGGGCGACCGCTTTATTTTTCCATATAAATTTTGCTTATTCCTTGCTATTATGCTATCTAATTCTTGTTGCTTCCATGTACATGCATCATAACTGCTCATGCATTGGAATTCACTTTAAAAGACAAGAGTTCTCAAAGTAACTCAAGTCATTGCATCTTCATGCATTCAATCAACCCTTAGAGAAAGGCTCAATGACCTTCTCGCTCCATTCAAGCCAACCCTAAACTCCTATGGGTACCACGAGACCCTAAGGATTCATGGCACGTATCAAAGTCATCTCATAAAGAGGGGTCCTAATCCCTCTTCGCTCATGGCAATAAGGTTGCCAAGAAGACAAGGGAGCAATTCAAATCAAGGGCTCCTACTGACAAAGCAAATCCGGAGGCTCAAGAATAGTTTAGGATCCTATAATGTAAATGTAAAAATAGGTGGAAGTCCCAAGGAAAGTGTTCCCCCTCCCCGTTTCTATGTATTTTTGAGAAAATTCTATGTGCCAAAATGAATTCATCTTAATAAAATCTCTCTTATTGTCAAATGAATGAATGAATCTACGAATGGATAAATGAACAGGGGCAGGTATAGTATTTGCATGCAGGGGCAATCCCTTATCTCCAGACATGAGCCAAAGCATCATGCTTAGTTCCCCTTAAAAGGCAGGGGCATCCTTAGGCCATGCATTGCATAAAATCTTTCCAAATCAAGAACCTAACTTGCAATCTTTTTGCTTTGTTTTTCTTTATTTTCTTTTCCTCCCCCCATCTCATCAAAAGACTAGCCATAGCTTTGGTAAGACTGCTTGCATTGTAGGCCACCATTGCTCTGAAGAAAGGAAAAAGAGGAACACGAGTGACCCCCGTCCTTCGTACGCCAGTCCATACCCGACAAAGAACTACACAAATGTCGAGCGAAGGCAATACTCCCGATCAACAAAATAGTTCAGTAACACGTGAAGAAGTGAATGAAATGAAGGCAAAGATAGACGAAATGTTCATACTCATACAACTAATGGCCTTCAAAGGGCCCGTCACGAACCCTTCGGCATCCACATCCTATCCTAAGGAAACTGAAGCAATTCCACCAAGAGTCGTCCTGCGAACTGACGGTACAACAAAGAGCAAGGAGATCTCCAAAGTAGTACAAATCGAGGAGGGGGAGGAGGACAACCCTGAAACCATCTTGCTGACTGCCACTTCAAAGAAAGAAGGCCCAGACCCTCTCGATCTCAAAATACAAGGCTTGGAGGAGTCCTTGCGTAGTCTCCAAGGTCATGACACCTTCGGTGGGATGGCTTATGACGAACTCTGCTTCTTCCCAGACCACCCGAGGCCGCCCAAGTTCAAAATGCCCAACTTTCAGAATATGACGGGAGTGGGGACCCCGTAGCACACTTGAGGTTGTACGCTGGGGCATTAAGCGGACATGGGAATGACCCCAAACTTCTGATGCAATTGTTCTAACATAGCTTGGCTGGGCTCGCGCTGCAATGGTTCGCCCGGTTAGATTTAAAGAAGATTACTACCTGGAACGAGTTGGTCCTAGCCTTCCGATCCCAATACCGCCATAATAGCGATCTGACCATGGACCGGTGTGCCCTAATGCTAATTGTTGCGCCCAGATTTTTTGCACTTGAGGAATACTCACACAAGCGAGAAAAATGATGTACTCTCTCGTTAGAACTCACCCTCCTAAAAGAATGAGTGCGACTAGGTTTGAATTGAAAATTTGATTTGAATAAAGGACTTTTGAAGAAAGATTCGGAGTTGCCACCTAACCTGATTAAGGTGAGTTAGGTCACCTAAAAACTAAGAATAATCCGAAGACTACAGTTAGGGTATTTGGAAAACGATCTGAAAATGTCTCCTCAAGAGAGGGTTTTTAAGAAAACAGGTTGTTTGGCAACCTTTGGAAAACATTTAGCCCTTTTTGAAAAATAACTCCTTTTTGGTCTTTGAAATCAGTGATCTAGGTTCGGAGGTTGGTTACGTGTAGGGAAGACGCACTAAGCCATCACCCTACCCCGCCCTTTCGGTACCTACATGTCAATCTATCCTAGATTCACCTATGAGAGTCTTCAACTAACTATTGGCCAATCCTATCCACTTTGAAAAATAATGCTTGAAAAAAAACTAACATGATGCATGATATGCAAATGCAAGTTAAGAGAATTGAAAAATAGATTTGAAAAGAGATTGATTTGATTTGAAAATAGATTTGAAGAGATGGAATTGAAATTGGAAAGTTTGAAAATTGAAAGTAGAAATTTTGAAATTGGAATTTTGAAAGTAGATTGGAATTTGAGATTTGAAAAATGTGGAGACCGCACCCATGAGGGTGGAATTGAAAGTTTGAAAAGTGTTGTGACCGCACCTATGAAGGTTGCCTACGTATCCCTTTGGGGGAATCAAGTCAGTTGTCGTTCGGACCGGAGTCCGATTGAAAATAGAAGGTTGGATTGGAAGAAAAAGATTGAATTGGAAATTGAATTTGACTTGAAATTAGAAGAGAAGATTGGAATTTGAAATTGAGAGGATTGAACTTTGATTTGAAAAGATAGATTTAGACTTGTTTTGGGAAGAGAAGGTTTAAGAAACCTAGACTTAAGAAAGATGAGACTTAGGAAAGACTCAAGAGTTTAAGAAAGATTAGATTTAGGAAAGGTTCGAATTAGGAAAGGTCCGATTTAGGAAAGTTTCATTTTTGGAAAGTTTCAAATTAAGAAAGTTTTGAATTTAGGAAAGTTTTAGGTTTAGGAAAGTTTTCACTTTAGGAAAGTTTTGAAATGGGAAAGTATTGAATTTAGAAATGTTTTGAATTAGGAAAAGTTTAGTTTAAGAAAGACTTAGAATTTAGAAAGTTTAGAATTTTAGAAAGATTTTAAATTAGGAAAGATTTAGAAAAGGTTTGAATTAAGAAAGTTTTGAATTTAAAAAGCTTAGAATTTGGAAAAATTTAAAATTTGAAAAGTTTAAGATTTAGAAAGTTTTGGAGTTTGAGTTTTAGAAAATCTTGAAATTAGGAAAGGTTTGAATTTAGAAAAGATTTGAAAAATTAGATTTGGAAAGTTGAGATTTGGAAAGGGGTAGAATTAGGAAAGAGTGGAGTTAGGAAGGATGTGGAACTTGAGTTTTAAAATTTAGAAAAGATTTTTATGTTCAAGTTTTGGAAACTTAGGATTTAGGAAAGGAGAAGCTTAGGAAGGATTCGAATTAGGAAAGAGTTGGGTTGGGAAGGGATTGGACTTTGTTTCTAAAAGGGAAAGTTTGATTTTGTTTCCAAAAACGGAGGATAGGATCTAGCTTCCTAAACGGGTAAATTAGATTTAGTTTCCTAAAGAGAAAATAGGACTTGGCAAGGATTTGGAAAGGGAGATTCTAGAAACCCTAGTTTTGAAAAATTATAGTTTTGACGTAAAAAAGAGGTTTTGGAAACATGTATAGTTTGGATGTGAAAACAAGAGATTTTGGAAACCTAGGTTTGGGGCAAAGTTTGAAAACCATGTTTTTGGAAAGAAAATTAGGGTTTCCTAATTGTGGGTTCAAGGGCTTGACTTGGGCTCTAAGGAAAGAGTTTTTGGAAAGTACGTTTTTGGAAACAAAGATTTTGGAAGGAAATCCTAAAGAGGAGTTTCTAGAGGGAAGAATTTTTGGAAAGGATAGTTTTTGGAAAGAGATTTTTAAAGAAAAGGAGTTTTTGGAAAGTGTGTTTTTGGAAACGAAGGTTTTGGAAGGAAATCTTAGAGAGGAAGTTTCTAGAAGGAAGATTTTGGAAAGAGAGTTTTTTAGAAAGGTTTTTGGAGAGAGTTTTTAGGAAGGTGAATCTAGGGAGTGTTTTAGAAAGTGAATTTTGAGGAGAAAGAGTTTTTGGAAAGGAGTTGAAAAGGAAGCTTTGATTTTGGAGGGAGTTTTTGAAAACAACCTTGAAGAGGAGAGTTTTAGGAAAGTATATTGAAAGAGATTTTTAGGAAGAGATTTAAAAAGAAAGTTTTTGGAAGGTATGAAAACGTCTCACTTTCCTAAAGCGATTCTAACCATGAGAAGGCTAGAACCACTTTAAGAAAGTGGTTTTGAAAGCAACAAGGGTTGAAAATATGGACCATGTTGGTTACTTTGAATGTAACACTTTCCTAAAGCAACCCTAGCCATGGAAAAGCTAGAATCACCCTAGGATTGTGATTTTGAAAAAAAGTTTTTGGAAAAGAGGATTTTGATGCAATTTTGAAAACAAGTTTGAAAACGATTTTGAAAACGAGTTCGAAAACGAATTTTGGAAGATGCAAGATCATGATATGCACAATGCAATTTTGGGGTCGTGAACATACAAGGTTAAGGCTTCACCACATAATCAAGGGGGCCGGACCCACATGGTCTTTGGTTAGACTAGAAGAAAACCCCCAACACGGTGACTCTTCAATAGCCCAATCCTACACATGGACCGGGAATCCCCTTGTTTCAAGCATGCAAAGAAAGGGGGGGGGGGGAAAGAGATAGGGGATTAAAATAGAGAAAACCCAAGTGGGTTAGGAGAGAGAAGAGAGAGGGGGGAAGTGTGGAAATTTAAATAAGGAGCCTACTGTATGTCTTGTTATTTTGCGCGCCTTGCTTTCTTCGGTCTTCAGTCTTCGTCTTGATCTTCACCTTCAGTCTTCAAGAGTTGTCTTCAAGTTTCAAACTTCAGATTACAACTCTTCAAGTCTTCGAAGGAGGATTGAAGGTTAGTGTATGAGCGTATAGGGGTGTGTATGAGTGTATAGGAGGCTAAGGTTTGTGTATGGTGGTTAGGGTTTGGAAGAACCTAAGGAGGCTAGGGTTTAGGAGGTGCTCGAGCTTTGTATATCGAATTATATGATTTTTAGGTTGAATTTGTGGATCCTTTAAACGCAGGAAGAGACTCTGTATTTATAGAGGCTAGACAACACTGGTGCCTGTTGCAGTGGCGCCAGGCCAAAGTTTACACTAGTGCCATTAGGAGTGGCGCAAGGCCATTTTTTGGCTTGGCGCCACTCCTAGTGGCGCTAGCCATTTAGGAAATGTTTAAGGTCAGCCAGCAACGTATTTTTGACTAGATTTGGGTGCCTGTACTAGTGACTACCATGTAATTTTTAGCCTAGCTTCACTAGGAGTGGCTCCAGAAAGTCTGAGAATGATTTGAAGGAGCCGGGAATGACTCGGAAGGTCGGAAAGGAGCAGGAACACTTAAAACAGTGTCCTAGAGGTATTTGACTTGAAAAGTGAGGAGAAGATGTGTCGAAAAGGTTGACTGGGCCTTTAGGGGCAAAACGGTCAATCGGACCGGGAAATTGCCGAGACAAACTCGGACTGTCCCGAAAGAAGACTTGGGATCTGAAAACATTATTCAGAATGTTCCCAGAGGTTGCCGGTTTGATTTCCAGAGCCGGCGTGGTCGGAAAAGGAGACCGGCTCACCAGGGGCAAAACGGTCATTTCGCACCGGGTTGGCCGAAACTGACTCGGAAAGATCCGGAAAGGTAAAAGGAGGTTGAGAATACTATAAGAAGTATTCTCGGGAGGTTACCGGTTTGATACCCAAAGCCGGTGTGGTTCTCGGGGCATTCGGATGCCTAGGGGCAAAATGGTCATCTTGACCGAAAAGTCTATGAAAAGGTCCAAAGGGTACTTTGGTCATTTTTCACCGAAGTGGGCTAACAGAAACTGGTGTTGACTTGGGTTTTGAGTGTTTTCTCCACTCTAACGGCGGTCGTCGTGACACAGGGGTTTGTTAGCAATTCCCTATATCGACCTATTTGTGAGTATTTCCACTACTCTAACGGTTTTGTGAATATTTTTGCTACTCAGACCGTCTCGAGGAATAAACTGTCTCGAGAGAGGGATTAGAAAGGGGTCTTACCATCTTCGAAAAGACGTGCCTGGATTGGAACCGTCTCGAGGAATAAACTGTCTCGAGAGTGAGATTGGAAAGGGGTCTTATCATCTTCGAAAAGACGTGCCTGGATTGGAACCGTCTCAAGGAATAAACTATCTCGAGAGTGGGATTGGAAAGGGGTCTCACCGTCTTCGAAAAGATGTGCCTGGATTGGAACCGTCTCGAGGAATAAACAGTCTCGAGAGTGGGATTGAAAAGGGGTCTTACCATCTACGAAAAGACGAGCCTGGATTGGAACCGTCTCGAGGAATAAACTGTCTCAAGAGTGGGATTGGAAAGGGGACTTATCGCCTCCGAGGAGATGTGCTTGGATTGGAACCGTCTCGAGGAATAAACTGTCTCGAGAGAGGGATTGGAATCGGAAAGGAAAGGACAATACCCCTAAGGGCATTTTGGTTATTTTGCCTCTATTTGGGCCTGACAGGCCCGCGAAGCGATGGACAGGCGGGATTTGGACCTAGAGAATTGGTTTCGATAGGAATATACCCATAATGACTTGAAAACAAGTCTGGACGGAGTGTACACTGTCGAGCGGTCAAAAATGGGGTGCTTACACTGATGACTTGAGGGGAGAAGGAGAGCTTCGAAAATTACGCTCTGAGATGGAGCAAGGCAGCTGCTCAAGTCAACCCCCCATTGCTAGAGAAAGAATATGTACAGCTGTTTGTGAACACCTTCCAAGGACTGTACTACGAGCGTCAGTGTCTGAGCATCGGAAAGAGCTTTTCTAAGCTGATAATGCAAGGGGAAATGATCGAGAATGGACTGAAAACTGGCAGAATCACCGACCCCTATGCCAAGACAAATGAGGGATTTGTGAATGCGGCCAAGAAGGTGGCAACCACTCGAGGCTCGGGCAAGAAAGAGGGAGAGGTATCTGCTATCCTACCAACATAGCAACAACCATACTACCCCCAATACTAAGCTCGACCTTCACCGCCTGCTCCCATCATCAATATCCCCGTTGCTGCTACCCAAGCACCCCCAACTGGACCTGCTGCAACCCGACCATACTTTAACCCTAACAAGAACAACAACCGACGGAACCGAGAGTTCACGCATTTGGCATGCACCCAGACAGAGGCCTATCATAAGCTCCTCAAGGCCAAGCATATAAACCCCATTCCCCTACGGCCATTGCCAAGCCCACTGCCGCCAACCTTCAACCCTGCCCTTACCTGCGAGTACCATTCTGGGGGACAGGGGCATGACACAGAGTCCTGTTTCTCCTTGAAACATAAGATTTAAGACCTCATTGACAACTGTAAGCACCCCATTTTTGCCTGCTCAGCAATCTCCGGCCCGATCGGATTCGGTTTCCAACATCACAACACATGCAGGCTCAAGATGAGCCTTTCAATCTCCAATCCAACTAGCTGGTCGCTTCTCGGGCCCACAAGGATCCACTGAAGCCTTAAGCACCATTGTTCCAAGCAGTTTTCAGACCAGGCAGTCCCGGAAACCAACGCCATCCAGGTAGCTTTTCGGGATCGGGCGATCTCGGGGACCAACACCTCATCAAAGGTTCCAGATGGTTCACTTCTGGCGCCTACTAGCCCACCAATATAGAATGTCCGTCATTCGGTAGTTCTCCGGGACCAGGCGTTCCCGGACACCAACACCACCCTTCTAGGTAGTTTTCTAGGACTAGGCGTTCTCAGGAACCAACACCACCCTATTGGTAGCTCTCTAAGACCAGGCGTTCTTAGAGACCAACACCGCACAGGTAGTTTTCTGAGACCGGGCGGTCTTGGGAACCAACACTTAGGTCAACACCGGCGCCTGCTAGCCCGACTCGGTGAAAAATGACTAAACCTGCCCTTTTGGGCCACCAGGCACGTTTTGGGAAAGTTCAAAATCCCTCAAAACGATAAGTCCATCCTTCCAAATGTTGTCAAACCATCAGGCGTCCCCCGCATGCCATTCGGTCCAAATCCGGTCCCATTCCGACCCACTCCAGTCAAAATGACCGTTTTGCCCCCAAACGACTTAGCACGACACTAACCCCACTAAATGGTAAAAGACTCTCTCAAAACCATCCCTATACTACCTTACACGCCTAACACAATATACCAGACCATTCTTGACCATTTCCAGCCGACTCCGGTCAAAATGACCGCTTTGCCCCTAGAAGCCCAAAATGCCCCGAAACAGCACCGGCCTTAGGATTTCGAGCGAGGGTTTCACCACTCACCCTTGTTTAACCCCAGGAACGCCCTACGACACTAAACTCACACGACGCGATAAAATTTTCCTGGAGCGTCTCGCAGACGCTCCGCTTAAATTGTCTTTTCCCCCGATTCCCTGGTTATAACGCACTGTCAACTGACTTGAGAAATGTGTAAATTAGGGGATTCTCGAAAACTCGTCCATAGATCTTTCCATCGATACGGTTCAATCGAATAGATCACTTCCTGAAGCCCTCCATCGTACGGTGCAAAAACTATAACTTTCAGCAACCCTTGGAGTGTCACGCAGACGCTCCGCCAAGGTTGACTTTTTCTCCGATTCCCTAATCAAAACGCACCGTCAAACGACTTGAGAAATGTGTAAATTTGGGAATTCTAGAAAGTATTTCTAGAGTACTTTCCATCAGAACGGTCCGATCGAATAGATCGCTTCTCGAAGGCCTCGATCACATCAAAAGAAAACAGCCACTTTCGAACACCCACGGAGTGTATCACAGACGCTCCACAAAAGTGTCCTTTTTGGCACACTTCCCGAGACGATATCACACATCTCCAAACGTAATTCAAACTTTTTAAAAATATGAAAATTCATCGGATGCACTAGGAAAACATCCCGAGTGAGATCGATTCCCCTGAAACCGTCCCGATTGGCCCAATTATCGAGGCAAAGTTTGGACGAACCTTCTCGGTGATGGAGCGTATGCTACATGCGCTCAAATTTTGATCAGATCAACCAACTTTCGATCAACGGTCGAGATTTAACCAGTACACAGGGTGCCACGTGTTATTCTGGCAATGGAACAGTACCTGCGCATGTCCTACATGCGCATGGCCAAGGCCAAATTTTGGCCATGCGCAGGTAGCACATGCGCATGGTCTATTCCAGATTGCCTATAAATAGAGGCCTCCCCCCTTGCATATTCCAGGTCCGAAATTGATACGAAACTCTGCTAAAATCACTCCAGAACCTCGAATCTCCATATATATTCTCCCCCTCCAACATTTAGGCTACATTCTACCCCTCCTAAGCCTATACACTCCACATACAAGGCCCCATACACACTTATACACTCTACACTAACCTATCAAGCCTTCTTGAGGTCACTCAAGCTCTAATCAAGACATCCATTGAAGATTACAAAATTTGTTAAAGGCAAAAGGTGGTATCCCTTTTACATTTATGCTCTCCCCCACTCTTCTCTTCTCCCTCCTAGCCTACTTAGGCTATTCTCTATTTTAACCCCCATCTTCAACCCCCCTTTCTTGCATGCTTGAGCCAAGAGGGCTCTTAGATCATGCCTAGAGGAAAGCAAGTGAGAGCCACCATGTGGGGGGACATCTCACTAGCCTACTTTAAGATGGTATGGCCTAGGAGCCCCTTGTTTATGTGGTGTAGCCTAAAAGCCTTGTATGTGAATCATGACCCCTTGCATATTATTATTTTGATCATGTCTTGTATGCTTGGCTTCATTTTATGTTTATTGCCATATCCCACAATGCTTGTATTGCTTTTAATTTTATGACATTTCTAAGTTCTATATGTCCTTCAAAAATTTTTCCAAGGGTTGGCCCCTTGAAGTTTAGGATGGGACCTTAGGAGTCATGCCTTAGAAAATTCCTCTCTACCCCCTAATTCACACTTTTGCATCATTGCATTTCAACTTGCATGAAAGTTGCTTTCAAACTCCTTAATTTTCAAGGTTTCCATTCTCTCAAATTTAGTGGCTAAAATGGCCCCATGGAACCCTCTCTTGAGTGGTCTCCCTTTATATTGGCCGTAGGAGCCCTAAATTGTTAGAATGACTCCCTTCTCTCTTTATGCTTGTCAAAGGATGATGTTCAAACTCTTTAAATTTTATGGTTTCTATTCTCTCAAGTTTAGTGGTTGGAATGGCCCCATGGAACCCTTTCTTGAGTGGTCTCCCTTTTATTGGCCATAAGAACCATTTCTTGACGGAATGGTTCCCTTGAAAAATGGTTTTTAAAATCCTTCTCCAAAGATGATTTCAAAAATGCATTCTCTCCATCTTTGCATCAAAAATGATTTTTCAAAAATTGTCATCATCATGTTAAATTTTAATCCCTCCACTCTTGTCAAGATAAGGGTTATAATGGCCATAAGGAAACCTTCCTTGGAATGGTCTCCAAGCACTACCCATACAAACCATACTCTTGACTAGAGTCAAAATTTTCATAGAAATGATCTTCAAAGAGATGGCATACTAAAGTCCATTGCATAACATGTTTTATTTTTCAAAACTCTTTCCAAAAATGCACCAAACCACACTTCAAAATCATCTTTCAATCCAACCCTAGGTTAACTTGACCCTAGTTACCACACTCTAGGTTAACTTGACCCTAGTTACCTAACCCTAGATTAACTTGACCCTAGTTGACCAACCCTAGGCCAACCCTATTTTGGTTAGTACACTTCAAGGTTCTAACTCTTGAACCCCTTTTTCAAATGATCATTCAAACTTTCCAATTATCCTCCTAACCTATCCTTCCAAAACCTCCTATTCTCTTAATTTCAAAAACCCAACTCCATAAACTCTTCAAATGATCTTCCATTCCCTCTTCAAGACCTTTCCAAAAATGTTTTCAAAGGGTCACAAACCTAAGGTGTCCCTAGCCCTCTCATGGTTAGGGATTCCAAGGACAAGTGATAAATCAAGAACAACCTCTAAGGTTGTCCATGTTAGGATTCCAAACACTTAGCCATTTTCAAAAACCACTTTCAAAAACTAATTCATCAAAACATTCTAAAGTCATGCCTCCAAGATTTTCAAAACAAGACTTTAAAAACACTTTCAAGTTCTCTTGAGTCATGACCAAACCATTTTTCCAAAACTCCCTTAAAGTCAATTCAAAAGCATTTTCAAAACACTTCACTCCCTATTTCAAGTCAAAACTTTCAAGGCCACAAAGAGTCTTCAACTTCAAAAGACCTCCAAGTGTCTTAAACTTTTCCAAAAACCTCAAAGTGTCTTAAACTTTTCCAAAAGACCTCCAAGTGTCTTAATTTTTCCAAAGACCTCAAAGTATTTTAAACTTTTTCAAAGACCCCAAAGTGTCTTCAAACCTTCCAAAGGCCCTAATGCGCCTATTTTCCATCGGGCCCTTGCCCGAACTACGAATGACCTAATTCTCGCCAAATGAGATACCTAGGCAACCTAAAATGGTGCGGTCATAACTTTTATTTCAACCCCAATCCCTTTTTCAAAAATTCTAATCAATTCAAAGTTTCTATTCCAAACTCTTTCAAAACCTCCACTATTTTCAAACTTCTCCCGAAACTTGCATCATGTATCATTCATCCAAAAAGTGATGACTAAATCCCTTTTTCAAAGTTCTAAAGTGGATATTAAGTGGACAATGGTAACCGGTTATTCTAGTGAGTGAACTAAGGGTGATTAGACATGTACGTACCGAAAGGGCGGGGTAGGGTGATGATCTTAGGATATCTTCCCTACACGTAACCAACCCCTAAACCTTAGATTTTTGTTTTCGAAAGACCAAAATGGAGTTATTTTCAAAGAGGGCTTAAACATTTCAAAAGGTTGCCAAACAACCTATTTTCCTAAAAACCCTCTCTTGAGGGAGTTTTTAAAAACCTTTTTCAAAAACTCTAGGTTTAATCTTCGGATTAACGCTCAGTTTTAGGTGCCCTAACTCACCTTTATCAAGTTAGATGGCGACTCCTATTTTTTTAAAAAGCCCTTAGTCAAATCAATTTTCTAACATAATCGCACTTGTCCTTCTAGGAGGATGAGTTCTAGTGACAGAGTTCCGTGCTTTAGGGTCTCCAAGCCGAAAGGACCTTGGATACCCCAAAAAATCGGGGCGCGACAACAACAAGATCATTAACACCCAAGAAACAAAGGTGGTCCCCACGCCCAATGTCACGGCAAATCCCCTACCAGACCATGTTGTCAACATCATCACCGAGGGTGAGGCGGATCTTGATGGTATCATAACCATAGAGTACTTTGAGGGCGAGTCAAACACTGAAATCAATTAGGAGGAAGAACTGCCACCATGCTCCATCTATCTTTACAATGCAAGTGGAGAGCAAGACCCTTTCGACTGGCCCATGGATGAACCTGTTGCAAACATTTCCAATGATACTGCACCTATTGACAGCTGGGGAGAGGAATTCCTACACCCTAGATATGCTGAAGCCGAGGCTCGCC
Organism: Euryodendron excelsum; assembly: GCA_033060915.1. Taxonomy (NCBI): domain Eukaryota; kingdom Viridiplantae; phylum Streptophyta; class Magnoliopsida; order Ericales; family Pentaphylacaceae; genus Euryodendron; species Euryodendron excelsum. The sequence continues at coordinate 5,901,543 of CM065384.1, read as the reverse complement.
TGAAAGAGGAGCTTTTTGATTACGAGGACATGGGCTGGGGTATCTATGAGCCAAAACTGCCAAACCCACCCTTCGATTTCAACGAAGGCAATCTGGATAGCCTATTTGAAGAGATTGACAAAGAGGAAGCCAAAAAAGAAGAAGGAAAGGAAAAGTCGTCACAAGCCTCTGGAAAAGGCTCGGTTATGAAATCCCAAGAAACCAAGCAAGATAAGACTGCCCAACTAAAGGAAAGCCAGCAGGAGTCCCGAGAAGGGACACACAACCCCACTAACCCCACTAAAGAAGAAGAAGGAAAAGGAGGGAGTCTCGGTCACACTATGGTTGTTGATCTCTGCCACCCCGCAGTTGACGCATCAATTCACCCAGCACAACCAAGTGAAGAAGCTGGCCAATGGAGCATGGAGGAGGCAGGCGTGGTCCCAAAACCCACCTGAAGAAGTGATTGCCAAAGGGATGTTCCTCTACCAAACTTTGTCTTTACTTTCCTGTTAATCCTTGTTCCGTTAACTCTACTTTCATCTTTTGCTAATCAAGAGCTCACCATGTAAACAAAACTTTTGAAATGAAAGAAGTCGAAATTTGCATTTATCATCTTTGGTACTTGCTCTTTCTCAGAATTTTCCTTTCTTATTGATATGCCCTAACTTGAAAGGAGGGATGGTATGTACATCCTCGCCTATGGGGACCATTTCCGATCTAGAGGAAAGATAGCAAAAGGAAGAAAAGAGAGTGGGTCACGAAAAAGGTGGCTTCTGAAGGACGCCTTGGCAAAGTAGTCAGCAGTTAGACCCTCGAAAGGAAGAGAAGCCTTCATTTCGAAATCCCTAGAATAGCAAAAGTAATTCCTTTGGTCAGCCCACTCGAGCCACAAGTAATTTTTATTCAAACACCCTGACCAGGAACCACCCCCCATAGTGGGGCAAGTGCAAGTAATAGAATATTTAAGCTAACTCTTGTTTGTTTCAAAGGATAACGCTGAAACCTCTAAAATTGAACTTCATGGTCTAAGCAATCTTGTCTGAAAGGAAGAGAGGTCATCTATTCTGCTACCATACCATTAAAAGAAACACTCTTTGAAAAACTCCTTTTGAGCCAATTTATATTCTTTCAAAAAAACCCACCCTGGTGATCACTGCCTACATTGGGCAAAAGCAAACTTGGAGGAAAAGGGACAAAAAGGAGCATAGAGAGAAAGAAAGCCCCTTCCTACCATGAAAAAGGGGGGAAACAAGGCAATACTCCAAAAAAAAAAAAAAAAAAAGTAATGATGACGAATGAAATAACAATTAATGCCCCCGAAAGTTAATAGACTGCGTAAGCAATAATACTGGGGCGAGAACTAAAAGAAATGATGGGCCCTATATGGGCACAAATTCGTACAAAAAGAGAAGAGAGAAAAAGAAGGGAGATAGAGAAAGAAGCCCACAGACAAAAGGAAAAGACTTGAAAAGGTGGTCACCAGTGAACCCCAGAAACCACATCATGCTTTAAGCCATCAATACCCTTTCCTTCAAAAACCCACAACCTGGCCACATTACAACCTACAGAAAGTCCCCTCAAATCAGGAAAGATTGCTTAGTCTAAACAAGTTCGAGAGAAAATGGCGATACCTAAGAAAGAAAAGGGGACAAAGCGGCAAAAGCTTACTTAAGGTGGTTCCGGTTACTATCACCCAAAAAAAAAAAAAAACAATCATTTGAGCCTGAATACCCCTTCATTCATCTCCCATTACCTAGCCTACATTACGGTCCAAAGTAAAGTCTTCTCGGATTGGGGATGGAAACTATTCACTCCTTTGCCAAAGGCTACTTCGACTGTCACCTGGAGAGTCTACCAGATCAAACATAAGGCCCTTGAGAGAAAATCAGTTGAGTGACAATTCCTCAGATAAAAGAGAGGGGGAATCGGATCTGAAAATGAAAACCCTAAGGATGGGACAACTGCCATCTCACCATAACAGGAAAAAGGCGCAACAAAAAGGCAAATCTCCAAAGAAAGAGCAAAGTGCCGAAATGACAATTTCCAGGGAACACCCGATCTACCTCTAGATATGACTTCATATAGTCATATGCATGCTTGTGCACTCTGCCTGACATGTGCAATAATGCACCCACCTTTTCCATATCTGCTTAAAAGTTTGCCATTTCTCATGCATACCATGATTTCTGTACCTTAGTGTTTGCATTCATACCTATCACATACCCACATAACATACATGGCGAGGCAAGAAGGAAGAAACAATCATCATCGCATGCAAGAAATAAAAATAATGTACATAAAAGTATCATACAGTCATCATCCATGAGGGCCAACATACGGCCTCAAAAACATAAAACGATAATACCAAACTAACTAAACTACAACTGTGTCGATAGATAAAAAGGGGGCACCTTAAGGAGCAAGGTCATCATCCAAGTCAAAGTCGCCTATATCCGGCATATACGGAGGGGGCTGGCTAGAGGAGGCTCCCGAGTCAAAAGGACCCTGGCCAAGGAAAAAAGCAAAAGAGGACGGAGAGCTAGCATCAAAACACAAGAGATGCATAAGAAACATGAAAATAATAAACCATAAATAACATACCCAGCGGGCCTCCATCAGAGATATGCGGGCAGTCAGAACCTCCAACTCAGGTCGGTACTGATCTCGTGCCTGGCAAACTGCTAGGTACTCCTCCTTAGAAACAAAGCCCTGGGCCCGGCGCCAAAGCTCCACCACCTCATGGCCGGCCACTTGCCCTCTGACCACCAGATCCAACTGGGTGAAAGCACCAATAGAACTCGCCCGGAAATGAGCCTCATAATCCACATCCGGCAAAAGCAAGAACCGCTCACCCGAGACCCCAACTATATAAGGGATCTCTACCCCGGCCCGATAAAGTCCAAACATATACTAGGGAGGATCCATGGCCGCACGGAAGGTAGTATGAAACTGCCGCCAGTGACGCTCCCCGAGGTACGTCTCCCAAGACACGAGACCCCTGAAGGTGATCCGTGACCTGGACAAGAGGATGACATCCCTCATACCGGTATACTGGGTGGATCGATGGTAAGGTGCCCAAGGCACATCCCGAGGCCTCAGTAACTTCAAGTTAGCCCGGAAGGCTACAAAATCTATAAGCAAGGAACGCTGGACTACCTGCTGTCGGGCCCACCTCGTGGCCCGTGGGAAGGCATCGCCGAATAACACCTCTGGTCGGCGAACCAGTAAGTACTCCTAGCTCCACCATACTAGAAACGGCCAAAAGCTCGTCAGGCTCCCCCAAACCTCGGATGTCCTCACTCTCATCCCTCGTAAGAAACAAGCAAAAGTGAAAGCACCCCAATCAACATAATCTAGCGCGTCCAGATCCGCTACCAGGCTCAGCAGAGACAAAGGAACCGTCGACCTATTATTGTTGCAAAAGCAACTAAATACGACGTACAGCAGCAACCGGCGCCTCACAATAACCTGGTCATCTGGTGAAGGCTCAAAAGCAAAGGCTGTCTCGGCAGAGCATAAAAGTAAAGCTGGGAAACTCGAGCCCCTAAGCCCTGGCAACCCCAAGAGAAGACGGGCCTCCTCCAGAGACATATCCCGCAGAGAGATCGGCACCCCTCCAAAAGATAGCCCCGTAATCATGGCCCAATCAACGGGGGTGGGCCCCAACTCGAAACCCACCAAATGCACGGTCCCTGTCTCCCCAAACCACCGCTCCAACAATCCCATAGCGATCCCGTGATCAAGCCCATCCGTCTGTAGTGTTATAAAAGTGTCGAAACCAATCTGATGCAAAAAGTTCTGATAGGATGGAGCAAACGCCTGTATAGCTCACAAGGCTGAGATACTGGCCCCTCTGAAGGAACTATGAGTAGCTGATGGCATCCGACCATGGCGTGAATATAGGCTCGGATAGAACGCCAAATCCCGTAGCGGAGGAATATCAAAGATGGCTTGCTGATCGTTAGTAAATGAAGCATCTCTCCGCCTGTTCCGGACAGAGGCCATACCGTATCCTGTCCGGGGGTCTACGAGTCGGCCTCGTCTTCAAATCTCTCATCAGGGGCCGCCGAGGGCTGTCCCCTCACAGAGCTCCTGCTAGAAGCTGTCCTGCTTGAAGATCTCGGTGACCCACTGCGGCTGCCCCAAGGAGAACCGGCCCTACCACTGCCCCGCACAGAAACATCCCTGTTGCCTCCACGCGCCGTGCCACCCCGACCGCTAATCCGAGTTGAGCCACTCCGACTGCTACCTCTAGCCGAGCTACCCCGACTACTGCCGCCCTCCTCGAGCTCAATCCGCGGTGCCTTCCCGTGACGCCTACTGTCCGGACCGTTGCCTCCAGCCTCCGACATCCTAAAAGATGACAACATTCAAGAGGATCAATCAATTACTATATGCGAAAAAGCACAAAGATAAGTGCGTCGATGTATATACAGAAAAAAACAAAAACAAAAAAAAAAAAAAAAAGAGAGAAAAAAAGAGAAAAAAAAAAAGGAAAAAAAAAAGAAAAAAAAGAAGAAAAGAAGAAAAAAAAAAAAAAAAAAAAAAAAAAAAAAAATAAAATAAAATGAGAGAAACAAAAGAAAAGAAAAAGAAAAAAAGAGGAAGGGTTAGGGCCCCATGTATCACCGCTTAAAATTCTCTAAGGGTTTTCAGGCCTTCCCTTCAAAAGGCTTGGTTGCAAAATTTCAAAAACGATTTCTTGGGCTTTCCCCTTCAAAAGCCCTATTTCAAGATTTTCTAACGGTTTCTGGGCTTTTTCCTCAAAAAGTTTAATTTCAAAAATTTCAAAAACGGTTTCTTGGGCTTTCCCCTTCAAAAGCCTTATCTCAAGATTTTCTAACGGTTTCTGGGTTTTTTCCTTAAAAAGCCTAATCTCAAAAATTTCAAATCGATTCCTCGGGCTTTCCCTTTCAAAAGCCTTATTTCAAGGTTTTCTAACGGTTTTTCGAACTTTTTCCTCAAAAAGTCGCACTTCAAAGTCTCAACCCAGTTTTTCGGGTTTTCTCCTTCAAAAATCCTGGTTCAAAATTTTCTAACGGGTTTTCAAGCTTTTTCCTCAAAAAATTTGGTTTCTAAGATTCAAACCAGTTTTTCGGGTTTTCTCCTTCAAAAACCTCGATTCAGAAATTTTCTAACGGATTTTCAAGCTTTTTCCTCAAAAAGTTTGGTTTCTAAAATTCCAAACCAGTTTTTCAGGTTTTCTCCTTCAAAAACCCCGATTCAAAATTTTCTACAGGGTTTTCAAGCTTTCTCCTGAAAAGTTTGGTTTCCAAAATTCAAACCGGTTTTTCGGGTTTTCTCCTTCAAAAACCCCAGTTCAAAATTTTCTATAAGGTTTTCAAGCTTTCTCCTCAAAAGTTTGAAATTCAAACGGGTTTTCCGGGTTTTCTCCTTTAAAAACCCCGGTTCAAAAATTTCTACAGGGTTTTCAAGCTTTTCCCTCAAAAAGTTTGATTTCTAAATTTCAAACCGGTTTTTCGGGTTTTCTCCTTCAAAAACCCTGGTTCAAAATTTTTTACAAGGTTTTCAAGCTTTTTCCTCAAAAGTTTGGTTTCTAAAATTCAAACTAGTTTTTCGGGTTTTCTCCTTCAGAAAACCCCGGTTCAAAATTTTCTACAGGGTTTTCAAACTTGTTCCTCAAAAGGTTCGGTTTCTAAATTTCAAAGTCAAGTTTTTCGGGTTTTCGCCTTCAAAAACCCTGGTTCAAAAATTCTCTACAAGTTTTCAAGCTTTTTCTCAAAAAGTCTAGTTCCGAAATTCGAAACCGGTTCCCCGAATTTTCTCCTTCGAAAATCCCACTCCTGAAAACTTCCGACAACTACAGTTTCTCCGGGCTTCCTCCCTCGAAAGCCCCTTTCTCAAAAGGATTTGCTTTATCGAAAGCTTTTAAAGCTAAGTGCTAAAAATTTTGAAAATTTTGGTAGAGTTTCGCCTTAAAAAGTAGCTACCCCAAAATTTCACAAATTACAAACACAGCCTGAAAACATCTCAAACCATCAACTAAAACAACCCCATCCTCCGAAACATGCATCCGGTTCTCAAACGCAATTTTTAAGCCAATTTTTCGATCTTTTCAAATTTTCCCATTTCATCTACATTTTCAAAAATTTCACAAAATTTCTTGGAACATGCAAGAATATCGCTACAATTTTCAAAAAATGTTTATGATTTTTCAACCATCGACGAGATGCATTTTATAATTTTCTTCAATTTTTCCTATTTTTCTTAATTTCTAAAATTCAAAAATTCAAAATTTTTCAAAAAATTACAAAACTTCATACGGCTGTTCTACACATTTTTCTAAGGTTCTTGGTATAAAAATCCCTCACAAACGGTCAATACCCAAGCCTATAGAGGCAATTTTTCGAGTCTTGTAGGAAACCCACTTCCCCAAACGCGCAAAAACATTCAAAACACATTTGAATCTCCACCAAATCACAAAAACAATCCTGTCATTGTGTTCTAAACGTTCTAAAACATGAGATTACACTGTTCATACTCAAAAAACGAAAGCAAACGTATCAAAATCGATAAGTTTCAAGAAAACTAACCTTTGAAATTCTCCGGTGAAAACCTAGCTTTCTGGCGAGAATCCGGCGACAATGATGATCTCCAGCACGTGCCCAACGTCTCCCAACAACTCCTCTAATGATTCCCAAGCAAAACCTCCCAAAATCCTTTAGAGAAAATTCCAAAATCGATAAAAAACCCAATGACGTAGTGAGCAAAACGCGAACTGCTCTGTTATATGCCCACGGGCTGGCGCATATAGCAGACGCGTCGGCACAACAATTAAAGCGGTGCATGTACTACATGTGCCAGGATTAAAACACCACAGGCGCGCTTAACACATGTGCCCAGCCATTCAGCTTGCCGCCAAAACCAATTTCGAGCTTCCCAGAAACCCGAATTCGCTCGTGACGGCCTTGTCAAAAGCCGAAAGTCAAGCCTTCAACTTTCACTGGCAGGAATCAGTTGCCCTGGACCAAAATGTGTCAGGCTGGCAACCCGGTTCCTAACCTAGGCCTAAGACTTTTCGAATTCCAAGATCTTCCAAACCAGTAACCCACAAGAGGTTTCGAAGCATTCCAAATTAACCGACACATCATCCCTTCAATCACCTCGCGGCCAAAACAGGGATTCTTACTTTGTTATTTTTCTGTCCTCGGCAAGCAAAGCCAGAAAAAGAGAGGCAGCTGTAAGTACCCCATTTTTGCCCGCTCGGCAATCTCCGACCCGACCGGATTCGGTTTCCAACATCACAACACATACAAGCACAAGATGAGCCTTTCAATCTCCAATCCAACCAACTGGTCGCTTCTCGGGTCCACAAGGATCCGCTGGAGCCTTAAGCACCATTTTTCCAGGCAGTTTTCCGAACCAGTCAGCCCCGAAAACCAACGCCATCCAAGTAGCTTCCCTAGATCGGGCAATCTCGAGGACCAACACCTCATCAAAAATTCCAGATGGTTCACTTCTAGCGCCTGCTAGCCCGCCAATGTAGAATGTCCGTCATTCGGTAGTTCTCCGGGACCAGGCGTTGTCGGAAACCAACACCACCCTTCCAGGTAGCTTTCTAGGACCAGGCGTTCTTAGGAACCAACACCACCCCTATAGGTAGCTCTCTAAGAACGGGTGTTCTTGGGGACCAACAATGCACAGGTAGTTTTCCGAGACCGGGCGGTCTCGAAAACCAACACCTAGGTCAACACCGGCGCCTGCTAGCCCGACTCGGTGAAAAATGACCAAACCTGCCCCTTGGGCCTTTAGGCACGTTTTGGGAAAGTTCAAAATCCCTCAAAACGATAAGTCCATTCTTCCACGATGTTGTCAAACCATCAGGCATCCCCCGCGCGCCATTTGGTCCAAATCCGGTCCTATTCCAACTCACTCTGGTCAAAATGACCATTTTGCCCCTAAACGCCTTAGCACGGCACAAACCCTGCTAAATGGTAAAAGACTCTCTCAAAACCCTCCCTGAACAGCCCTACTCGCTTAACACAATATACCAGACCATTCCTAACCATTTCCAGCTAACTCCGGTCAAAATGACTATTTTGCCCCTAGAAGCCCAAAAATGCCCGAAACAACACCAGCATTGGGGTTTCGAGCAAAGGGTTCCACCACACGTCCTTGTTTAACCCAAGGAGCACCCTACGACACTAAGCTCACACGATGCGATAAAAGTTCCCTGGAGCATCTCGCAGACGCTCCGCCTAAATTGCCTTTTCCCCCGATTTCCTAGTTATAACGCACCGTCAACCGAATTGAGAAATGCGTAAATCAGGGAATTCTCGAAAGCTCGTTCATAGATCTTTTCATCAACACGGTTCGATCGAATAGATCGCCCCCGAAGCCCTCCATCGTCTCGCAGACGCTCCGCCAAGGTTGACTTTTTTCCTGATTCCCTAATCACAACGCACCATCAAACGACTTGAGAAATGCGTAAATTTGGGAATTCCAAAAAATTTTTCCAAAATACTTTCGATCGGTACGGTCCGATCGAATAGATCACTTCTCGAAGGCCTTGATCACACGAAATGAAGATAGCCATTTTCGAACACCCACGGAGCATATCACAGACGCTCCTCAAAAGTGTCCTTTTTGGCACACTTCCCAAGATGATATCACTCACCTCCAAACATAATTCAAACTTTTCGAAAACATGAAAGTTCATCGGGAGCACTAGGAGAAATCCCGAGTGCGACCGATTCCCCTGGAACCCTCCCAATTGACCCAATTATCGAGGCAAAGTTTGAACAAACTTTCCCGGTGATGGAGCGTATGCTACATGCGATCAAATTTTGATCAGATTGATTGACTTTCGATCAACGGTGAAGATTTAACCAGTACACAGAGTGCCACGTGTTATTCTGGTAATGGAACAGTACCTGCGCATGTCCTACATGCGCAAGGCCTGTTCTAGGTTGCCTATAAATAGAGGCCTCCCCCCTTGCATATTCCAGGTCCGAAATTGATACGAAACTCTGCTGAAATCACTCCAGAAACTCAAATCTCTACATATATTCCTCCCCTCCAACACTTAGGCTAGATTCTACCCCTCCTAAGCCTATACACTCCATATACAAGGCCTCATATACACTTATACACTCCACTCTAGCCTCTCAAGCCTTCATGAAGTCACTCAAACTCCAATCAAGACATCCATTGAAGACTACAAATGTGTTAAAGGCAAAAGGTGGTATCCCTTTTACATTTATGCTCTCCCCCACTCTTCTGTTCTCCCTCCTAGCCTACTTAGGCTATTCTCCATTTTAATCCCCATCTTCAACCCCCCTTTCTTGCATGCTTAAGCCAAGAGGGCTCTTAGAACATGCCTAGAGGAAAGCAAGTGAGAGCCACCGTGTAAGGGGACCTCTCACTAGCCTACTTTAAGATGGTATGGCCTAGGAGCCCCTTGTTTATGTGGTGTAGCCTAAAAGCCTTGTATATAAATCATGAACCCTTGCATATTCCTATTTTGATCATGTCTTGTGTGCTTAGCTTCATTTTACGCTAATTGTCATGCTCCACAATGCTTACATTGCTCCTAATTTTATGCCATTTTCAAGCTCTATATTCCTTTCAAAAATTGTTCCAAGAGTTGGCCCCTTGAAGTCTAGGATGAGACCTTAGGAGTCATGCCTTATAAAATCCCTCTCTACCCCCTAATTCACACTTTTGCATCATTGCATTTCAACTTGTACAAAAGTTGCTTTCAAACTCCCTAATTTTCAAGGTTTCCATTCTCTCAAATTTAGTGGCTAAAATGGTCCCATGGAACCCTCTCTTGAGGGGTCTCCCTTTATATTTGGCCATAGGAGCTCTAAATTGTTAGAATGACTCTTTTTTCTCTTTATGCTTGCCTAAGAATAATGTTCAAACTCTTTGAATTCTATGATTTCTATTCTCTCAAGTTTAGTGGTTGGAATGGCCCCATGGAACCTTTTCTTAAGTGGTCTCCCTTTTGTTTGGGCATATGAACCCTCTCTTGATGGAATGGTTTCCATGAAAAGTGGTTTTCAAAATTCTTCTCAAAAGATGATTTTCAAAAATGCATTCTCTCCATCTTTGAACCAAAGATGATTTTTCAAAAATTGTCATCATCATGTTGAATTTTAAAACCTCCACTCTTGTCAAGATAAAGGTTATAATGGCTATAAGGAAACCTTCCTTGGAATAGTCCCCAAACACCAACCATACAAACCATACTCTTGACTAGAGTCAAAATTTTCATGGAAATGATCTTAAAAAAGATTGCGAACCAAAGTCCTTTGCATAACATGTTTTGTTTTCAAAATTCTTTTCAAGAATGCATCAAAATAATTTTCAAAGCCATTCTCCAATCTAACTAGGTTAACTTGACCCTAGTTGTCTAACCTTAGGTTAACTTGACCCTAGCTACCACACCCTAGGTTAACTTGACCCTAGTTACCTAACCCTAGGTTAACTTGACCCTAGTTCACTCACCTTAGGTTAACTTAACCCTAGTTGGTTAACCCTAAGTCTTCTTAACCTTAGGACAACCTAACCCAAGTTAGTTAACCTTAGGTTCCCCCCTAACCCTAGGTTTACCCAACCAACGTTAATACACTTCAAGGTTCCAACTCTTGAACCCTTTTTCCAAATGATCATTCAATTTTCAAACTATTCTCATAACCTATTTTTCTAAAACCCCTTACTCTCATGATTTAAAAAAAAAACAGCTCCATAAACTTTTCAAATGTTCCAACACTTTATCTTCAAGGCATTTTCAAAAATGTTTTCAAAAGGTCACATACCTAAGGGGTCCTTAGCTGTCTCATGGTTAGGGATCCCAAGGACAAGTGATAAATCAAGAACAATCTCTAAGGTTGTCCATATTAGGATTCCAAACCCTAAGCCATTTTCAAAAACCACTTTCAAAAATTAATTCATCAAAACATTCTAAAATCATATCTCCAAGGTTTTCAAAACAAGACTTCAAAAACAATTTCAAGTTCTCTTGAGACATGACAAAACATTTTTCCAAAACTCGCTCAAGTTGTTCCAAAAACATTTTCAAAATACTCCACCATCCAATTTCAAGTCCAAACTTCCAAGACCACAAGGAGTCTTCAACTTCCAAAAACCTCAAAGTGTCTTAAACTTTTCTATGACCACAAAGAGTCTTCAACTTCCAAAAACCTCAAAGTGTCTTAAACTTTTCTATGACCACAAAGAGTCTTCAACTTCCAAAGACCTCAAAGTGTCTTAAGCTTTTCCAAAGACCCCGAAATGTCTTCAAACCTTCCAAAGGCCCTAATGCGCCTATTTTTCATTAGGTTCTTGCCCGAACTACGAATGACCTGATTCTCACCAAATGAGATACGTAGGCAACCTAAAATGGTGCAGTCATAACTTTTATTTCAACCCCAATCTCTTTTTCAAAAATTCCAATCAATTCAAAGTTTCTATTCCAAACTCTTTCAAAACCCTCATTATTTTCAACCTTTTTCCAAAAACTTGCATCATGCATCTTCCATCCGAAAAGTGATGACTAAACTCCGTTTTCAAAATTATAAAGTGGATTTTAAGTGGACAATGGTAACCGGTTATTCTAGTGAGTGAACAAAAGGGTGATTAGACATGTAGGTACCAGAAATGCGGGATAGGGTGATGATCTTAGGATATCTTCCCTACACGTAACCAACCCCCGAACCATAGATTTCTGTTTCCAAAAGACCAAAATGGAGTTATTTTCAAAGTGGACTTAAACATTTCAAAAGGTTGCCAAACAACCTATTTTCCTAAAAGCGCTCTCTGGAGGGAGTTTTCAAAAACCTTTTTCAAAAACTCTAAGTTTAATCTTCGGATTAACGCTTAGTTTTAGGTACCCTAACTTACCTTAATCAAGTTAGGTGGCGACTACTATTTTTCTAAAAAGTCCTTAGTCAAATCAATTTTCAAACCTAGTCGCATTTGTCCTTCTAGGAGGATGAGTTCTAGTGACAGAGTTCCGTGCTTTAGGGTCTCCGAGCCGAAAGGACCTTGGACCCCTCAAAAATTGGGGCACGACGGTTTCGACTGCTAAAGATAGAGAGCACAGAAAAACATCTTCTTCTCGTGTTAGGATGAAGTGCGAACTCGATTTATCTCCCAAAAAAATAATAAATTCATAAAAGCCCAGACCGTCCCCCAAAAAAAATTCAAATGCCCAAACACTTTTAGTAAAAATATTTGAAAAAAAAATTAGTGGTTGAATGGTTTAATGCCTCTTTATGAATTTAAGGATGGACGTAACTAGTTAGGATGATAATTTGATCAAAAAAAAAAAACTCAAATTTTGCTTCAACCCATTTTTAATAAATAAGGATTTGATGTGTGAATAAACACCTTGTGACGAAATATGGGAAATTTTTTTTACTTGAAATGGTTTGGGACGGAGTATAGTCTAGGTCACTCGACCTTGACCCCGACCCCAACCCTGACTATATTATGAAATCACTCAATACTTTGTTTTTATATTTAATAATGTAATTCTTTGGTATATATATAAGTAAATGTATGGTTTTAATGTTCTTATTCATGGGATTTAGACTCATTTTTTTTTATCAAATTTATATTGTATTAGTATTTATAAAATTTACATTATTTTATTTTTGACGAATTATTTTTTTTTTAAGATTTTATATTAATTTAACTGGTTCGATCCCAACCCGTGATTAGCATAAGTGGGACGAAGACGGAGTGAGGAGGTTTAATCTGTCACGGGTTTGGAGTGAGCTATGGGATGAAAATTTTCTCTTAGAGGAGGTGTAAGTTCAACTTAACTCTTACCGAATCGAACTTGTAAGCACTCTATCTTTGCCCGCTTGGTAATTTCTAGTAAAAAAAAATGATCAAAATGCGTCTTGGCATTCCATTGTGCCTCTTGGCATTCTATACAAGCTTCTAAGACTGCACGGCCTTTGAAACTAATTGCTAACACCGTCGAAGTGATGAAGACACTCATAAACCTAGTTGAAGATGGATGATTATTTTATATTATACATTCAACAAAGTTAATTCAATATGTAGTGGTAGCCTTTTCAAATAAAATTGATTTCCAAACTCATAACTAATATATAATGCAATGGACATATATATATATTAAAGACACAACCTATAATAGTTATTATATATAATTTATTTTTTATACCTTTTTCTTTTTAGTTACTTGAGCAGAGAAAATGTTTCAACATATATAATTTATTTAGTACAATATCTAAATGACGTATGATCCCATAAAAAAATTCAAAATGTTTCCAAAAAAATTGTTTTATAATTGTAATATATATAACTATGTGCATAGACTGGTTTATATATATATATATATAGAGAGAGAGAGGGGTTGGGGGGAAGAGAGCAGGTATTATTTGGAATAAATAGTGTCGAAACTTTGTGAAATAACAAGGAAAGTATCATAGGGAATTTACAATGGATAAGACTGGGGCATAATTAAATACCTTAATGAAATCACCAATTTTCCAAACAATCTTCACATTTCTTGCCAAGAATGATGCTTAGTTCGATCCCAAACCGTGATTAACATAAGGAGGACGAAGACGGAGTGAGGAGGTTTAATCTATCACGGGTTTGGAGGGAGCTATGGGATGAAAATTTCCTCTTAGAGGAGGTGTAAGTTCAACCTAACTCTTACTGAATCCAACTTGTAAACACCCTATCTTTGCTCGTGTCGCGCCCCAATTTTTAACCAAGTCCTTTCGGCTTAGAAAAAACACGAAACTCTGTCATTAGAACCTATCCTCCTAGAAGGACGAGTGCGACTAAATTTGAACTTAAAATTGATTTGATGAAGTGCTTGTTTTAAAAAAAATAGGACTTGCCACCTAACTTGCTTAGGGTGAGTTAGGTTACCTAAAACTAAATGTAATTCGAAAATTAAATTTAGGGTTTAGAAAAAGGTCTTGGAAAACTTTCTCAAGAGAGGGTTTTTCAGAAAATAGGTTGTTTGGCAACTTTTGAAAAGTTTTAAGCCCTTTTTTAAAAGAACTTCATTTTGGTCTTTTGAAAATAGAAATCTATGGTCCAAGGGTTGGTTACATGTAGGGAAGATATCCTAAGATTATCACCCTACCCCGTCCTTTCGATACCTACATGTCTATTCACCCTTTATTCACTCACTAGAATAACCAATTACCATTACCCACTTAATATCTACTTTAGAGTTTTGAAAACAGGGTTTGATCATCACTTTTTGGATGAATGATACATGATGCAAGTCTTGAAAAAAAATGTTTGAATAACATGGAAGTTTGATGGAATTGAAATAAAATTCTTGAATGGATAGAAAGATTTGGAAAGGGAACTTGGGTAGAAATAAGAGTTATGACCACACTATTTTAGGATGCCTACATGTCTCATTTGGTGACAATCAGGTCATTCGTAGTTCGGGCAAGAGCCCGATAAAAAAGAGGCACATTGGGGCCTTTAGAATTTTTGAAGATGCTTTGAGATCTTTGGAAAGGTTAGAAGACACTTTGTGGTCTTTGAGAAGAGAGGACTTGAGTATTTTGATTTGAAATCGAATGTTGAAATGTATTTGGAATAGAACTTGAAGGTTGCTAAAAGTGCTCTTAAAATGGGATTTTGAAGTGTTTTGAAATGCTTTTGAACATAACTCAAGAGAGTTTTGAAAGTTTTGAAAATTTGATTATGGACTTGAAAATTGGGCATGGAGTCACAAGAGCTCTTATGAACTTGTCTTGGAATGATTTTGAAAATAGTCTTTGAGCACCTTATGAAAGGCATTTTTAATGTTTTATTTATCTTTGAGAGGTTAGTCATTGAAGAACTAAACTCCTTTAAGGTAATAAGTTTTGAAAACATGTTTGGAAAAGGGGCTAGAGAGTTCTCTTTGGTTTTTTAAAACGTTACGATTATAGAACCCTTTTTGAATTTCTCATGCGCACTTGATCAATCCTAATAATGGAAGGATTAGGGTTTCTTCAAGAATGTGATGTTTGAAAATCATTCTTGAAAAGAGTTTTTGAAAACACTTAGGGTTTTGGAACCCTAACATGGACAACCTCGAGGGTTGTATTTAATGTATCACCTTCCCTTGGAATCCCTAATCATAAAAGGTTAGGGACACTTTAGAATTATGAGTTTTTGAAAAATGTTGAGTGTCTAGCTATCTTAGTTAGACAAGTTTAAGAGAACTTCTTGGAGACATTTTTGAAGATAAAGTGTAAGGATATTTGAAAAGGTTGTGGAGTCCATTCTTGAAATCTTAAGAGAGTAGAATGTTTTGGAAATATGTTATGAAAATGGTTTTTGAGTTGAAAGATTATTTGAAAATGGGTCTTTGAATTGGAACCTTGAAGCTTACTAACTTAGGTTGGGTTGACCTAAGGTTAACTAACTCGGGTTAGGTTAACCTATGGTTAAGGCGACCTAGGGTTAACTAACTAAGGTTAGGTTATCTTAGAGTTGGCTAACTAGGGTTAGATTAACTTAGAGTTAAAGGGACCTAAGGTTTACTAACTTGGGTTAGGTTAACCTAGGGTTAAAGAGTGGTTTTGAAAGGGGTTTAGATGACCTAGGGTTAACTAACTAAGGTTAGGTTAACATAGGATTTGGATGACCTAGGATTAGATTAACTAAGGTTAGGTTAACCTAGGGTTTAGTTGTCCTAGGGTCAAGTTAACCTAAGATTGAAAGATGGTTTTGGACTAGGGTTTGAACCTAGTGGTTTTGGAGGGATGGTTTTATGCATGAAATTTGATAATATGTTTTGAAAGCCATTTTACGAAAACCACTCAAGTGAGTGTTGGGGTCCTATATTTGATGTTTGGAAACCACTCAAGAGAGGGTTGCTTTAGAACCATTTCACCCACAAACTCAAGAGAGCAATACTTGTGAAAATCAACATTAAATGGATAGTTTGAAGACTTGAAAATGAAAGGGAATAACCCTTTGAAATTTGGCTTTAGGAGGGAGGTTTTGGAAAGCCACTTTTAACAAGTTGAAGGCCACTGTAAAGATTAAGGGTTCATATGGTTGATTTGAAGAAAGTACTCCAAAGAGGACTCCATAAGACCATTCTAACCTCAATATCCAAGAGAGCAAGACTTCAAAAACTAAGATGAAAATGATGGTTTAAGAAAGTGATTTTTATGCAAGTTGAAGAGAGTACAATTTTGAAAACACTTTTTGAAAGGAATTGTTTTGAACACAATTTTAAGGAGAATAGAGCCAACTCTAATGAACTAGGGTTCATATAGTCAAGATAATGGGGAGACCACTCAAGAGAGGGTTCTAAGGGACCATTTTAACCACAAATTCAAGAGAGTAAAGTCCTTGAAAATTAACATAGAAGAAGAGGGTATGAAAGCCATTTTAATGCAATTTTGAAAAGCAATGAAATGTAGAGTTGCAAAATGAAGTCAAGGGCCTTAAAGATGATTTTCTAAGGGGTAGAAATTGAGGGTTTAACCTAAACTTCAAGGAACCAACTCTAGGACCATTTTTAGAAAACATTTGAATATGGTGCTTGAGAATTCCATATGGATATAAATAGTGAAAGTTTTGGAAAAATGAAAACAAAACCAAGCAAGCAAAACATGAACAAGATAATTATATGCAAAAGGGTCATGAAATCATACAAGGCTAAAGGCTTCACTACATAGCAAGGTGCTCTTAGGTTATACCATCTTAAAGTAGATTTGTAAGAAGTTCCCTACACGATGGCTCTCACAAACTTTTCTCTAGGCATGAACTAAGAGCTTCCTTATTTCAAGCATACATGAAAGGGGGGTAAAAGATGGGGATTAAAATAGAGAATAGCCTAAGTAGGCTAGGAGGGAGAAGAGAGGAGTGGGGATTACAAAAATGTAAAAGAAATACTACTTTTTGCCTTCAAACACTTTCAAACCTCCATGGATACCTTGACTTGAGCTTGAATAACCTTAAAGAGGCTTGAAAGGCCTAGAAGGCAGTATTCTATGGCATTGAAGGCATGTAGGTGTAGTGTATAGGTTAGGGGGAGGTGGAAATTAGCCTAAGTATTTGAGGTGTGGGATGTATATAGAAATTCGAGGTTCTGGAGCAGTTTTAGCAGAGCTTCGCTATCAAATTCGACTCTAGAATATGCAAAGGGGAAGACCTATATGTATAGGCAAAGCTGGAGAGGCCTAGCACATGTAGTACATGCGCCTGGGCAAATTTTGCCCTGACGCATATGCTACATGTGCCAGTACTATTTCATTGGCAAAATGCCATGTGGCACACATTGTACTGGCCAAACCTTAAGGGCTAAGCGAAGTTTGATCGATTTGATCAAAATCTGGGCGCATGTAGCATACGCTCTGCCACTGGGAGTATTCGTTTAAACTTCGCCTTAATAATTATGCCAACCGGGGAGGACTTAGGGAAATTAGTTGCGTTCACAGTGTTCTCATAGGGTTTCTCGTGAACTTTTGAGTTTTAGAAAAGCTTGAAAGGTGTTCAAAAGTGTGAGATATCGTCTCAAAAAGTGTGCATGAAAACACATTTTTGTGAAGCGTCTGTGATATGCTCCGCGAAGGTTTAAAAGTAGCCGTTTGTGTGCCATATGATCGAGGCCTTCGGGAAGCGATCTCTCCGATCAAACCGTACCAATGGAAAGTGCTCCAGAAACAGTTTCGGGAGTTCCCTAATTTATGTATTTCTCAAGTTATTTGATGGTGCATTATAATCAGGGAATTAGAAAAAAAGTCAATCTTAGCGAAGCGTCTGTGAGACGCTTCAGGGGTTACTAAAAGTGGCGGTCTTTGAGCCATGCAATGAGGGGCTTCGGAAAGCAATCCATCCGATCCAACCGTATCGATGGAAAGACTTATGGACGAGCTTTCTAGAATTCCCTAATTTGCACACTTCTCAAGTCATTTGACAGTGCATTATAACTAGGGAATTGAGAGAAAAGACAACCCTAGCGGAGCTTCTGTGAGACGCTGCTCTAGGGGTACTTTCGTTGAGACTAGAGTGTTTGAAGTCGTGAGGTTCACCTTAAGTTAAGCAGAGGTGTACGATGAGACCCGCCATTCACACTCTAGGACTGGTATAGTTTCAGGGTGCGTTTAGGTCGCCAGGGGCAAAATGGTCATTTTGACCAGACTCAATTGAAAAAGATCAGAATGGGTTAGAGTGGCATGTTAAGCGTGCCGGATTGTCCGAGGATGGTCTTGAAAGATTTTTTTTGTTTTGCTATCTAATGAGATTTGTATTGTGTTGGGGTGTGCAGGGGTAAAACAGTCATTTTGACCGGAGTTAAATAGAATGGGACCGGAATTGGACAGGATGGTGTGTTGAGTATGCCTAACTGTTTAGGATCACTTTGGAAAGGTGGACTTACCGTCTTGAGGGATTTTGAACTTTCTCAAGACATGCTTGGAGGCCCAAGGGGCAGGTTTGGTTATTATGCCTCTATTGGGCCCAGCGGGCCCTAGAAGTGGTTGACTAATTGGATAGAGGTCTGAAAGTTGATTTGGGATTGAATATTCCTATGGGATTTTAAAAGGGAGTTTGGTCAGGCTAGAGATTGCCGAACGGACAAAAATGGGGTGTTTACGGCCCGCTTGATAATTTCTAGTAAAAAATGATCAAAATGTCTCTTGGCATTCTAGACAAGCTTCTAAGACTGGATGACCTTCGAAACTAACTGTTAACACCGTCGGAGTGATAAAGACACTCATAAACCTAGTTGAAGATGGATGATTATTTTATATTATACATTCAACAAAGTTAATTCAATATGTAGTGGTAGCCTTTTCAAATAAAATTGATTTCCAAACTTATAACTAATATATATAATGCAATGGACATATATATATATATATTAAAGATACAACGCATAAGAGTTATCATACATAATTTATTTTTTATACTTTTTTCTTTTTAGTTACTTGAACAAGGAAAATGTTTCAACATATATAATTTATTTAGTACAATATCTAAATGACATATGATCCCATAAAAAAAATTCCAAATTTTTCTAAAAAAATTGTTTTATGATTGTAATATATATAACTATGTGCATAGATGGGTTTATATATATATATATATATATATATAGAGAGAGAGAGAGAGAGAGAGAGAGAGAGAGAGAGAGGAGGGGGGGGGGGAAGAGAGCAGGTATTATTTGGAATAAATAGTGTCAAAAACTTTGTGAAAATACAAGGAAAGTACCATAGAGAATTTACAATGGATAAGACTGGGGCATAATTAAATACCTCGATGAAATCAACAATTTTCCAAACAATCTTCACATTTCTTGCCAAGATTGATGCTTAGCTGCTCGTCATCATCATGATGAACACAATTGAATACGCAAAAACCATAAATGAATGCAATTGAAGTAAAGAAATACAAAAATTCTTAGTTTCTATCTTTAAAACTGCTCTAAAATTACTCTAAACTCAGTTGAATCTCGTAATGTTCATACATTAAGAATTGGGGATCTGAAGTTGTTAATTTTACAATGGATAAGATTAGGTATGGGTAGTTCCCGAGAGAGAGAGAGAGAGAGAGAGAGAGAGAGAGAGAGAGAGAGAGAGAGAGAGAGAGAGAGAGAGAGAGAGAGAGAGAGAGAGAGAGAGAGAGAGAGAGCGTGTATAAGTTGGAATAATGGTGCAATAGCTTTGTGAAATTACAAACCTAGATTGCACAGAAGAATCAAGATAGTTCTAGTGGAAGTTTACAATGGATAAGGCTGGGCATGGGTAGTTCCCTACTAATACATGGGCGGCACAACTTATAGAATCTTGGGCCTTACAACCGTTCAAATTTGTATTGACCTCTTAACAATAGAGTTCATGTTTCTTTTTAATATTGACTTGAGAATATGTTCAAATCACTGTGCATACCTGTTCTAGAAAAAGCACACCCGATTAGGAGGTATTTTTGGAATTATATATATATATCTTCATACTACTAGTTAAATGATGCAAATTTTCATTAGGAAAACATGTAAATTCTTAAATGATGCCATATGATAAGTAAGAATAAAAAAAATAAATTCTTAACAAGCTTTTAAAATTATCCAAACTTGACTTATTTTTTTATAACAAATTGATATCGAGTTGAGCT
Organism: Euryodendron excelsum; assembly: GCA_033060915.1. Classification (NCBI taxonomy): domain Eukaryota; kingdom Viridiplantae; phylum Streptophyta; class Magnoliopsida; order Ericales; family Pentaphylacaceae; genus Euryodendron; species Euryodendron excelsum. The sequence continues at coordinate 5,881,470 of CM065384.1, read as the reverse complement.
CAAACTTTGGTTCGTTTTACAGTTTAGGAGGGAGCTGAAGATGTTCAAACTTCTTCAAATACTTGTAGCTAAAGCCTTGTGCCCAAAAAAAAAAACACATTGGAAAGATAACACTCTTATTTTAGATACTATAGACTTTAATTTTGAGCCCATTCTTTCAAGGTTGCCGATGAACTAGCGTATGCGTGCATATTGGATACTCGTCAAATTTCTTCTGCACACAGTTGGTTGGTCCAAGATAGTCGTCTTTTTTCAACCTAATCCAAGCACAAAGAGACGATTTTCCAGCCACCTCTCTCTCTTTCCCACCCCCCCCCCCCCCCCCCCCCCCCCCCCCTCTCTCTCTCTCTCTCTCTCTCTCTCTCTCATCTACATATACAAATCTATATAAATATATATATATATATATATATATATGTAGTTCATTCTCATCATGGTTGTTTATATATATATGTAGTTCATTCTCATCATGGTTGTTTGGAATAGAGAGAGAGAGACAGAGAGAGAGAGAGAAGAGAGAGTCCTTGAGTTCTCTTAAATTTAGTGAAGATGGAGGAGGAGAGAGAGAACAAAAGCATCAACGACAACAACAACAACAACAACGGTAGTAGAAATGAACATGATATGCTGGGTGTTCCAATTCATAGCCAAGTGAGGAAGATCAAGCAAGAGTGCTCCAGCTCCGAGAAGGTCATCGACTGGTGGCCGGGACAGCCTCATCATCAGATGATCAAGGCGGTGGTTCATGGCCGAGACATCACCTGGCAGCAGCTCCTCCTCTCGAGGAGGTCCCTGTTGGGGCTCACCAGCCAACCCATCTCCGTTGGCCACTCATATAATCAATCAATCAGCCCCAAACGGTTCAAGCTTTTCTTTTTTTTTTTTTCCTGCTCCCCTAGCAAAAATATTGTTGCTTGCTTTTTTTTGGGGGGGGGGGGGGGGGGGGGTGTGTCTCTCTATGGGTCTATTGATAATAGCTAGGGAGGGTAGGGTATCAACACAGCACACAGGTCACATAGTTTTATTATTTGCTCTGTCCTTAATGTTTTCTTTTCTTTTTCTTTACTTTTGTTTGCTTTTTTTTGTGTAAATATAGATTTTGATATAAATGGTAGAATAGATATACCTCCGTTCTCTGTCCTTATTAGCCTCTAGAATTTTATTAGCAGTTTCTATTAACTAATTTTCTATACATATATGCAGTAGATATCAATAATTGGCTATATTCTTCCCTGATGTTTCCTTATGCAGAGGTTGATGGGCTAGCTGTTCTGTATTGCCCTGATTTTTCATAGTGTGTCAATGGATTTCAGCTAGAGTTTATTTTTTATTTTTTCCTCTCTACTTTGGTATATTGTTCTCACTCATTTTGGAAGTTTTATGAAGAACAAAAATGGGACGGAAAACTAGTCACAGCGGATTCTGGCCATAATAGAAACGAACCCAACAAAAAAAAAAAAAAAATCTTCATATCTCGACAATAATTTCGTATATTTTGACAAATATACACGACCACTTGTATGTCTCTTTTGTCAATAATTAAATTTTTGCAAAACTATAAGCCTTTTACCGAGTCTATTTTAGCACAGGTATTTGAATAAAACATGAACAATTTATTTTCCTTTTTGTCTTTTTAATAAATGTTATGTTATTTGTTTTTTACTCCCTTGAACAATTTTGTATTACCACTTACATAGTAACATAATATTTCTTAATTATTTTCCTAATTATTCTTTCACTCGTATATAAGAAGGCAGAGACTGAAAGCATGCTTACATACATGCATTCATACTAGCAGTGAACCCGTTCAATGTATGACGTGTTATATATGAAAATAAGAACAAAATTAATAAATTGATTTAAGAATAATTTTTTTTACATGAAGTGTTTGATATTCAATATATTGTCTATTATTTATGAATATAACGAATACCTTAATAAGAGTGAATGTGTTACTCACATGTTACATTTAATATTTTGAATATATGTTTTTATTTATATGTGTAACCTCTAATTTTATCAAATTAAAAGTATATAATTAAGAACATAATATTAAGCCACAACCTTAAAGAATAAACTTTTTGTTTTATCCAAAATTGAAATTACTTGCTACTGTGAATTAAAGTACTACAAAAAAATTTAGTGATGGACAAAAATTGAGGTGACCAACTTATTTTTTGCAAAATAAAATATTAATAGAAATATTTGATAAGGTTGAATCTACAAATATTTTATGTAAAAATCTATTAATAGATTGATTCATTTTGACCCTATCATAAATTAATTAGGTTTTAGTTAAATGCTTGACCTAAGATATTAAACATTTTAGAAAAAAAGTAAATAGGGTGTTACACATACCACATTTAAATTAGGGTCTACATACAAAATAATGATAATGATTTATATGAAAAAACCAATGATTAGATGACATACGTATTTTATAAATTTAAAACTCAATAAAAACTGGGTTAAAACTTTTGGACTCAAAAACCAAACAACCAATTGATAGTATAGATACATATTGCACAACAATGGGTATGTATCTTTTAAAAATTTTGAGTGAGTTTAGGAAACTCATAATAGTTTGAATTTTAAAAGAGAATTTAAAAAATTATGATCTCAATTGATAAACTTTAGAAATTATAGATCCATCTATATTGTATATATTATTCAATTACTGAGAGTTTTTGGGTTAACTTACAATTGTTCTTAATTTAAAGTTTGTAGGTGGGTTCCAACTAAATAAATTTGAAAATTTTACTATAATTATCAATGGATTTTATCAATGTAGAATTTATAAAATTTAAGAAGAAATAAGAAAATGTTAGAAAGAATCAATGATATTTTGACAAATATATATTGTATATAAACAAAGTGCCAAAAATTTGGTGACCTGTGCTTTCTATTTTAGAAATTTAAAATCTTTTTATGATTAATAAAGGTTCTTTAGGAAGATTATAATTAAAAAAAAATTTAAAATGTTACCATAACTATCATTGAATAGCATTTATGAATATTAGAATAATTAATTAATTAATCAATTGGAACCGATAATAACATGACACTTGGATTTTGTGTTTTTAAAAAATCAAAATTTGAAGAAAAAGGGATTGAGACTTTCAGTTTCAAAGGCCTCCTATCATTCTGTTATAATATATAGTACTAGTAGTGAATCCGTGCTATGCACAGATATAAGAAAGAAAAAATAGTTTAAAAACAAAACTTTTTACTTAAAATATGTTAGAATTTAATGTTTTGTAAAATTTACAAATATAATAAATGATTTAATAAGATTTAGTGTATTAGTCTCATGGTTCATTTAATATTTTGAATGTGCATTTTTACATTTATATGTGTTACCTATAGTTCTACCAAATTAAACATTTATAATCAACAGTATAACATTATAACAAAATTATAAGAATAGGCCTTTTTCTTCTAAAATTAAAAATACTCATCACTTTAAATTAAAGTGATACAAAAAAAAAAATATTCATAATGGACATAAATTGAGGTGATCAACCTGAGTTTTTACAAGAGGATAAAAAAAAAAAAAAAAGAAATATTTGAATAGATTGAAAAGAAATATTTGAACAGATTGTACTCTAAAATATTTGCTATAAAATCTTCATTTCAATTCGATCATAAATGAATAGATCTTAATTAAATTGTTGGCCTAAAACATTAAACATTATATTAAATAAGTTAACTGGTATTTTGAAAATATTATGTCAAAAGTTTTCTTTTAGATCGAATAGTAGGAACCTCCTGTTGTCTGGGCACATGGCGATTTCTGAAGTTATCCATGTTTAAAGAGTCGATATAAAGGTAGGAAAAAATTGATACGTAACTTTAACAAACACGTGTAGATATATAAATTTTAGTACGTGGTTCACTTGGTATATTATCACCTATAATTATACATTTTATTTGAAAAAAAAATTAGAATAAATAATTTCAAGATAGGTCTATTCATTTTATTTTATTCAGAATTTTTTTAACAATATGTGTCCTTTCTACTTTTGAAATTTAAGAAAAGATTTTCAAGAAAAAGTTCATAACGAAAGGAAATTTGACTATTATACTGTATCAATTGATTAATTGTTTTCACAAAATTTAGAAGAAATAAACAAAAATTTAGATAGAATTAATAATAGTATGACACATGTATTTTATATTTTTAAAAAATTAAAATTTTGAGAAAAGAAGATTGAAACTTTCAATTCAAAGACCTCATAACAAATATAAAATATTACTTTTGTCCATCTAAAAAGATAAATTAAATGGATTTGAATACAAAATTTCACATTTCTTTATTAAAGGAAGACCCTTATGAAATTATAAAAGAAGAATTTTAAGTAAATTTAAAATCAAATTCTAGTATTTTTTTAAAATTATGTAAATTGTTTTTTCAAAAATAGGAAATAGAGAATAATGAAACAATTTATATATTGACATTTCGTGCTCATTTAAAAAATTCTACTTTGTTATTCCCTTTTGGTAGCCAAACGATGATCCACAAGAAATGTGCCAAGATTCGAACTTAAAATTTACTAGACATGAATAAAAAGATAGAAGTTTCTAATTATATCAATACTATTATAACACTTGTAATATTAATACTTAAAAATTAAAAAATTAAGAAAATTGAATTAAGTCTTTCAACTTTAAAATTCCAACAACATATTGCTATAATATGTAGCATAGATTTGAGTAAATATAGTCTATTACAAAATTCAAATATATATAAATATAAATTCAGCCTAAATTCTTCTCTCTCTCTCTCTCTCTCTCTCTCTCTCTCTCTCTCTCTCTCTCTCTCATAAATTTTGTTTCACATATCAACACATATACATTCCAATTTCATTTGGTAAATCGAAAGCATATGTTTTTATAACAACGTACCAATGAACCCGTGTTATGCACAAAATAAAAAAATATTATATTAAACTCAAAAGGTTTATGAAAAATAAACAATTTTGGACACACTAATAATATAATTTATACTGAAAATTATAATAGTTAATATAGTCTTAAAACAAAAATTAAATGTTGATCGTAACAAAAAAAAAAAAAAACTTTAACTTGTAATAAGAAACAAAGTTTTCATATGAACATTCTAAAATAGTTTTTTTCACCTTAAAATGGTTTAAAGGCCACATTGATCAATTATATAAGTCACATATTTTAGGTGCTTTATTTATTTAGTGGATTTAATAGTACACATATAACTACTTAAAACAAATAGGAAGATTTGATTTATCGTCAAATACTCAATATAGATAATAGAGTATGATTTTTACATTTGTCTTAGTGAAGAAACTTGTACTTAAATAATTAATTTTAAATTTTAAATTTTTAAAAATTATTTGTAGTAACAATTGAGTAAAATTCACTTAAAATTTTAATAAGCGCCAATTACGAAAAATATAATTGAATCATGTGTACTAGACTCAACTAGCACTGCTAGATCTGGTATTTAAAAATGAATAAGGCTTTCATTACATTGGATAGTAGCAACCTCTTATTACCTGAGCAAATGGCGATCTCTAACATTATTCACGTGTAAAGAGTCAATACAAAGGACAAAAGTTAAAATATTTTCTCCCGTGTTCACCAGGGTCTCACGTTACTTAATTAAATAATATTGGTATCAATTTTTGTTTTCTTTTTCGGAGGGGGAGTTGCTCGTTGTGGGGGGGGGGGGGGGGGGGGGGGGGGGGGGGGGGGGGGTTGGGGTTTTGTCAAGCAGAACCTCGCCTGCCCAAATCGATGGTCAATTGGGTTTGCATAGGGGTGTGCATGGTTCAGGTGGGTCGGGTCCATGCTAAACCCATAGCTGACCCGATCTTAATCGATTCTAAATTTTTAAACCCAAAGTCGAACCGATCCCTTTATAGAACTGAACCAATCACTTGACGCGGTTCAGTTCAGTTTGGTTCCATACCTTGAGTTAGATCAGGTTGGGTTCATTTTTACTATACTAAACATACTGTGTTTATTTACAAATTTTAAAAAGTATTAATCTTGTATATCCTTAATTTTTAAAAAAATTAATAAAATAATATAAAAACACAAATTAAAAATAATCTAGTTCAAATAATCATGATTTAAAACATATAATATATGTGAACTTTATATACATATATATATATATATAAGATCGGGTCTCAATTTTGGTTCTTGGGTTGGGTTGGGTTGGGTTGTTCTCGGCTCGGTTCGAGTTTAGAGAATGCGAACCTGGGAACCGAATCGAAATGTTCGGATTGGTTTTTCAAACCCAATATTAAACCAAATCTTTGCCAGACTCGAACCAAACCGACATAGAGAGGTCGGGTTGGTTCGGTTCTAGGGTTTTTCAGTATTTTTTGTGCACACCTAGTTTGCGGGACTAGCGACATGTTTCAAGGCCTAGTATTGTCCTTAATTGAGTTTGGAGCCATCTTCATCCAGCTTGAACTCAACAGATACCTGGTTTTCTTCAATCATTTAAAATCCAAGTATCTTTTGAGTTTTTAGGCAAAATAACACTCCCAACAAAATAATTTTTCATCTAATACTCTCTCAAAAATAATTCTCAAAGTAACATCTTGACATCAACCCTAAAAGAAATAATTTATTAATAAGCTATTATAGTTTACTAAAATTGTATTTGTACCAAAATATTTGATAATCCGTTTTCAAAATTGAGATTACAATTAGGTTTGTGATACCATCATCCCATATTAAAGAAGCCATGCCTTTATCACGGGATCTTGCTGCATTGGCAAAGTTAATTGAGAAGATTAGTACCTATGTTGGCATTATTGTTTGTGGCAAGATAGGGAAAGGACATCTACACCCACCACCATTGCAACATCTCCACTATAGATATTAAGCCTTCAGCGGCCAGACTTATCTAATCAACACATGTAGTTCCTACTCCCACATTCCCTCACTCTTGGACTCCATCAGATCCACCCCCCTCCTCCCTGAACCTCCACATGCCACATCCTTCTTGAACCTCCATAGCCCAACAGAATATCACTCAAAACCCGTCTTGATTCTTCTATTACTTTTTACTAAACCTTATCCAATCTTCAACCAAAACCCCTATTTATTACAATTTCAATGCCAAAAATTCAGTTTACTGTTTTGAAATTTTTGTGGGTTTTAATTGAAATTGCTTAATTCAAGAATCATCTTTGTATATGTCTACGTGTGTCAAAACTCTTATCTTAATGTGGGTGTTTTGTATATGCAAATTTGGAATTGATAGAATGTTGGATATATAGCCGAGATGCAGAAGGGAGAGAAGAGACTAGCTTTATTGTAAGGCTAAATTTTTTTAGGACTTTCCGCTAGTTTCAAAGGAACATTTTGGAATAACATAATGGTCCTTTTCATTCAAATTGAATGGAGCTTCATTACCACTTTTTGGAGTTTTAACTTTCAGAGTCGTGGGCACTAGTATATGATAATGGTGAGGTTGCTTTTGGTCCAGCAAGTTTAAAAATGGATATTGAAATATTACCATAAGAGTACAATTTTAGTAAACTATAATGGTTTGCTAATCAAATACTTCTTTTAGGATTGATGTTATGATGTTAATTTGGGATTTTTTTTTACGCGAGTGTTAGATAAGGAATTATTTTCGAAAAAGAATGTCATTTTGGCAAAAAACTCATATCTTTCAGTTTAAAGTTTTCCTATACTTTTTTTCTCATTTGTTTCACAATCCCACCAATTGGTTTTCCATTCTTATACTTATCACCTCTCATGCTTATTACTTCTGAAACCAATTTTAAAAACAAAACGCATAAGCCACCACAATTTTAAAAATTAGCAATTAAGAGGAAGACCTTGGGTTGGAGGAGAGTGGCAAGTGAAGAAGCAAGTAATTGTACTACCTTTTAGTTTCATCATTTAGGTTTTGATGGATATTTTTCAACTAACACTAATTTTTTTTACATTTTTATGAGCTTTTAATTTCGACTTTTCTTAAGCGAGAACCAGAATTAAAAGTTTTTTTGAAAATCAATTGCCCAATGCCAAATAAAAAAGTCCGTAAAAAAAACGTAATACAAACGAGGTTGTTTACTGTGCAATATGGATTAAAAAGAACAATAATAATTTAATAAAGTATTCACTAAATTTTAAGTGCTGAAATTTCTGAATGTTTTTTGCGATAATCTTTCAGCAATGACTTAACTACGTTATTGATTTCATTATTGTCCAATCTTTCAGCTATGTTTTCTCTGTTCTTCATTGTCCAAGCTCTAGAGCCTACTTCAACAAGGTCAAATTGTACCAGCTGTAAGATCATGTTATTTTTATACATTTCATAAATTTGTGGGGAACTCAAATTTTTTTAAGCTCTTTGCTAGATTACATTATTTCCCATATTTGTCATATGGTCATTTGGATCAGGCGTTTTTTTTTTTTTTTACTAGCTTTTAATTTCTGCTTTTACCTTTTTAGGAACTTTTTTTCAACTGACATTAATTTTTTACATTTTTTTATAAGTATTTAGTTTAGGCTTTTGACTTTTACCTTTTACCAAAAACCAAAATTAAAAATTTTTTCAACAGCAAAAGCCAAATAAAAAACCAGAAAGAAAGCTGATCTAAACAAGTTTATTGTGCGATACTAAAAAGAAAAATGCTACAATCACCAATTTTGTTTATCAAATTATCATCACGGATAGATACAAATAAGGAAATCTCATATGTATTAGATATTGTGGATCCCATCACTTTGTGTCTATCCGTGATAATAATCTGATAAACAAAACTAGTGGCTCTAACATTACTCTACTAAGAAAGGTCCAAAAAAAAAAATGATTTGTCGTCCAATACCAAAATGCACTTAATAATTTATTCACTAAAAATGTTGATTACCATTGAAAATTCTAAATATCTTTTATGACAATCTTTCAGCTATGACTTAGCTACGTACGTTATTTTCTTCATCATTAAAGATTTTTTAGCAATGACCAAAAAGGCTTCTAGTTGTATTACAAGAAGACTGTTCTCTTTCTTTGACTCGTAAACATAAAAATTGGGTTGGCGAAGAAGAGAAAATTAAAAAGATGGGAAGAAAAACTATAAGCAAGAACCCCGAAGGGAAAAATAAAGGCTTGATCTATTGATTCTTTCAAAGTTGTTTGGAGATATGGAATTGGATCAAAGAAAAAATGGGCTAATATGCCTTTCACTAGAAAGGAAAATTTTCATTGGCTTCCCTTAAAGAAAGATCAAAGATAAAAAAAAAGTCAGTTCTCAAAATCACGGAGGCTTAGAAAACAAAGCACTAGAGTGGGCGGGAATTCAAGTGATTTAGTTCTGGGGAAGAAAAAAAGGCCTAAAAAACTATGAAGAAACAGAAGAATAAGAAGATGATGGGGACAAACGAAAGATATTTGCAATTGACTTAGCAAAAAAATCGGAAGTTTTTTCGCCAACCCAATACCACTTGAACTTCAAAAAAATAAACAGTTTATGTCATTCTTCTAGTAATGCTCATCATGGAGACCATAATAACAAAGAAAATTAAGAAAGGAGATCACTAAGAGCCTGTTGGAACTTCGAGGAAGGGAAAGAAAAAGGAAGCAAGACAAAAAATTGTCATGACATAAAGTTACTGTTAGGTAATGAAAGTAATTGCTACTGGATTAATTTTTGTAAATATGTATTCTTGTTCTTGATAGATTTATTATATAAGGATATTATTTGATCAAAATTTTATAGCGAAACATGCATGCCTTCTTTATATTATTTCATTTATATGTTGTTTTGATTTACATTCCAGTTATTCTGTCGGTATAACATTTTGAAAATGTCTAACCGCTCTTGACATTCTTGGCAATAACTATTTATTATGGGTATTTAATCCTGAGATCTATTTTTGTCCAAAAGACCTTGAAAATACTATAAAAGAAGAAAATCAAGAATTCCAGCAAGATCATGCAAAATCAATGATTTTCTTTCGTCACTATTTTCATGAAGAATTAAAATTTGAATACCTTATGGTAAAAAACCCACTGATACTGTAAAAAAATTTAAAGTAGATATATGAGTACTAGGAGATCATATTTCTCCCAAGAGCTCACTATGATTGGATACACCGGAGATTGCAATATTCTAAAACTGTTAGTAAATACAATTCTATATTATTTAAAATTAGCTCACAATTGAAATTATATGGAGAAAATGTTACTAATGAAGATATGTTAGAAAAAACACATACTCCACATTTCATGTCTCGAATGTACTTATTCAGCAGCAATATCCAGGATGTGATTTTAAGAAGTATTCAAAATTAATATCATGTCTTCTTGTGTCTGAATAAAATAACGAGTTTTTGATTAAAAAAAAATCACCAGTCTTATCTAATCGACTTTAACCATTCCCTGAAATAAATGCAATATCCTTTTATGGGCGTGATTGTGGATATAGCCATAGTAAAAATAATTTTCGTAATCGTAGGGTTGTCGTAGAGGTAATAGTTATAATTCTTCAAGTTTTTGAATTAAGAATATCACACCGTACCACAGTAGTGGAACAATTGTGAAACAAAATAAGAAAAGGAAAAAATGTTTACAGAATAAACTTACTAAAAATTATGAAACCGTTTGTTACGAATGTGGTATGAAAGGATATTAATCATGTACCTGTCATTCACCTAAACATTTGCTGGATCTTTATCCAGTATAAACAAAAGATAAAATGAAAAAGGTAGAAATGATTTTTAGAGACTTTGATGCCTCAGTGGATGCTACTCATCTTGATGTTTCAGATTTCTTTAAAGACCTTAAAGAAAAAATTGATCACTTAGTTGGTGAGAAAAATGTCCATACCAACTACTTTTTTTTTTCCTGCTCCTTTAGTTTATTATTGTCTATTGTAATGTTTTCCTAAGTATGTTTCCTTTTAATGAACACTTTTGTTTCCTAATAAGTAATTTTAATATTTTGTGTATAGGGACATGGAACGTACCAATGCATGAATTGCTTTCAAGATGAATGATGAAAATATATATCTAGTAGACAATGCAACAATACATACAATTTTAAGAAAAAAAATATTTTGTAAAATTAACATTAGTTGAAAATAATGTTAAGACAATATCAGGCATTGCAAAATTAATTAAAAATTTCAAAAAATCCTATATATTATTGCCAAAAAGAATAAAATTCTATATTAATAATGCAATATATTTTACTAGAGTTACAGTGAATTTACTCAGGTTTAAAGATATACGTAATAATGGGTATCATATAGAGATAACAAATGAAGGTAATGAAGAATATATTTAAATTACTTCTATTATTTCATGCCAGATACATATATTAGAAAAAGCTACATTTTCTTCTGGATTGTATTATACAATTATAAGAATTATGAGATCATCCGAAGTGATGTATCAGAAGTGTTTTGACCCAATGAATTTTATACTTCAGCATGGTCGTCTTAGTCATCCAGGATTAACAATGATACGTCAAATAATTGAGAACTTACATGGACATCTGCTAAAAAATCAAAAGATTCTTTTATCAAATGATTATATACGTGTGCCGCCTGTTCACAAGAAAAATTAATTGTCAGACCATTCCTTTCAAAAGTGGTAGTTGAATCTCCAACCTTTTTATAAAGAATTTAAGGGGATATATATGGGCCTATACACCTACCATGTGGACAATTTTGATATTTTATGATTTTAATAGATGTATCTACACAATGGCCACATATTTGTTTAATTTCATCTCATAACGTTGCATTTGCTAGGCTTCTTGGACAAATCTTCATATTATAGGTACAATTTTTAGATTACCTGATTAAGTTAATTCGATTGGTTAATATTGGTGAATTTATATCTCAAATTTTTTATGATTATTACATACCAATAGGAATTAATGTTGAATATCCTGTTGCACATACACATGTATAGAATTGTCTAGCGGAATCTTTTATAAAATGCCTTCAATTGTTTGCTTGACTTTTATTTATGAGAATAAAATTACATGTTTTTGCTTGGGGATATGCCATATTACATGCTGTATCATTAGTCTGTGTTCGACCACCTACTTACCATAAATATTCACCATCACAACTTGTTTTTGGTCAACAAATAAATATTTCACATCTAAGGGTTTTTGGTTGTGCTGTATATGTACTAATTGCACTCTTAAGATGGGTCCCTAGCGTTGACTTGGGATTTATATTAGTTTTGATTATTCGTCTATTATTAGATATCTTGAACATTTAACATGAGATATATTCACGCCACATTTTGTGAATTGTCATTTTAATGAGATAGTTTTCCTAACATTTGGGAGAGATAAGACATGGCTAGAAAAGTAATATGATCACTTGAAATTCTTTCATGTTATCTCATCCTGATCCTTAAACAAATCAATATGAATCAAAGTTTATAGGATTATTTATTTACAGACGATTGCAAATTAATTATTTGATGTGTTCACTGACACGAAAAAATGTAATAAAATCATATATACCACCTACTAATACCCCATCACATATTGATGTCCCTGTAGGACAATCTGTTAGTAAGACAGAGACCTGTTGTAGGATAAATGAATTTAAAGCACGCCTGAAGTGTGGGAGACTTATTGGTGCAAAAGACATAATCCCTAAAAAGAGGAAAACACAAACACATAAGCAAGTTAGTATTCTTAAAGAAACCATAATATCTAAACCTCTTGAAGAAGGAACTCCTGTAATAGAATTCTCAGAAGAAAAATCTTCTAAAGAGATAAACCCGGCAAAGGAAACGTACGCGAAAGTAATGAGATCTTAATAAGTCATGTATGTTAGAGATTTATACTAAAAAAACATGCTTAGTGTAATGCATTTAGTATTTATTAATAAATTATTTATTCCATTTTAATAAGAATATGAGTAAGCAATGTTTGCCTTGCATTATTTATTTAAAAATTATGCATGTGCATCTCTTATTCTATATAGTAAATGATTTGGTGTGTAAATTACGGCTTACACATGGAAGATTAGATCATCAATTCTTATGAAATGTAAGCTTATAGTTCATAGTCTCAGATATAGCTGGACACACTATCAGTAGGATTGTAGCACAAGATTTTAATAGATTTGTCTTGACTATAGAGAATAATATAGTTTCAACTGCTTGTACAAGTATACTTTGGTGTCATGGTGCGGTTAGACTGCTCATCGCTTTGGAGTTACTACTTAACCATAATAGTTAGAATCTTGATTATATCTTTTTTTTTTTATCTTATTTATCAATATTATTATCTTTTGTGTTCTTATTGTTATGTTACTAGCATGGGAAAACATGGATAATAGATAAATGAATTTTAAATTATATTTTAATTATATAAATTTAAAATTTTAATTTTTGGTTTATAAATGTGCAACTAGAGAATAAAATTAATTCTCATGTTTTAATTTCAATTTTTGTTTAGATTGAGAGAATTTGAAATTTTATTTGTTGCACATATATGATCATCAATATTGGAATATTATATTTATTGGATAATTAAACACATGTTTATATCCCTCATATATTAAATAACTAAGTGGATGAGAGAATTTATTACGTATAAATCCCATGGTTTCCATCACTAGTTTATAAGTGAAATAATTTATTCTATGTGTTGGTTTTAGTACCAACCTTCCTATTGGATGAAATAAGTTGCAGACTCACTGAGTGTAAACTTTAGTAGTTGTTAGTATTTGGTCAACTCTCCATCTAAGTGACTCATTACAGGACAATAAGTCTAGAATTAAGTGATTGTATATACTTAACTATAAATAATAATATTCTCACTATCTGAGTCACTGCTATTATTTATAGAACCAAATCTAAATCAACTATTTAATTTTACTTGGTATAGTTACCAAAGATAGTAAAGGACCTATCTATATAAATGTTAAATAGTAGACGACCTCCCATTGAAGCATGCTATTTATGGTATATTAGGTTGCTGGCGGATTATTTTAAAATATTGGTAGAGGGAACCATATTTTAATGATTGAATTATAAGTTTATAACTGTTTATCATATTTTGTTACAATATGTGATTCTCAAGATTAAAATGGTTTTCAATCTACTTGTTATTTTCAAAGAAAACAAACTAATTGGACCAAATTATATTGACTGGAAAATGAACTTGGATGTTGCGTTGATTGTGGAAGAGTACAAGTTTGTACTCACAGAGGTCTATTCGCATCAACCTGTGAGGGGACAACCGATGAGGAAACCCGGGCTTATCAAAAGTGAATAAAAGCTGATGAGATATCGTGGTGTTATATTTTGACATCCATGTCAAATGTTCTGTAATATTAGTAAAAACCAAGATTTGCTTTATCCGGTATCAAACGGGAGCTACGAGCAAATAGAACACCTTTCAGGAGTATCAATACCGTTACATGAATCGTAAATGCATGAATATGATGGACCAAAAAATCTGCGGTTCCTAATGGAATAGGTAACAAAGCCACTTTGCCGCCCACTGCTATTAAATCACCACCCCCCCAAGTTAAACTGGTACTTGTTGTTGCACCAGGAGCCGTTGCACCAGGCGCCAAAGCATGGGTGTTTTGTATCCATTGGGCAAAGACGGGTTGTAATTGTATAGCGGTATCTGAAAACATATCTTGGGGACGCCCTAAAGCGCTCATGGTATCATTATGAATATACAAACCAAAACTGTGAATATTAGTCTATGCTAGACTGGTTGCCATGAAAGACCTAATGAACACGACTATGGTTGAAGGGACCTTAGTAAAGGATCATGTTCTAAAGATGATCAGCCTTCTAAATGAACTAGAGATCCTTGGAGCTGAAATCGATGGGGAAACCCAAGTCAATATCATTCTTTAATTGCTGCCTGATTCCTTTAAGTAGTTTTGCCTGAATTACAACATGAATAAGTTCTCTTATTTAATGGCAGAGCTTCTTAAAGAGCTTCAAGCAGCTGGGGGCCTCATCAAGAAGCCAATTATTGCTCTAGTGACTGAAAAAACTTATACTTCTAAACCAAAAGGCAAGAAGAAGAAGAAAAAGGTTTAGAAAAAAAATGCAGTTCCTTAGGCACTTCATAGGCCTCAAGGAAGAGTGAAAAAGTCCAAGGACAAGTGTTTCATATGCAAGCAGTTGGGATATTGGAAGTTGCAATGTCCAATTTATCTAGCCAAACAAAACAACAAAGATAAATCTCATTTACTAGTAGTTGAAACATGTTTAGTGGTGTTATCTATCAACACATAGTGTGTAAATACAGGAGCCACTAACCATTTATGCAATTCTTTGCAGGGGTTCCAGCAAACCCGCTAACTTAGTAATAGAGAAATCTAGATATTTATGAGAGATGGGATGAGAGTGTCCATAGTTGCAGTAAGAGATATTAGTATTTAGTTTGGTAGAGAGGACTTTAATATTAAAAGACTCTCTTTATATACTTTCTATTAGAAGAAATTTAATTTCAGTTTCTAGATTTGTTGATAATGGAAACTCCCTTTATTTTATTAACTCATTTGTTATTAAGTTAAATAAACGTTTTATCTATTATGGTACTTTGATGGATGATCTTTATATTATTAATCATATCTCTCCTACACTGCAACTAAATGAACTGAATAACACTAATACACTACCATGTAAGAGAAAGCAACCTTCTGAACTTAACCAAACTTATCTTTGTCACCTACGCCTATGTCATATTAATCTGAGATAGATTTTTAGACTGGTTCAGAATGGACTATTAGGTTCATTAAAAGTGAAGGTACTCCCAGCTTGTGAATTCTCCTTGGAAGGTAAAATGACCAAGCAACCGTTTTTGGCCAAAGGCAATAGATCAACATAGGTATTAAAATATCTATTGAAAGAAGTATATGTAAACAATATAATTTGTCCAGAATCTAGATTTGCTATTATTGCGTTTATGTTGATGATCTGAATCTTGTTGAAACTCTTGAAGAGCTTATAACAACTGTTAATTATTTAAAAAAGTAATTTGAAATAAAAGATATTGGGAAAACAAAATTTTATCTCGACTTACAATGTATTAAATGGAATTCTCATCCATCAGTCAATATATACAAAAAAAATGTTATAAATTGATTTTTCATGGATAAAGCTCATCCATTGAATTCTCCCATAATTTTTTGATAACTAGATACACAAAAAGATCATTTTCACCCCCAAGAAGATGGTGAAGAAATTCTTAGTCCTGAAGTACCATATCTCATTGCTATTGGGGCTCTTATATATTTTGTAAAGTGCACAAGACTTGATATTGTATTTTTTTGTCAATTTACTAGTAAGATGTAGATCTACACCAACTCAGAGACATTGAAAAGGGGTGAAGCACATATTCTGTCATCTTCGAGGAACAACAGGTATGTGTTTATTCTATTCAAAGGGAATAAAATTAGAGTTAATTGAGTATGCAGAAGCTGACTATCTTTTTGATCCACATAAAGCACGATCACAAACTGAGTATGTGTTTACTCATGATAATACTGCTACATCATGGCAATCCATGAAGCAAACATTAATTGCAACTTCTTCAAATCACTCCAAAATAATCACAATTCATGAAATAAGTAGAGAGTGTATTTGGATAAGATCTATGATCTAATACATTCAAGAAAGTTGTGGATTATTGTCGATCAAAGATATCTCGATAATATTATACGAAGATAATGCTACATGTATTGCAGAAATTAAAGGAGGTTATATCAAAGGTGACAAAACAAAGCATGTTTTGTCAATTTTTTTTTATGCACATGAGCTCTAGAAAATAGTAATATTGATATTCAGCAAATACGTTCAAGTGACAACTTTGCATACTTATTTACTAAAATACTCTCAACTGCAGCATTTGAGAAACTGGTATACAACATTGATATGCGCCGTCTCAAAGATCTTTCATACTAAATAATTGAAGCAATCAACTTTTTTGGGCATGTTTATGAGGGGAGTTGCATACTATACTTTTTTTCTTTCGCCAACGGGTTTTCCTATTGAGTTTTTCTTTAACAAGGTTTTAACGAAGTAGTTCTACGCACCCACTCAGTTTTATGCTACACAAAAATATATACTGTTTTTCTTTAGCTAAGGTTTTTTCCCACTAGGTTCTTCTTAGCAATGTTTTAATGAGGCATATTCTATGTAGTGGTTATCTAAGGAAGAGTGTTGTAAATAGTCAAACTCATTTAATGGATGACCCACCAACTCCATTGTTCTACTCTTTCTCATTTTCTTCTGACAAAATCTTCAGCCACCAAATGAAGATATGAGCATAACTTTCGCTGTATTTGTAAAGATTTTGTCTGCCAGATTTAACGGATCTTGCATCCTCAACTTCATGTATAAATAGAAGGTTTCTAAATGAAGTTTAGGGTAGAAGTAAAGTAGAAAAGTGAGAGAATAAGAAAGAGAAGAGAAAGAATAGAAAAGAGAGAAGAAAGTAGAGGGTATAGGTAAATATTCAGAGATGAAGTTGTATTTTATATTTTACCCTATGATATAAATAAAGTCTTGAGTGATTCAAAAGATCTATTTCTAATAGTTCAAGAAGAACTAATCTAATTATTATATGACAATTCTAAAGAAATTGATTTATTATATAATATGTTTGAATTATTTTATTTATATTCCTTCAGTTTCATAACAATGTATTGATTTATAAAGGGCAGTAGCCAGTGTCCTGAAACTAATTAGTTGATCCTATGTCCACATCTCCATCTAACCTTAGATTGCATTAATCTGAACCCCACGGCTATCATCAATTAGCTCTTGATTCCTCAAATGACCCCACGGCTAGAGTTCCCATAGAAGCTCGTTCAAGACTGACTCGTAAAATAATCGAGATAAGCTTATACACACGAAATGGGGCTTTAGAAATTTTTGTCAGTCAATAACTTATATGTTATAAATTTGTAAATTTTCACTTGTAGTATCTGTCATTTCTTTTCAAAATATTGACAAATTATTTAAACTTCTCAAATTAGAAACAACGAATTTTTTTAATATATTGATACTGTTGTTTTAACAAAAAGACATGCAAATAAACTTTCAGAATTGGCCACGACTAGATTTCATATTTTGGTTACAGTTCTGCTTTTGTTTTTTGTATTCTCCAAAAAAAAAAAAAAAACAAAAAATAGAAACTTATCATTTTTTTATGTTCTCAAAAACACAAAAATGAGACTATTGAAAACATCATTGTTTTCCTATCATTTTCATTTTCAAATGAAAATGATTACGAAAACTCAAAATACCTTTTTATTGTATCTTAAAACAGGAGTGTTTTCTTAAAAAAATTTCTAAAAATAAGTTTCGGAACCGGAAGGTGATCTAGACAACAATAATTTCGTGATGGGTTGTGAGAAAGTGTGGAGCCTATATTTAACAAAAGAAGTCACAGTTAGGTTTAAATACTTTTCAACAAAATTTATGCACCTCCCATGTGGATTCAACTCATATGGTCTAGGGGTTTTAATCACCAACAAAACAAAATTTTATATATAGTAAATTTTTTTTTAAAATATTTAGAGGATTCAAGTCACCCCCTATTCAAAGAGTTGCATCGCCAGTGTACACGCGTTCAGAAGTGTACAAACGTGTAGACTGTAGTGTTACGCAAATTTTTGTTATTTTTATCGTATTTTAAAAAAATCAAGATGTACCCTTTTTATAGGATTTTCCTAGATGCATTGCTCTATAAAAAGGAAAAACTCTGTGATTTGAAGAACTTAGTATTTCTATTAATTGAACATTTCGGCTCAATTTTAATTCTAACCATCAAATTATTTTGTACAAAATTCATCACTAAAGTTACGCTACATATGTGTGATCTTTACATTAATGAGCCTCGTAAATTAATAATCTCATTTATTTTTACAAAAAATTAGGTCTAAAAAGATGTTGACAGTACATGATCACATAGGTTATGACTAAAATAAACTAAATGTGTTTTATGTTCTACAAAATTAAAAGAACCATTAAAAGGACTTTAACCAATGCAATTCAGGTGCATAGGCACTACTGTGTGTTTGCGCGCGCCCGTGCAATTCTTGATACAAATACTTTTTCATGGATGGATTCCGTATATATATATATATATAGAGTAGAATTCTTTAGAAGTGCTCTCATTTTTTTTTCTCCAGTGCTTGCATGCATGATGAAGAAACCTTGTTCTTTTTTGTCTTTCCTAGCTCCGCTTGTCCCTCCACATAATTCATATATATGCTTTGAATGAAAAACCTTATCCGAATCCTTAAAAGCTACCACTAATATATTTATTGTAAATATTTCATTTTGTCCATTTGGCAATCTCTGATCCATAACATTCCTCTAGTAAAACTTTCAAATACTATCAAGCCCCAACTAGCTTTCCAAAGTTCATAATAACTTATCAAAATCAAGATGATCGCTTCTAGACTAAGATGGCCTTTCCAAAGTTAGAACTACCAAAATGTCCCTTGGCATTCCCTCTTGACCCTAGGCATTCCAGGTAGCATTTCGAGACCAGGCGGTCTCTCAAACCAATCGCTAACACCTTACGCGGTTCACTTTCGATGCCTGCTAGCCCACTGATATAGAATATCCGTTATGGCCCTAAGCATTAGGCAGTTTCTCGAGGTCAGGCAATCTCCGAAACAAATGCCAAAACCGTTGCAATGGAAGAAGCACTCACAAATAGATTGACATGGGGATACTATAAGCAACTTAGTGTCAAACGACCTACTACGCCTCTTAGCCGTGACATGTTTACCAGTGACAGAATGCCTTTAGAAACTAACTTATCACAACCGTCAAAGTGATGGAAACACTCGCAAACTCAGGTTAACACTGGTGCCTGCTAGCCGGACTGGTGAAAATGATCATTCTACCCCTAAATAGACCGACACGTCCTTTGAAAAAGTATAAAAACCACCCTCAACACTATCTCTAGGCAATTCGGCATGTTCAATATGCCAGTCAAACCAACTTCAGTCCCATTTTGGAGTACCCTGGTTAAGATGATCATTTTACCCCTGGGCACCCGGCACGCTCCTCGGGAAGTACATGTTCTCCGAAGCGGTAAGACCATCCCAAACTACTCTAGGTAGTCAGGCACACCATAATTGCCAAATAAAGTCCATTCTGGTCCCATTTTGGCAAACTCCAGTCAAAATAACTATTTTGCCCCTACGTGCCTAAGGGCATTTTCAAGACCACACTGACATTAGGAATGAAGCTGCCCCCCCCCCCCCCACCCCCCCCCCCCCCCCCCCCCCCCCCCCCCCCCCCCCACCCCCCCCCCCCCCCCCCCCCCCCCCCCCCCCCGAGACACTTCGAAGAGGTTCTAAGCGAGTCCTTTGACTTAAAACACACTTTAATCAATAAGAGCTTTTAGCAGCATGTCACTTATGCTTCTCCAAAGCTAACTTTTTTTCCACACCCTAGTTATAACACACTATCAAACAATTGACGAAATGTGTAAATTATAAAATTCCCAGAAACCTAAGCAATAGGTTTTCCATCGGTATAGTTCGATTGTCAATAACATCACCTAAAGGCCGTGATCGAACAACACAAAGAAGGGTACTTTCGGAAGTGTATGAAAGTCGCTTTCCAGTTCTCGTGTCCAATGTCGATTCCAGGATTATAACGCACCGTCAAACAGTTAGCAAAATGCATAAATTAAGAAATTTTCAAGAGCCTTTCCAGAGGGCTTTCCATCAATACGGTTTGATCAAGAGGGTCACTTCCTGAAGCTCACAATCACATGGATCAAAGATGGTTATTTTGGGACACCAAGCAAGCATTTCACACACACTTCCAAAAAGCTTAGTTTTAAGCTCACTTCCCAAGGCGATATCTCCATGTTTCACTCCTTCCAACACACATGTTGGAGGCGTTTGTAGTTTAAATGGGGGTATCCCCATTATTGTGTTCGCTCATGAAATTTTTGCAAATCTAGCAATAGTAACAAGCACAATTTAAGAATTATTCAAATTAAAATTACTAGACAAGGATGAAATTGAATCTATGAAAATTAAAATTAAACCAAAAATCTTTAGGAGTTTGTGGGTTGGTTTGAACTATCAACTAATTAATTAATCGAAAAACAACAATTAAATTACCAAATTGAACAATTTAAAATCTAATTAAATCAATTCAATAGACTTGTGAATTCTACCACAAACTAAAGCAATTAAAACTAAATTAGTTTAAGCCAATGGAGATTCAAGCAAAATGAGTAGGGGTTTAAAATGGAATAAAAGGAGTTTGGGTGCAATTGATCCAACCTACCAATTTTTGGCATGGAATTTGAAAAGGGAAAGTTTAGGTTAACTCAAATCAAGGATCTTCCAATGGATCCTTGATTCAGAATACTTAGCTTTAAAATCTAGGGTTCTTTTTTTTATTGGAATTAGATTTAATTATTTTTGTGAGATTCTTAGAAATAAACCACAAGTTCATCAAACCATTATTATAGGTCTAAGTTTTCTACAACAACCAATTCTAATAATAGAAAATAAATACACGTAAAATATTCAATGAGATTTAGAAGCTCCCCTTTTTCATCCCATGCCTCCTTTGGTAAAACTTTACATTTGCACCCAAACAATGGGTTTAGCTAGAGAAATTCATAGAAGAAAATTTACATCTAATGCTATAAATCTAGAATTTATTGGATAAAAATTCTTGTTTAGATTACAAGAAAATGATGGGGAAGATAACAAACAATGAGACAAAAATCTAGCAAGATTTTATCCCAAACATTCTTCTCAAAATTCTAACTACAACATCCAAAACAAGTACAACAAAAAACAAACATTCTTCTTGGATTTCTCTTTCAACCGTTGCAACTCCCATTTCTTAAAAGCAACTCCCCCTAGCCTTTTTGGCTGCTGCTAGGTTTATAGTTGAATTCTGCGCATATCATCCGAACACATCCAGCACGCGTCTAATGTGTGTCCAGACGGTGCGTCTGAATGGTATTTTATCATCTGGACAGTGATTTAATTGTTCGGACATTTAGCCAGACTATCTGAACGGTCTTTGGACGCAAAAACATGAGTCTGGAATGGCTTTGGACACAAAAACTCGACTCTAGAGGTCCCCTGTCTAACGTAGCGTCAGGACGATATCCTGTTTCATCCGAAGTGCGTCCGAACGGTAAATTGACCGTTTGTATGGTGGATTTACCATCTGAATGGTTGTACCACTGTCCATATGGCTTTTCTGCACTTTTGGCCCATTTTCGCCCTTTTAGCCTGAGAAACCTACAATAGACCAAAAAAAAAAAAAAAACCCTTTTAAAGCAATTTATTATTAAAAACCTATTCTAAGAAATATATTAAGGCTAACAAATCACTAATTAAGGGATTAAGATTACATTTTTGGAGTGTAATCAACACCCCCCAACTTAGCTTTTGCTAGTCCCTAGCAAAAATATATAAAAGAAGAGATATATACAAAAATTAAAGTCCTCCTTTGGGGAATCCCAAGTGCATTGAGCACATGCACCAAGCCTTTAAACCCCAAGGTTACCCCTAGTGGATGAGTGGTGTCTTGTGAAGGTTTCCAGTGATGATACCCACAAATATTTCTTTGTAAACTGTAATTCAAGATAAGGTTAAGGAAAATATGCACTACCCACTCAAGATATCGATGGACACACTCCAAGCTTCAAACACATGTAAGAGTATGCACAAATTCATCCACTAAAGAAGTTCATGTGTGGGTGTGTGATAAGTCAATACTAAGCAACACATATGAAACTCATCTATGCACATCCAAACCTTAAAGCTTTGATTCAATCCTCTCGAGTCACACACCCAAAATTAAAGACCCACATGGTTCTCATAATGATATGCCCAATAGTGGAGTAATTGTATTAGTCAATGCAAATGAATATATCCAATACAAGAACCGAAAAAGATGTAAGTGTATCGACCTTAGCATAACTTTATGAAGGGACATTCATGGATGAGTAATGATTCAAAGCATTGACAAGACATAGCTTCCAATCTAATGGAATTTACAATCAAGCATCATCGGATCAATTAAGTGATTTATAGTAAAGAAAAAGGTTTGGAAGAGGTATAAGGTAGGGATGAAGATAAGTAAGTAAAAGTCAAATCATGTGGGTATGAGATGATGAATGAATATCATCTCCAACTCCTCCCTTTGTATACAATCAAGTTTGCATGTATATAAACATTTTCAACTTTCACAATTCCCCTTTTCACAATTCCTTCTTTTTTTACTTTGTTGCCAATCCATTTGGGAATTCCTTTTCACTTTGATATTTTCAACACCACCATATACTCGCTTTTCTATAGAATTTCTCAACCAATCTCCTTCTTTATTATTATTATTCTCTTTTTTTTTTTTTTTTTAAGTTAAACCACCCAATTCATGTTCCCACATAGGTAGGGGAATGCCACCTTTCAAAAACGAAATTGGTGACAAAAGAAGCATTACAAGGTCGTATGGCTCATATAAAAGGGAGTTGATGGCTATCAAAAAGAATATGGGCCTAAAATCACGTCTAAAGTACTAAATCATAACATTCCATACAGTATAAGTGTTAATGCCAAGATCAAAACTCATCTTGTGAACCAATTGCAAGTATAATGAACTTATTCAAGAAAATTGACGGTGAAAGATTTATCAATAAGTAAATGTAAATGTTTAGAAATGAGGTTAATACTCTGAAACTCACAAGGTAGTAATCTCCATTAGGTAAGGATGAAATGCCCAAGGTAGTAACAAATGATGTCGCAAAGCATAACTTGTGCTTAAAGTGTACAACCCTCTACCAATGCATGAATTAAGCACTCTTTATGTAATTAGAAGTAAGAAGCAAGTCCATCTCAACTTAAGTTAGGTTATATTGTCACAAATAGTGGTATGGTGCATCGAAAACGCAAGGGTCAACATATACCTTGCAATTAACTGAAAAAACGTATATAAGGAAAGACAAGGATACATGTGTGAACATAATGAAAACTTATACAGATACCATACAATACCAGAATCTCCATCAGAACGGTACAAGTGAATAATATATACCAATGTCTGAGCAACCTTGTAGCTAAACAATCTAAAAATATAAGATAAAGATAAAGGTTATACAGAAAAGGATGTACAACAGAAAACTCAAAACATGATCCATTATATCAAAACAGGGTTTTAGATACAACATGTAACGTAATGATATGCCATGTATGTACAAGATGCATCTAAACCCTAGACTAGTGTAGATCATCACCATCATCATCAAGAGGTGTGTTGTAGCTGTCATTAGAGCCTGAACCTCTACAAATAGCTCTTTAATAACCCTAGACTGGCCCTGGACCTGACCCTCAAATGTAGTAATGTGATCGGTCTGAACTCAGATCTGTCCCTCAAGTGTAGCAATGTGAACGGCATGCGCGGCCTGAGTAGAGGCAAAGTCTTGATGTTAAGTCACTCCCAAAGCCATGGAACTCTCTAGCCTCGAAATATTAGCAAATTGCCGTGCTGATGTTGCAGCTAAGGCATCTAGTGTCTGCTGCATCCACTCGAGCATTGATAATGACTGGTCTGGCATCTGTGGCTGGCAATGTTGTTGTCCCGACTGGTCCTGCAGCTGCTCAAACTGAATATGCAAATCTTACTGGTCTAGATCTAATCTGGCTGGTCCTGAGCAAGCATATGTGGTTACTGCTAGGGCTGGTCCTGAGTAGGCATATTTGGCTGCTACTCTTGCTGAAGCTATCTTTGTGACCTATGCCCCGCTGAATAGTGGACCTATCAACTTGCTCCCTTGCTTGCTGGAGTCGAGGTAAACCTAGAACTGGGCCCCCAAGCACTGCCTCGATCACTCGGGTTAGAATAACCCCAAATGGGAAAGACCCCTGAGCATGCGGGTACAAACACTGCTCCGCGAGCACTCTAGACATAAATAATGGGAGATTTATGGTCCGCCACGTCCATATGGCCCATAATAGACTCGCCTTATCATTCTTAGTGTCAGAATGTCTAGCAATGGGGAATATGGAATGACAACAAAAAATAAAAAGGGCAAAGTATACTGGGAACTCCACTTTAGCCAGCAGCTGCCAACAACCAATCCACTGAGTCTCTGGGAAACAAACCTCAGTGGACATAACCTCGAAATCCTCAGAGGCTCCCCTGGACGGGAAACTATATTAAGGATCTGCCACTCTAGGCAGTCCTACTACGGTAGCAAAAGTAATGGGGGTAATCTCAATGTCATGCCCCCTAACCGAGGATATGATTCGATCATGCCCCGGAGTGACACAACAAATGGAAACGTTCGCAATAAACTCGGTGAGCAAAATAAAAATAGCCTCCCCCATGATAATGGTGAGAGGGACCAAACCCTGACCTTAAAAAATATCTGCTTATAAAAACCTAGGGTCTCTAAACTAAGCTAGGTCCGTCCTACACTCTAAAACACAACCCCTCCTAAGTTAAGTTTGGGTGAATGACTCAAAAGAGTCATCCGATACAAAACAATTAGGGTCATCTGAGGCCCCTCTGCCTACCATGCTATACTCGAGACAAATCTAAATATATACTCTAGGAAAGTGAGAGAAATGACTACAAGGAAATGTCATAGAATACCTAGACGAGCGTGTACAACGGGCGCAGGAGTCAAGGGCGTATGCTCGTGGTCCAGCAGAGCCTCGCTAGCGTCCAAAGCTCTCAAAATCCTCTCCACATATCGTCTGTAATGAGTTCAGACTCATTTCAGATGCATATTTATAGGCACTGGGAGTTCGTCTAACGCGCGTCCGAAGTGCGTCTAGACAGTCATTAAATGCGTCCAAACAGTATTTTGCGTCTGGATACATTGTTCGGATGTTGATTTTGCGTCTGAACAATGTGTTCGACATGCGTCTGAACACCGTTCAGACGGCATTAATGATCGTCTTCAGCTTCGAGGATGACGTCACTTTGCTAACGTCATCCATTCGAACGGTCTTCGTACAGTCCAAACCATGCGTCTGAACCGTAAATTAACCGTCCGGATGGTAAATCACAAAATTGCACAAAAATTAAAGAAAAACCCAAAAAGATCAAAAAAATTGTAAAATTTACAAATAAAAACTACATAAAGTACAAATTTACAAAAAAGAACGAGCTCAAATCAAGCTAGCCCACCCCCCACTTAAGAGTTTGCATTGTCCTCAAGGCAAAAAGCATGAATTAGAGTGAGGAAAAAACAGGGGGGACAAATCCTTAGTCAGACCAAAATCAAACCAAGATTGGTGGATCAATGAGATCCACACAATTTATCTCACCACAGAAAGGCTTAAAATAGGGTTTTTTACATTTGCTCATTGACCTTGAAAGGTGTGCCATTATTAAGATTTTGCCCCTTTATAGCTCCATAGAGAAAAATTTTCCTGATTTGATAAGGATCGTACCACTTACATCTCAAATTTCTCGAAAAGAGATGTAACTGAAAATTGTATAGAAGTGCCTTTTGACCAACATCAAAAGTTTTTCGTTGAATGTGTTGGTCATGACGGACTTTCATCTAGGCCTTTGAAATTTTTACGTTCTCGTACGCATCATTTTTTATTTCATCAAGTTCATTCAATTGTAGCTTTCGATTGGTACCTCTTTCACCAAATCCCTTATTATATTATCGAATTACTTAATATGGCTTGTGTTCTACCTCAACTAGGAGGTGACATGCTTTCCTATACACAAGACAATATGGGGAGGCACCAAGAATGGTTTTGTACGTCGTTTGATAGGCCCACAATGCATTAATCAAAGATCAATCCTCTCGAGATGGATTAACCATCTTTTCTAAGATTGTCTTAATTTCTCGATTAGCTAATTTAACTTGCCCTTGAGTTTGAGGGTGGTATGGCAAGCTAACCTTGTGAACAAAGCTGTATTTTTTCACGAGTACTCCTATTGGCTTATTACAAAAGTGAGAGCTACCATCACTTATAATGGCTCAAGGCATACCGAAGCGGGAAAATATATATTCTTTTAAAAAATTTTAACCACCACGTGATGGTCATTGGTCGATGCCGCAATAGCCTCTACCCACTTTGAAACATAGTCAATGGCCACTAGAATGTAGAGATACCTATAAAAATAGGAAATGGACCCATAAAATCAATGCCCCAACGATAAAAAACTTCGAGAACAAGGATAGGATGAAGGTGCATCATGTGTTTCCTAGTAAGGCTATCGAGCCTTAGACATCTATCACAAGCCGTACAAAAAGAATGAACATCTTTAAACATTGTAGGCCAATAAAGTCAAGTTTGTAAAATTTTGGCCACGATTTTTTTAGATGAGATGAGAATCACAAAATCCCATTACATTTTGGAATTCATCATTTGGCACACATCACCTCACAACTTGATCCGAGCAATATTTACATAAATAAGGCTCATCCCAAAAGAATTGCCTCACTAGCCAAAAAGGTCATCTCTTGTCCAATGCAGACCAATGAGAAAGAATTGCTTTTGTAGTCAAATAGTTGGCCACATCAGCATATCATGGAGTCAGGGCATGACTCACGGCATTGGAAGACATAAGTTGTTAATCAGGAAAAGTCTCACAAATAGGAGAGTCATCTTTTATTGGGTGCTCAAAAGGGAGGTGAGATAAATGAACCGCAACAACATTTTCTACTCCCTTTTTGTCCCTAATTTCAAGATTAAATTCTTGAAAACGGAGAATCCACCTAATCAATTAGGGCTTGATGTCTTATTTGGACAAGAGATACTTAAGAGCAGCGGGGTCAGTGAATTCTATCACTCTAGACCCCATTAAGTATGATCAAAACTTGTCCAAAGAAAACATGATGACCAACAATTCTTTTTTGGTGGTGGTATAATTCACTTGGGCCTCGTTCAATGCTTTGCTTATATAATGGAGCACATAAGGTTTTTTTTTTTTATCATTCATTTCAACTAGAATAGCCCTTACGGCGAAATCACTAGCATCACGCATGAGTTCAAAAGGTAGGCTCCAATCCTGGGGTTGAATTATGGGAGCCCTAGTCAAGTGCTCTTTCAATTTATCAAATGCTAGTTGACAAGAAAAAGTCCACTCGAATGGAGAGTCTTTTGCCAAGAGGGCACATAAAGGCCTATAAATGGTACTAAAAGATTGAATGAAACACCGGTAAAAACCGACATACCCAAGAAATGATTGTGCACTTTCACATTCTTAAGGGTAAGTAGCTTTTGAATAAGCTCAACCTTAGCAGGATTTACCTCAATGCCCCTCCCGAAAATTATGTGGCCAAGAACTATACCTTGTGTCAGCATGAAGTTACACTTCTCCCAATTCAATACAAGATTGCTCTCTTCACATCTCTTAAGTACCAACTCAAGATTTGCAAGACATTGGTCATAGGTGTCCCCATACACCGAAAAATTAACTATAAAGACCTCCAAAATTCACTCCACCTTATCACTAAAAATGCTAATCATGCATATTTGAAATGTGGTGGGAACATTACATAACCCAAAGGGCATTCACTTGTAGGCAAATGTGCCGGATGGGCATGTGAACGTGGTTTTATCTTGGTCTTCCATGGCTATCTCTAATTGGTTATAGCCAAAGTAACCATTCAAGAAGTAATAATAAGCTCGTCCTGCTACCCTCTCTAAGACTTGGTCAAGAAAAGAAAGAGAAAAATGATCCTTGGTGGTTACGGCATTAAGGCGAGAGTAGTTAGTACAGATTCGTCACCTAGTTTGTATTCGGGTAGGTATCAATTCATTGTTCTTATTTCTCATTATCATTACCGTTGACTTTTTATAGACAACTTGGGTGGGACTCACCCATTTAGAGTCGGCAATTGGGTATATAATACAAGCATCAAGGAGCTTTTGAACTTCATTCCTCACAACTTCTTTCATTATTAGGTTTAATCGCCATTGCATTTGGCACACCGACTTAGCCCCTTCCTCAAAATAAATGCAATGAGTGTATACAAGAGGGCTAATGCTGTGTAAATCGGCGATTGTCCAACCTATGGCCTTACAGTGCTTCTTGAGCACCTATAATAAGCTCTTCTCCTAAGCTTCTGTTAGTGATGAAGATATCACTACGGGATAAGATTCACCATCACCCAAAAATACATATTTGAGAGTAGAAGGTAAAGGCTTCTAATCGGGTGTAGGGGGCTTGAGTTCTAATGGTTGGGGCTTTATAGGATTAGGAGTCAAAGGTTCAAAAGTAGGGGTCCATTGACCCACCGCCATAATAGGACAAACTTCTAGGCCACTAGCCTTACAAACAACATCCCTTTCTTCCTCACCTTCCAAGCAATCAAGACCCTCACTAAATATCAACATTCTACCCAATGGGTCAACTACAATATGCTCCTCAAAGTGCTCCTGCACTATAGAGTCGATAAGGTTTACTTCTTGGCCATCCTCCACATCTCCTAGTTAACTCCTGCATTAAACATGTTAAGCTTGACAGACATATTTCTAAATGACAACTTTAAGAGACCCCCTCACACATAGATAATGGCATCACATGTAGCAAGGAAAGGTCTACCTAAAATGACCAGAATATGGTTTTGGGCATTAGGATCCACTACCGGTTGGGTATCTAAAACTACAAAATCAGCCGGGTAATAGAACTTATCAACTTGCACTAAGACTTCCTCCACTATCCCCCTAGAGGCCTTAATAGATCAATCTACTAGTTGGAGTGTGATCCTAGTTAGTTTAAGCTCACCTAATCCCAACTGCTCATACACCGAGTATGGTAGTAGATTCACACTTGACACTAAGTCCAAGAGACAACCTTCTATCCTATGGTCTCCTATGATGCAAGTTACGGTATGACAACCCAGATCTTTATACTTGGGAGGGGTCTTGACTTAGACCACAGAATGAACATCCTTAGCAAGAAAGACATTCTCTCTCATATTCGACCTCCTCTTAACAGTGCATAAATCTTTTAAAAATTTAGCATAAGAGCGCACTTGTTTTATGGCTTTCAAGAAAGGTAGATTTATTTTGACTTGCTTGAAAGTCTCATAAATCTCAAAACTCAAAAGATAGTTCTTTAGTTTGGCTAGACAATGAGGAAACAGGGCGTGAGCTAAGATCTCAGGTTCCTCCCTCAAGGCCTCTTCACCCTTGGGTATGGGTTCATTCCTTTCTCTCCTTTCACTCTTCTTCTCCTCCCTACTAGGCTCTCTCTTGTTGAGTCAATGCCTTGATTTTGATGATAACAAAACATGGTTAAATGATCTAATAATTCTACTTAGTGTGCAGATGAATTATTAATTAGATCTTGACTTGAAGCTTATCATAATAGAGGATTTATGATAAAAAGCATGATGGAGTGATGTATTCTACAATGGTGATGTTACAAGAGAATGAAGATGATGGATATCAAAGAAGAAGAATGAAAATGATCAAAGTATTGATTTAAAAGATTGAAGACTTTGAGTACTTGAAGATATCTTGCAAGAATGGAAGAAAAAAGATACCAACTCAAAATATGGAAGTTTTCTTAGAAGATGTAAAGATGTCTTGAAGACATGGAAGGAATCACAAGATTTGGAAAGCTTTCTTGAGTTGTTGAAGTCCATGGAGAAGCCATGTTGTTTGAAGAAATGAAGATTCTAAGTCATGGAAGCTATCTTGAAGATATTGAAGAAGACTTGAATCAATAGATGAAGCTATGATAATGGAAGAGCTCTACAAGTGATGAAAATGAAGAAAACTCACCTTGAATGGATTGAAGATGTTCTTGGAGTCATCTAATCTTGAAGAAGTGTTTGCAAGCTTTAAAAAGCCTATTTAGATGATCCTTGAAGAGATTGGAAGCTTTGAAAAAGAATGAAGAAAAGTTACAAAAATATGGGTTTTTGGAAAAAGGGTCGACTCCTCAAGTTAAAAGAGCCGACTCATTCGAACAGAGCCTTGGAATTCTGCTGGAAGCTTAAAAGAGTCGACTCCTGGCCAAAAAGAGTCGACTCATTGCAACAGAGAACAAACAATTCTGCAGACTGCTGAAAAGAGTCGACTCCTAGGACAAAAGAGTCGACTCATTTGGACAGAAACTTGAAAAATCTGCTGAAATGCAAAAAGAGTCGACTCATTGAGAAAAGAGTCGACTCCTAGACTCTAACGGCTAGTTTTCTGACAGACGGTATGGGCACAAACACAACCAAATCTTCTCCCATACTTCTCCAACGGCTAGAATCGATCCATACCTATATATATGAGATATATACAGCTTCAAAGAAGCAAGGAAGTGCAATTATACCATTCATATCAAGTGCTTCAAAGCTAAAAATCACCTGCACCTAACTGTTACATATTCTTGCTGAGTATTTAAAGCTATCCATTGAGTTGTATTCATTTGAATACTCACTAGGAGAGTCACTCTTTGTATAATCTTCATTCATTCTTGTTTGGGAGGGTTTGTAACCTTGTAAGTTTAAGTGTTCTTAGGAAAAACACTTGTAAGTTTAAGAGAAGCTTGGACAAAATCTCTTGGGTTTTGAAAGCTTGGGAAGAAGCTTTTGTAAAGAGTGAGCTGGGCACTCGTGGCACAACCAGCGGCTGTGTAAGGTGTATTGCATAGTGGAATTCCTTCGAAAGAATCGAAGAAGAGAGGACGTAGGCAAGGTTGGCCGAACCTCTATAAATCTGGTGCATATTTCTTCTGCCTCTGTTTTGCTTACTTGCTTATTATGCATGCTTGCAAATACTTGCTCTAATGTACACTTCATTTGCTTGATACATATACTTTGATTATTTGTTACTAAAATCCATAAACGTTTTTTTAGTTGAAACTCTTGTTAAAAATTCTATAAAACCCAATTCACCCCCCCTCTTGGGTTGCCTACTTGGGCCAACATCTCTCACCTTCTCTCTTCTCACTAGGCTCACTCTCTCTTTCTCTCTCTCTCTCTCTCTCTCTCTCTCTCTTTCAACCAAACCCTCAACTATCTTAGAGGCTTCTCCCCTATCCTTAGGCTCACATGGAAGGATGGGCTTGTCACCTTACCACTTCTAAAGGTAGTGATGGCTTGGACTTGCTCATGGTTAGAAGATGGTTGGGCTAAAGTCTTAGTGGAATGCACTTGCCTAGATGGGTTTGGTTGAGGTTGTGTGGGTAACTTACCCTTCTTGTTAAGGGTCAAGGCCTGTGTGAGAAAAGTCAATTGACTCTTAATGTCATCCAAAGTCTTATCAACTAGAGAATTTACCCCTCCTTGAGTTTGAATAAATTGTTGGAAGGTGTCCTCCAACAGCCTTCTATGTGGGGGTTGATATGCATTGGATGGAGCTTGAGGTGAAGGTAGGAATGGCTTTCATTGGGTTAGGAATGATGCACCCAGCAGAGGTTGGTACTGTTGTGGTTGTGTTGGTGGAGGAGAAGTTTGATATGATTAAGAGTTATGAAACCCTCCTTGGTAAGCTTGGGGATTGGAAGTCCCCTCATTTCGCCACCCAAACTTAGGATGGTCCCTCCACCTTGCGTTATAGGTATTAGAATAGGGGTTTCTCCCTCCTCGATTGTAATGGCCAATAACATTGACCTAGCCATGCAAGGCCTCCGTAATACCCAGGATGACTGGGGCATGACATAGTTGTCGCGCCCAGATTTTTCGCACTCGAGGAATACTCATCCAAGCGGGAAAAATGTTGTACTCTCTCGTTAGAACTCACCCTCCTAGAAGAATGAGTGCGACTAGATTTGAATTGAAAATTAGGTTTGAATAAAGGGCTTTTGAAAAACATTTGGAGTCGCCACCTAACTTGATTAAGGTGAGTTAGGTCACCTAAAAACTAAGAATAATCCGAAGACTACACTTAGGGTTTTGGAAAACGATTTGAAAAATATCTCCTCAAGAGAGGGTTTTTAAGGAAAACAGGTTGTTTGGCAACCTTTGAAAAACATTTAGTCATTTTTAGAAAAATAACTCCTTTTGGTCTTTGAAATTAGTGATCTAGGTTCGGAGGTTGGTTACGTGTAGGGAAGACGCACTAAGCTATCACCCTACCCTGCCCTTTCAGTACCTACATGTCAATCTACCCTACATTCCTATGAGAGTCTTTAATTAACTAATGGTTCAATCCTATTCACTTTAGAAAAACGACATTTGAAAACTAACATGATGCATGATATGCAAGTGCAAAATAAGAGAGAATTGAAAAATAGATTTGAAAATGAATTTAAAAAGAATTTGATTTGAAAATAGATTTGAAGAGATGGAATTTGAAATTAAAAAGTTTGAGAATTTGGAAATAGAAATTTGAAAATAAAAAGTTTGAAAGTAGATGGGAATTTGAGATTTGAAAAGATTTTGAAAACAACACCCATGAGGGTGGAATTGAAAGTTTAAAAGAATGTTGTGACCGCACCTATGAAGGTTGCCTACGTATCCCTTTGGGGGAATCAGGTCAGTCGTAGTTCGGACCGGAGTCCGATTGAAAATAGAAGGTTGGATTGAAGAAGGAAATTGAATTGGAAATTGAATTTGATTTGAAATTAGAAAAGGAGATTTGAAATTGGAATTAGAAATTGGATTGGACTTGCTTTGGAAAGATTGATTTTGGAAAGACTTGGTTTTGGGAAGAAGGAGGTTTAGGAAACCTAGACTTGAGATTAAGAAAGATTGGATTGGAATGTTGGATTTGGAAGATTTGGAAAGATTTGGAAACTTGGAATTTAGGAAAGATTTGGATTAGGAAAGTTTCAAATTAGGAAAATGTTATTTTTGGAAAGTTTCATTTTTGGAAAGTTTTAGGTTTGGGAAAGTTTCAACTTAGGAAAGTTTTGAATTAGGAAAGTTTTCAAATTAGGAGAGTTTCGAATTTAGAAATGTTTGAAAAAGGAAAGTTTTGATTTTGGAAAGTTTTGAAAACAAGGAAGTTTTGAAAATAAGAAAGTTTCGTTTTGGGAAAGGTTTGAAAAAGGAAAGTTTTCAATTTAGGAAATGTTTGAATTAAGAAAGAAGTTTTGAGTTTAGAAAAGTCTTAGATTTGGAAAGACTTGAAGTTTAAGAAAGTTTAGAATTTAGAAAGTTTTTAGGTTTAGAAAGATTTAAGTTAAGAAAGTTTCATATTTAGAAAGTTTTGAATTTGGAAAGATTTGATATTTAGAAAGTTTAAGATTTAGAAAGTTTTAGAGTTTTAGAAAATCTTAAGATTAGGAAAGGTTTGAGTTTAGGAAAGATTTGAAAGCTTGGATTTGAAAAAGATTTTGGAAAGAGGTAGAATTAGGAAAGATTGGAAAGTTGAGTTTTAAAGTTTAGGAAAGATTTTTACGTTCAAGTTTTGGAAACTTAAGATTTAGGAAAGTAGAAGTTTAGGAAGGATTTGAATTAGGAAAGATTTGAAAGCTGAAATTTAAGGAAAGATTTAAAATTTAGGTTTAGGAAACTTATGGTTTAGCAAGGAATTGAATTAGGAAAGGTTTGGATTAAGAAGAGATTGGATTTGGTTTCTAAAAGAGAAGATTTGATTTTGTTTCCAAAAACGGAGGACGGGATCTAGTTTCCTAAACGGGGAGATTTGATTCGGTTTCCTAAAGGGAAGATAGGATTTGGCAAGGATTTGGAAAGGGAGATTCTAGAAACCCTAGTTTTGAAAGTGTAGAATTCTAACGTAGAAAATAGGTTTTGGAAACATGTATAGTTTTGATGTAGAAAACAAGAGGTTTTAGAAACCTAGGTTTGGGGCAAAGTTTGAAAATCATATTCTTGGAAAGAAAATTAGGGTTTCCTAATTGTGGGTTCTAGGGCTTGACTTGGACTCTAAGGAAAGAGTTTTTGGAAAGTGCGTTTTTGGAAACGAAAGTTTTCTAGAAGGGAGTCCTAGGGAGGAGTTTTTGGAAAGTGAGTTTGGAAAGAGAGTTTTTGGAAAGATTTTTGGAAAGAAGGAGTTTTTTGGAAAGTGTGTTTTTAGAAACGTGTTTTTTGGAAAGAAGATCCTAGAGGAGAGTTTCTAGAAGAAAAATTTTGGGAAGAGAGTTTTTAGAAAGATTTTTGGAGAGAGTTTTTAGGAAGGTGAATCTAGGGAGTGTTTTTAGAGGGTGAATTTTAAGGAAAAGATTTTGGAGAGGAGTTGAAAAAGAGAGTTTTGAAAAATAGATTTTGGAAGGGAGTTTTTGAAAACAATTTTAGAGAGGAGAGTTTTAGGAAAGTATGTTGAAAAAGAGATTTTTAGGAAGAGATTTTTGAAAAGAGAGAGTTTTTAGAAGGATTAAAAACATCTCACTTTCCTAAAGCAATTCTAGCCATAAGAGGACTAGAACCACTTTAAGAAAGTGGTTTTGAAAACAAGGTTTGAAAATATAGACCAAAAGGCCACTTTTAATATAACACTTTCCTAAAGCAACCCTAGCCATGGAAAGGCTAGAATCACCCTAGAATTGTGGTTTTGAAAACAAGTTTTTTTTTTTTTTTTTGAA
Source organism: Euryodendron excelsum (assembly GCA_033060915.1). NCBI lineage: Eukaryota > Viridiplantae > Streptophyta > Magnoliopsida > Ericales > Pentaphylacaceae > Euryodendron > Euryodendron excelsum. Next base: position 5,846,043 of record CM065384.1, on the reverse strand, counting down.
AAAGAGATTTGGATGCAATTTTGAAAACAAGTTTAAAAACGTTTTGAAAAACAACTTTGAAAACGGTTTTTGGAAGATGCAAGACTATGATATGCACAATGCAATTTGGGGGTCATGAACATACAAGGCTAAGGCTTCACCACATAATCAAGGGGGCCGGACCCACTTGGTCTTTGGTTAGACTAGAAGAAAGCCCCCGACACGGTGACTCTCCAATAGTCTAATCCTACACATGGACCGGGAATCCCCTTGTTTCAAGCATGCAAAGAAAGGGGGGGGGCGGGGGGGAAAGAGATGGGGGATTAAAATAGAGAAAACCTAAGTGGGTTGGAGAGAGAAGAGAGAGGGGGAAAGTGCGGAAATTTAAATAGGGAGCCTACCTTGTTTCTTGTTTATTTTGCGCGCCGTGCAGTCTTCGGTCTTCGGTCTTCGGTCTTGATCTTCACCTTCAGTCTTCAAGGATTGTCTTCAAGCTTTGGATGGCTGCTCTTCAAGTCTTCAGAGAGTGGTTGAATGCTAGTGTATGAGTGTATGGGGGAGTGTATGAGTGTATAGGAGGCTAGGGTTTGTGTATAGTGTCTAGGGTTTGGGAAAACCTAAGGAGGCTAGGGTTTTGGAGGTGCTCGAGCTCTGTATATCGAAATATAGGATTTTTAGGTTAAGTTTGCAGATCACTTTCACGTTGAACGAGGCTCTGTATTTATAGAAGTTGGACAAGCCTGGCGCCTGTTGCAGTGGCGCCAAGGCAAAATTTACACTGGCGCCACTTGGAGTGGCGCCAGGCCATTTTTTGGCTTGGCGCCACTACTAGTGGCGCCAGCCAATTAGGAAATATTTAAGGTCGGCAAGCAACGTATCTTTGACTAGATTTGGGCGCCTGTACTAGTGACTACTATGTAAATTTTAGCCTGGCTTCACTAGGAGTGACTCCGGAAAGTCCGGGAATGATTTGAAGGAGTCGGGAATGACCCGGAAGGCCGGAAAGGAGCAGGAACACTTAGAACAGTGTCCTGGAGGTATTTGACTTGAAAAATGAAGATAAGGTGGGTCGGAAAGGTTGACCGAGCCTTTAGGGGCAAAACGGTCAATCGGACTATGAAACTGCCGGGACAGACTCGAACTGTCCCGGAAGAAGACTTGAGATCTGGAAACATTATTTAGAATGTTCCCAGAGGTTGCCGGTTTGATTTCCTAAGCCGACGTGGTCGGAAAAGGAGACCGGCCCGCCAGGGACAAAGCGGTCATTTTGTACCGGGTTTGCCGGAACTGACTCGGAATGGTCCGGAAAGGTAAAGGAAGGTCGAGAACACTATCAAAAGTATTCTCAGGACATTACCGGTTTGATACCCAGAGCCGGTGTGGTCGAAGAAGGAGACCGGCCCTCTAGGGGCAAAACGGTCATTTTGTACCGGGTTGGCCGGAACTAACTCGGAATGATCCGGAAAAGTAAAGGAAGGTCGAGAACACTATAAAAAATATTCTCGGGACATTACCGATTTGATACCCAGAGCCGGTGTGGTCAAAGAAGGAGACCAGCCCTCTAGGGGCAAAACGGTCATTTTGTATCGGGTTGGCCGGAACTAACTCAGAATGATCCGGAAAAGTAAAGGAAGATTGAGAATACTATAAAAATTATTCTCGGGAGGTTATCGGTTTGATACCCAGAGCCGGTGTGGTTCCCAGGGCGTTCGGATGCCTAGGGGCAAAATGGTCCTCTTGACCGAAAAGTCTCGAAAAGGGTCCTAAGGGTAGTCTGGTCATTTTTCACCGAAGTGGGCTAACAGCCACTGGTGTTGACCTAGGTTTTGAGTGTTTCCGCCACTCTAACGATGTGAGTATTTTCGCTACTCGGACGGGGTTGAATATTTCCGCTACTCGGACGGGGTTGAGTATTTCCGCTACTCGGACGGGGCTGAGTATTTCCGCTACTCGGACGGGGTTGAGTATTTGAGAGTATTTCCGCTACTCGGACGGGGCTGAGTATTTCCGCTACTCGGACGGGGTTGATGATTTGAGAGTATTTCCGCTACTCTAACGGCTTTGTGAGTATTTCCGCTACTCTAACGGTTCTGTGAGTACTTCCGCTACTCTAACGGCTTTGTGAGTATTTCTGCTACTCTAACGGTTTTGTGAGTAGTTTTGCTACTCGAACCTTCTCGAGGAATAAACTGTCTCGAGAGAGGGATTGGAAAGGGGTCTTACCGTCTCTGAAGAGACGTGCCTGGGTTTCGAGTGTTTCCGCCACTCTAACGGTGTGAGTATTTCCGCTACTCTAACGGTTTGGTGAGTACTTCCGCTACTCTAACGGTTCTGTGAGTATTTCCGCTACTCGGACGGTTCTGTGAGTATTTTTGCTACTCGGACCGTTTCGAGGAATAAACTGTTTCGAGAGAGGGATTGGACTTGGAATAAGAAAGGACAATGCCCCTAAGGGCATTTTGATCATTTTGCCTCTATTTGGGCCTGACAAGCCCGTGAAGCGATGGAAAGACGAAATTTGGACCTAGAGGATTGGTTTGGATTGAGAATATGTCCATAATGACTTGAAAACAAGTCTGGACGGAGTGTAGACTGCCGAGCGGTCAAAAATGGGGTGCTTACAATAGCGTCGTGCTCTTTGGTCTCACACACAATGCAACACACTTCTTTAGGCTCTTCGCACCCTACCGAATTAACCTTCTTAAACTCCAAAGCTTCTAATTTTCTTACCATAGTGGCAAACCTAGTATTCACATCATCAACCTCTTTCAACTGGTATTTTACCCCTTGTGCATTGGGCCTGCCCTCAAGATTTTGGGTCCCGGTAGTTGCCCAATCATGAGTCAAATTCACAAGGTAGTCAAAATAGGAATGGACTTCATGAGGTTGCTTATCTATGAAAGTTCCCGCACGCATGGTCTCAGCAAATTGTTTTAGTTAGGGTGTAAAAGAAGCATAAAAGATATTGATGATGTGCCATTTGGTAAAACCATGATGTGAAAAAAAAACTAGGAGCTCTTTAAAATGCTCCCAATATTGGAAAAAGGATTTCCCTAACATGGGAGAATTGTGAGATTTGGCGTCGAAGCACCTCCGTTATATTTTTTGGGAAAAACTTTTTCAAAAACTCCCCTTGAAGAGTTTGTCAAGAGTTGATGGAAAGTGGTCTCAAGAAATTGAACGACATCTTAGCAGTGTCTTTTAAACAAAAAGGAAATAGTTTAAGAAAGAAGATTTTCCTTAGACAAAAGTTGTCCACCACTAGTGAACATGCATCCTCAAAATTTCTTAATGAAGGCATAAAGCCTCTCCAAATCCACCCCATGGAATTGAGGAAGCATTTACATCATACCCAGACGTGTGTTTAGGGTGGCGTAATGGGGTGAAAAAATAATACATTAACTCAGTGCTTGCCATGGTGGGTTCATGTAATCTCTGAAAGTATGAAATTGGGGAGCCCCCATGTCTCTATGGATGCTCCCACCTTCCATATTATCACCCCCTAAGCCATTTGCTAGATTTAGAGGAGGATTGGGTGGCACAAGATTGGGTTGAACAATATTAAGTAACCTACCTTCCTGATTTACATCTTCCATTGGAATAGATCCTAGGTTGACTACTGAAGAGATTCTGAAAGAAGGAGGGTTAACCAGTGATGGTGGGTTGACTCGTAACAAGCGTCTATTGTCGATTCGTGCTTAATAGGACATGGAAATGCAATGCAAAAACGAGATGCCTCAATCCTAATCAACACATCGTACACAAGCAATATCAATCCCAACGGCTTTTCAACTCCAAAATCCTACTCCACGTGCTCAATAATACCACTGACTAGCAAGTAAAACACACACTATCCTATCTCCTCTAATGATCCTAGTAGGATGCAATGCAAACTAAGTAATCAAACAAAAGAAACTATAAAAAAGAAAAAACTAAAAATCCTAGTATGATTTTCACAATGAAGTTGAAAAAGTTAACCCGACCTGAAATCGTAGATGCTTCCCTCGGAAGTGGGTGATCAATTCCCACCTTGTTTTTGCGATTTTAATTTTAATTTGCTCGTTCCTTCAAATCCCCGGGAACGGCGCCAAAACTTGTTTCACTCCTTCTAGCACACACGTTGGAGGCGTTTGTAGTTTAAATGAGGGTATTCCCATTGTAAGCACCCTATTTTTGCTTGCTTAACAATCTCGACTTGACCGAACTCCCTTTCAAAACTTCGTGAGCACATTCAAGCCCAATTCAACTTTCAGACCCATATCCAATCAGTCAATCGCTTCTCGGCCCCGTTAGGCCCAACAGAAGCCTAATAACCAAACTTACCCCTTGGGTCTCCAGGCATGTCTTTGAGAAAGTTCAAAATCCCTCAAAATGGTAAATCTATCCTTCCAAAATGTTCTTAGGCAATTAGGCATACTCAATGCGTTATCCAGACCAATTATAGTCCTGTTTTGGTCAACTTCAATCAAAATGAACGTTTTGCCCCTAAACGTCCCAGTACAGTACAAATCCCTCCAGCGGTAAACACACTTTCCAGGACCATCCTCAAATAGTTTGCCATGTTTAATATGCCACTCTAATTCGTCTTGACTCTTTTCGACCAATTTCGGTCAAAATGATCATTTTACCCTTGGGGGCCCGAGCGTGCTCCAAAACCACACCGGTTTTGGGTACCAAACCAGAAGATCATATTATACACCCAAGTTCAATCCAAGGTGAGTTCCATGACTCTAAACACTTCCAAGTCGACGAAACCCCCCTGGAGCATCTCGTAGACGCTCCGCTAGGGTTGTCTTTTCTCCTGATTCCTTGATTACAACGTATCGTCAAATGACTTGAGAAATGCATAAATCAGAGAATTCCCAGAAGCATGTCCATAGGTCTTTCCATCAATATGCCTCGATTGAATAGATCCCTTCCCAAAACCCCCGATCGCATGGCTCAAAAATTACTCCTTTCAGAAACCCCTAGAGCATCTCACAAATGCCTTGTTAGGGTTGTCTTTTCCTCAAATTCCCTGATTATAACGCACTATCAAATGACTTGAGAAATGCATAAATTAGAGAATTTCTAGGGCACTTTCCATCAGTACGGTCCGATCGGAGAGATCATCCCCCGAAGGCCCTGATCACGTGGCCTAAAAACCACTACTTTTGAACAGCTGCGGTGCGTATCACAGACGCTCCGCAAAAATGTGTTTTTGTACACGCTTCCTAAGATAATATCTCACTCTTCTAAACACCTTTGAAGCTCATTGGAAGTTCCCATTTATTAAGAAATGATAGGAGAACATCGTGAACGTAACCAATTTTGGTGAACCTTTCCTGATTTGCACAATTATTAAGGCAAAGTTAACATAAAAGTTCTTGGTGGAGGAGCGTATGCTACATGTGCTCAGATTATGATCAGATTAACCAAAAATTTTGCTTGCTCCCTAAGTCTGAGAAGTACAACCATGCCACGTGTCACTTTTCTACTAGAGGAGTACATGCGCATGTAGTAGATGCGCCTGTATAAAATTTACATAAGCGCATGTCCTAAATGCACCAGAGGCTGAATTTTTGTCTATAAATACCAGGCCACCCCCTTGATATTCCACGATTGAAAACAGTAGCGAAGCTCTGTAGAAATAGCCTTAGAACTCCGAAATTCTCTATACACCTCATCCTCCAAGCACCTAAGTTAGATTCAACCTCTCTTTAGCCTATACACTCCATCTACAAAGCTTCCAATGCCATAGAAGAGCCATTTTCAGCCCTTTTAAGCCTCTCTAAGGCCATTCAAGTTCAAGACAAGTCATCTATGGAAGCTTGAAAGTGGTTTAAAGACAAATGTGGTATTTTCTTTTACATTTTTCCATTTTCACTCTTCTCTTTTACCCCCTAGTCTACTTAGGCTATTCTCTATTTTAAATCCCATCTTCTACCCCCCTTTCTTGCATGCTTAAAACAAGTGAGTTTCTAGTTCATGCCTAAAGGAAAGCTTTGTGAGAGCCACCATGTAGGGGGATCTCTCATAAGCCTACTTTGAGATGGTCTGGCCTTGGAGTAACTTGCAATGTGGTGTGGCCTTTTAGTATTGTATGATTTCATAACCCCCTTGCATATGGTTGCTATGCTGATGTATTGCATGCTTGGTTTTAATTTTTTTTTAATGTTTAAATCCATTTTTCAAGCCCTTTAGCATTTCTAATCTCTAAGCATTTCTAAAATTCATATTCAAGCATTTTTCTAAAAATGGCCCTAAGAGTTGGTTTCTTGAAGCCTAGATTGAAGCTTTAGATTTCTATGTCCTAGGGGCCTTCCTTAAGCCCATTGACTTCATTTTGTATCATTGCATTTTACCATCTTCAAGTTCATAAAAATAGTCTTCAAACCTTAAATTTCACTTTGATTTTCAAAGTTTTGCTCACTTGAGTTTTGTGGTTGAAATGGTCCTCGTGGAACCCTCTCTTGAGTAGTCTCCTCATTTACTGACCATAGGAATCCTAACTCACGGCAGTGGTTTTCTACACCCCAAAAGTGGTTTCCAAAAACAACCCTCTTCAAGAAGGGTTCTCAAAATTTCATTCTCTTTAATTTGTATTAAAGTGGGTTTTCAAGACTTCCATTTCCATTTTGATTTCTAGAAGTTTTTCTATCTTGAATATTGTGGTTGGAATTGTCTCATGGAGTCCTCTTTGGAGTGATTTCTTTCAAATCAACCATATGAACTCTTATTCTTTAGAGTGGTTTTCAACTTCTTAAAAGTGGTTTTCCAAAACCTCATTTCTAAAAATAATTTTCAAAAGTTCATTCTCTTTAGTCTTCAATCAAAGAAGTTTTCAAAAACTATCTTGTATATATTGATTTTCAAAAGTTTCACTCTCTTGAGTTAGTGGTTATAAGGGTTCCCAGGCAACTCTCTCTTGAGTGGTTTCCAAATACCAACCATATAAACCCAACAGTCATTTGAGTGGTTTTCATGAAAATGGTTTTCAAAATATCCTTTCAAGTTTTATGCCTAAAGCCACATTTCCAAAACCACTAGGTCCAAACCCTAGTTTAAAATCACCTTTCAAAACCCTAGGCTAACTTGACCCTGGACGTCCAAACCCTAGGTTAACTTGACGTTAGTTGTTCAACCTTAGGTTAACCTAACCCAAGTTAGTTAACCCTAGGTTATCCTAACTCTAGTTAGTTAATCCTAGGTCAACCAAACCCTAGGTTGACCTAACCTTTGTTAGTTAACTATAGATCCCCTTAACCCTAGGTCAACCTAACCCTAGTTTAATCCAACCCTAGGTTAACCTAACCCCAATTAGTTAACCCTAGTTCAATCCAACCCTAGGTTAGCGTAACTCTAGTTGATTAACCCCAGGTTAATCCAACCTTAGTTCAACCTAACCTTAGTTGTCCAACTCTAGGTTAACCTAACTCAAGTTAGTTAACCTTAGGTCATCCCAACCATGGTTAGAAAGCTTCAAAGACTCTAATTCCAAATTTCTTTCAAATCCTTTTCAATTACAAAAGTCATTTGCATAGCATACATTCGAAAAGATCCTACTCTTTTGAGTTTTAAAAAATCAATTCAAAGGTCTTTTCTAATTCTTCCATACCCTATTCCCAAATGTTTTCAAGAATTTTCTTAAACTTGTCTTGACAAAAGTGGTTAGACACTTACTATTCCTACAAGCTATTTTCAAAAGTGATTTCACAACTCACGATTCTAAGGTGATCTAAACCCTCTTATGGTTAAGGTTTCCTTAGAAGAAGTGACATATCTAGTGTGACCTCCTAAGGCCCATATAAGGTGTCGAACCCTAAATGCTTTTTAAAAATATTTTCCAAAGTTCTTTTTGAAACATCACACTCTTGAAGCAACCCTAATCCTTTCTTGGTTAGGATTGTTAAAGTATAAGTGAGATATTCAAGAAGGGTTCTACGACACAAAAGTTTTAAAAACCAATGGGAAGTCTTTAGCCGCTCTTCCAAACACGTTTTCAAAATTCATAGCCCTAAAGGGGTTTAGTTCTAAAGGTGATGAAACATTAAATATACCTTTCATAAGGTATTCAAAAATTACTTTCAAAAGCTTTTTGAAGACAAGTTCACAAAAGCATTTCCAATCCAAATTCTACCTCCAAAGTTTTCAAAACAAGATTTCAAAACATTTTTTAAAACTCTCTTGAGTTACTTCCAAACATTTTCAAAACTCCCTTGAGTTATTTTTAAACCTTTCCAAAACTCTTTTGAGTTGTTTCAAAGCACTTCCAAAACTCCCTTGAGTTGTTTCAAAAACATTTCAAAATTCTCTTGAGTTAATTTCAGAAACGTTTAAAATCATCTTCAAACCCGATTTCAAAAACACTTCAAACATCCCAAGTCCTATTTCAAAGGCATTTTTCTAAACTCTCAAGTTCTCTTTTTCCAAAGACCTCAAAGTATCTTCAAACCTTTTCAAAGGCTTCAATGTGTCTTCAAAGCAGTCCAAAGGCCCCAATGTGCCTCTTTTCTATTGGACCCTTGCCCGAACTACGAATGACCTGATTCTCGCCAAATAAGATATGGAGGTAACCTAAAATGGTGCGGTCATAACCTTTATTTCAACCCAAGTTCCCTTTTCAAAAGTTTCTATCAATTCAAAATTCCTATCTCAAATCCTTTCAAAACTTTCATGTTTTCAAGCATCTTTTTCAAAACATGCATCATGCATCATACATCATTTATCCCAAAAGCGATGACCGAACCATTTTTTCAAAATTCTAAAGTGGATATTAGTAATCGGGTATTCAAGTGAGTGAACCAAGGGTGATTAGATATGTACGTACCAAAAGGGCGAGGTAGGGTGATGATATTAGGATGTCTGCCCTACACATAACGAACTCTCGAACCATAGATTTCTAGTTTCAAAGACCAATCCAGAGTCATGTTTTTAAAAGGACTTTAAAATTTTTTTAAAAATTGCTAAAAACCTCTTTTCCAAAAAAGCTTCTTAAGAAAAACACTTTCAAAATGAGTTCAAAAAACCTAAGTTTAGTCTTCAGATTATACTTAGTTTTAGGTGACCTAAGACATCTTTAACTATGTTAGGTGGCGACTCCAAACTTTTTTCAAAAGCCCTTGTTTAAAGTTAATTTCAAGATCAAAGCTAGTCACACTCGTCCTTCTAGGAGGATGAGTTCTAACGAGAGAGTACCATGCCTTTTCCCGAGCCAATATGGCTTGGTTTAAAAACCGGGGTGTGACACCCATTATCGTGTCCGCCCGTGGGATTTGTGCAAACCTAGCAATAGTAACAAGCACAATTTAAGAATTATTCAAATTAAAATTACTAGACAATGATGGATTTGAATCTATGATAATTAAAATCAAACCAAAAATCTTTAGGGGTTTGTGGGTTGGTTTGTACTATCAACTAAGCAATTAATCGAAAAACAACAATTAAATTAGCAAATTAAACAATTTAAAATCTAATTAAATCAAGTCAATAGACTCATGAATTCTACCACAAACTAAAGCAATTAAAACTAAATTAGTTTAAGCCAATAGAGATTCAAGCAAAACGAGTAGGGGTTTAAAATGGAATAAAAGGGGTTTGGGTGCAATTGATCTAACCTACCAATTTTTGGCATGGAATTTAAAAAGGGAAAGTTTAGGTTAACTCAAATCATGGATCTTCCAATGGATCCTTGATTCGGAATGTTTAGCTTTAAAATCTAGGATTCTCTTTTGATTCTAATTAGATTTAATTATCTTTGTGAGATTCTTAAAAATATACCACAAGTTCATCAAACCATGATTATAGATCTAAATTTTCTACAACAATCAATTCCAATAATAGAAAATAAATACACTCAAAATATTCAATGAGATTTAGAAGCTTCCCTTTTTCGTCCCATGCCTCCTTTGGTAGATCTTCACGTTTGCACCCAAACAATGGGTTTAGCTAGAGAAATTTATGGAAGAAAATTTACATCTAATGCTATAAATCTAGAATTTATTGAACAAAAACTCTTGTTTAGATTACAAGAAAATGATGGGGAAGATAACAAATAATGAGACAAAAATCTAGCAAGATTTTATCCCAAATATTCTTCTCAAAATTCTAACTACAACATCCAATACAAATACAACCAAAATAAACATTCTTCTCAAATTTCCCTTTTAGCTGTTGTAACTCCCATTTCCAAAAAACAACTCCCCCTAGCGTTTTTGGCTACTGCTAGGTTTACAATTAAATTCTACGCATATTGTCTGAAGTGCATCTGGCGTGCATCTGATGTGCATTCGGACGGTGCATCCAGACGGTATTTTACCATCTGGATGGTGATTTAACTATCCAGATGGTTAGCTAGACCGTCCGAACTATCTTTCGATACAAAAACTCGACTCTGGAGATCCCTCATCTGATGTAGTGTCTAGACGGTATCCCATTCCTTCAGTAGGGCATTCGAACGGTGAATTGACCATCTAGATGGTGCGTTTGGACGGTTATACCACCGTCCGAACGGGTTTTCTGCACTTTTGTCCCATTTTTGCCCTTTTAGCCCGAAAAACCTACAATGTACAAAGAAAATCCTTTTAGGGCAATTTATTACTAAAAACCTATTCCAAGAAATATATTAGGGCTAACAAACCACTAATTAGGGGATTAAGATTACACTTTTGGAGTGTAATCACTCCATCAACCTAAATCATCCAAAACTCCTTGAGGGCTCTAAGTTCAAGAAAAACTGTAGGAAAACGTCACCAATGTGCCCAATTTTCTTGGATCCTTTCCAGATGGCATGAATATCGAGAGAAAGAGAGCATAAAGTTCCTGGCATAGAAGCGTATGCTACATGTGTCCATATTTTGATTAGATCTAGACACAACTTGTCCTGCAACCTAAGTTTGGAAAGTACAAGAGTGCCACATAGCACTCTCTAAATGGCTAGGTCCCCACGTATGTCACACATGTGAGGGCCCCTTCGCAGATTGCTTGTATGTAGAGACATACCCCCGCTGTTGTTGGAAAACTCTGCCAAAATAGTCTCCCACTTTGAAATTCACAAAAAAGGCCCAAGTCTCTCAACTTTAAGAAGAAGTCCAAGCCAAAGAAAAATCAAGGAAGAAATTAAAGCAAATGTTATATCCATTTAAGCTTATGTCTACCCCCACTCTCTCTTCTTATTCCTAGCACACTTGAGCTTTAAGCTTATGTCTATTCCCACTCTCTCTTCTCCCTCTTAGCTCACTTGAGCTATTCTCTCTTCTAACTCCCATCTTCTACCCACTTTCTTGTGTGCTTGAAACAAGAAAGCTTCAAAGCCATGCCTAGATGAAAGTTTGTAAGACCCACGGTACCTAGGGACATCTTATGAGCCTAATTGAAGATGGTATGACTTTGAAGCACCTTGTAATTGGTGAAGCCTAGACATGAATGTTCATACCCTTTGCATTATGCTTATTGTGATGTTAATGTCATGCATGCCATGAGTTGATTTTTGTGTTTAAAACATATTTTCAAACCACCATTGATTTCATATTTAAAGGCATTTTGAAGTTCATTCTAAAGAGTTTTGTAAAATGTCTCGCTAGATTTCTCCAAACTAGGATTCTCTAGTGTTGCTACCAAAAACTTTAAGTTTATATGCCTTAGAATGCCTTTAAAATCACCTAATCCCTAGGTTGCATCATTTCATTTTACTCTCTTGAGTTTTGAATAAAATGGTTTTCAAAACAATCCTCTCTTGAGTGGTTTTCAAAAGTTTTGCTCTCTTAATTTTGTACAAAAATGGTTTTCATGACAATCACCTTTCAAAACCACTAGGTTCAAAACCTTAGTTGAAAATCACTTTTCAAAACTACTAGGTTCAAAATCCTAGTTCAAAATCATTTTTCAAAACCACTAGGTTTCAAAACCCTAGTTTCTCTATCTAGGTTTCAAAACCCTACTTTCTCTTTTTAGGTTTCCCAATCTTTGTTTTGCTGATGACTTGATGTTTTATTGTAAGGGTGAGATTGCTTCTGCTAGGATTTTAAAGGAGGCTTTGGATACATTTTTTGAATTCTCAAGTCTTGTTCGAAATTGTACTAAGAATAATATATTTCTCACTAGTTTGGATGATCATGGGAGGGAGCAATTGTTAAATCTCTTCAAGTTCCAACCAGGTGCGCTTCCAATTCGGTACTTAGGGGTTCCCCTGATTTTTTCTAAGCTGAAACCTGAAGATTGCAATAACTTGGTTGATAGAATTGTGAGCAAGGCAAAGTCTTGGACTGGTAAAGTTTCTCTCTTATGCTGGCCGGTTGTAACTCATCAAATCAGTTTTATTTAGCATGCAGAGCTACTGGTGAGCCCACTTCATTATGCCAAAGAAAGTTTTGAAGAAAATTGATCAATGCTTTAGAGCTTTTCTTTGGAAATGGCTTGATTTAAAGAATACTGGAGCTAAGGTTAATTGGGTAGAGGTTACTAAGCCAAATGATGAAGGTGGTCTAGGCATAAAGAAGTTGGTGGATTGGAACCAAGCTAACATAGCTAGATACATTTGGTTGTTGTGCCAATCTTTTACAACCTCTTGTTGGGTGAAGTGAGTCAGAGCAAACCTTCTAGTTAGAAGTCAATTCTGGATGGCTAAGGTTCCTTGGGATTGCACTTGGACTCGGAGGAAAATTTTGCACCTAAGAGATATCATTAGGCCTTTAATCAATTACAAAATTGGGGAAGGCTCACAGGTTTCCCTTTGGTACGATAACTGGCTGCCAATGGGGTCTATTTATCAAAGAATGGGGGATAGGGTGATCTATGATTCTGGGCTAGGCAAAGAAGCAAAACTCAACACTATTATTATGGACAACCGGTGGCAATGGCCTGTGGCAAATTCCATCGAGTTGATGGAGCTCAAGAGGTGTTTGTCATGTATTTCGCATTCTGATAGCTCTTGTAGTGATCAAGCTACATGGATTCTAGAAAAAAATCACCAATTTTCAGCTAGATCAGCTTGGCAAAGCATTAGAAACCATAGTCCTCAAGTAGAGTGCACTGAAGTTGCTTAGTTTTAAGAAGGCTATTCCTAGATATAGCTTCATCCTTTGGCTTGCTATTTGAGAAAGATTAGCCACCCAAGACAAACTTGTTGCCTATGGTATGTTAAATGACATGTGTTGTGTGTTTTGTAGAGATAAAATTGAAGACCATAACAATCTCTTCTTCCAGTGTTCGATCACCAATAGAATGTGGGTCTAGCTGCTAGCAAAATGCAAGGCCCAATACTTGAGTAATGAGTGGCAAGGGATTGTATCTTGGGCTTGTACCCTGAAGGGGAAGGCTTTGAAGGATATTCTATGCAAGTTAATGCTATCCACGACTATTTATTTCCTTTGGAGAGAAAGGAATGATAGATTAACGGCTAACAAGTGTAGGGACATGAAGGCAGTTCTCAATGATATAGTCTTTCAAGTTTGTAATAGGATGGCTAGTTTGAGAGGGTTTCATGAAACAACACCAAATAGGGATCTCCAGCAGATATGGCGAATTCCTGATGATATCTTCAAGAACTAAGGGCACCTGTTTTGCTATTTGTTTAGCTCTTATAGTTGTTAAGCTAAGTTAGCTTGTGTTGTGTACTTTTCTTAGCTAGTGCTACCTGGGTTCTTTTGTTTGTTTGGATGGTTATCTTTCTTGATTATCCTTATCCTTTGGCTTGGGATATGCCCCTTGTATTTGTACTTGATCTTTCGATCTTTCTTTGTCTATATATTCTTTCTTACTTAGCAAAAAAAAAAAACAAAAGGTTTCTAAAGCCCTAGGTCATCCTAACCCAAGTTAGTTAACCCTAGGTCATTCTAACCTTTGTTAGTCAACCTAACCCTAGTTAGTTAACCTTAGGTCAACCTAACCCAAGTTAGCTAACTCTAGGTCAATCTAACTTTAGTTAGTATACCCTTGGTTTTCTTAACCTCAGTTAGCAAACCTAACCTAAGTTGCTAATCATAAGCCTCAATTCCAAATCTTAAGTTCAAAAATCATTTTCACACTAGTTTTCTAAACTCTTCACTCTATTGAGTATCCAAACCATGTTGATAAAAACCTTTAACATGTTTTTACAACCTTTCTTAAAATCATTTTCAAAGGTTCTCTTGAACTTGTCTTGACAAAAAAAATGGCTAGATACTTAGTATTTTCAAAAATTACTTTCCAAATTGTTTTTCAAAGACTCACAACCCCAAGGATAATCCTAACTCTCCCATGGTAAGGGTTTCTAAAAGGAAAGTGATATATTGATTGAAACCTTTATAGTTCATATTAGGATTCCATGCCCTAAAGATTTTCAAAAATCTTTTTCGAAAAGAATTTTCAAGAGTCACATTCTTGAGACAACCTCAATCTTCCATGGTTAAGATTTCCAAGAAAAGTGAGATATCAAAACAAAACCCTAACGCTTCATTTGGAACCCATATTTTCGATCAGAAAAGTAAAGAAAAAGGAAAACGTGAGGAAAAATGGAATAAAAATACTCTTTCATGTTGTTCTATTTTCCTTCACCTTTTCCTTTTCCCATCTAAAATTCAAGTTCCAAAAAGCATTTTCCAAAAATGGAATAAAAATACTCTTTCGAAAATTGTTTTTCTAAAAAGCATTTTCCAAAAATCATAACCCTAAGAGAGTTTAGTTTGATTAATAACTAATCCCTTAAAGGTGATGAAACATTCAAATAAGCCTTTCATAAGACAAAGAAAGGTGATTTTCAAAATTTTTCAAAGACAAGGCTTCAAGAGCCCTTGCTTTATTCCAATTGAAGTTTTATTTTCAAAAATCCCTAATCAAGTTTTCAAAACAAGTCAAAACTCTCTAGAGTTGATTTCAAAACTTTTCAAAACTCTTTTGAGTTGATCTCAAAACATTCCAAATCTCTCTTGAATTCTATTTCAAAAACAGTTTCAAAAGTCCATTGAGTTGATCTCAAAACATTCCAAATTCTCATATGGTCTATTTCAAAAGCATTTTTAAAACTCTCTTGAGTTGATTTCAAAAATATTTCAAAGCTCTCTTGATTTCAATTTCAAAAACATTCCAAAACTCTCTTGAGTTCTATTTCAAAAACACTTCAAAACTCTCTCAAGTTCAATTTCAAGTCAAAACTCTCTTGAGTTCAAGTTTCAATACCTTCCAAGACTCTCTTGAGTCCACTTTTCAATTATGCGCTTGCACGAACTACGAATGACTTTATTCTCACCAAATGAGATACATGAGCAACCTAAATAGATGCGGTCATAACCCTTATTCCAAGTCAAATTCTCTTTCAAAAACTTTCCTTCCATCAAAATTACCTTTCAAAATCAAATTTTAAAAACTTTCTATCCTTTCAAAAATCTTTCCAAAAACAAGTTGACTCCATGACTTGATTTTGATGATTACAAAACATTGTGTTAGTAGTCTAAAGACTTTACTTAGTGTGTAAATTATGTTGTATCCTTAATCTCTCTTTAGATTATGACTTGAGGCTTGGTATGATAAAGATATTGTATATTGAGAAGCTTATGAAGTAATGTTGAAGGTTGTTGAGCATGATGAATGATTACAACAAGTTTATATTCATAATATTATCTCGAAGAGATTGAAGGTACTCAAGATGAAGAAGACCTCTTTAAAGAGGATTTACACAAGACATCGAAGATTTTTTTGAAGATTTGAAGATGGCTTGAAAGAATAAAAGACCAATTGAAAGAGGATCACAAGACTTGGAAGCTTTAATTGAAGATTGTAAGATGTCTTGGATCAGTGGAAGATTGGATGTTGATTGAAGAACTCTACAAATGATTAAAATGGAATGAATCAATCTCGAAAAGATTGAAGGTGTTCTTGAAGATCAAAATGCTTTGAAGAAATCATTTCAAGCTTTCCAAGCCTTAATTGGATGATCTTTGAAGAGTTTGAAGACTCTTAAGAAGTTTGAAGAACACTTGCAAAAGTTGAAGTCACTGGGTAATAAGAATCAACTCATTGATCCTAGGGGTTGACACATTAAGACAGTGGCACTATACAAGAGGACTCTGGTAAATGGAGTTGACCTTTCCAGCTCAGGAGTCAACACATTTGTCAAGAATGCAAAATATTGAAGAAGGTCCAAAAAGGTCGATTCCTCGTTTCTCAAGAGTTGACACATTTGGACAAAGCCTTTTCAAGTTTAGTGAAAATCAAAAAGTGTTAACTTCTATTAATTAGAGGTTGATACATTTGGACAGAAGGTTAAGAATGTTGGCACCATAACAAAAAGGGTCAACTCCTTCAGAAAAAAAAAAAGTCGACACATTGACTGCAACGGCTAGTTTTTTTAATGTTCTACATGCATGATCTTGCATTTAATGCACTCTCAACCACCACCAACGGTTAGAATCAATGCAAGACTATAAATAGAAGATCCCCACAACATTTATACATAAGAATCCAAGATCATAAGTATTGAATCAAAGATTGAAAGCTGAAATTCCTAAGCATCATTGCTATATTCTCTTTGTTGGGCTATTGGAGTTATTTATTAACCTTGAACCTGCTTATTTATTCTTGTTGAGAGTTATCCATTGTATAACCTTCATTTATTTCACTTGGTTAGGTTTGTAAACCTGTGAGTTTGAGTGTTCTTAGTAAAAATACTTGAAAATTTGAATGAAGCTTGGACAAAATCACTTGGGACTTTGAGAGTTTAGGATGAACTCTTGTAAATATGAGCTGGGCACTTGGAAACAAGCACCTACTGTGTAAAAGGACTTTTGCATAGTGGAAGAGTTTTCAAGGGAATCTTGGGGGTGAGGACGTAGATCACACATTATGGTTGAACCTCAATAAATCTAGTGTTCATTTGTGCTCTGTTTTTCTTTTTTCCATCTTATAGCTTGCTTGTATTGTTCATACTCTATTTAGCTACTGTTCCATTGCTTGATTAGTTTTTAATTGCATTATAAGCTATTAATTTTAAAAAAACCCAATTTACCCCCCTCTTGGTGTGCATATTCTAACAAACAATTGGTATCAGAGCTAGTACTCTATTTTAGAGGCTTAACATCCTTAGAGTTGATCCATGGCAAACCATGATTGAGAGCTCTCTTAGAGAAGGTCAATCGACCAATAGATCTTCTATCTTCAATGGAACAAATTACAATTATTGAAATAATAGAATGAGAATACATATCCAACTGGTTGGCTATGAGTTACAAAGAACCATTGTGAATGGTCCTAAGACTTCTGCCAAGACCATTTAAATGAGAGAAATTCCCAAACCTGAAAGTGAGTGTGATGAGAATGCCTTGAAGCTTTTGTAATCTAATGTTAAAGTCATGAACATCTTATATTGTGCCTTGGACCTAAATGAATTCAATAGAATTTTTACTTGTGAATCTGTCAAGGATATTTGGGATAGACTTGAAGTGACTCATAAAGGGGATAACTAGGTCAAAGAGTCCAAGATTAACATTCTTGTGCATATTTATGAATTATTTAGAATGAAATCTAATGAGTTTATTGCTGAAATGTTCACTTGATTCACTGCCATTATTAATAGTTTAAAATCTCTTGAAAAATTGTATCCTAACAGTGAACAAATGAGAAAATTCTTAGATATTTACCCAAGACATGGAAAGCCAAGGTGACAAACATATAAGAAGCTAGACCACAACACCTTGCTACTTGAAGAGCTTCTTGGATCTCTTATTACCTATGAGCAGACTCAAAAATAAAATGCTCAAGAAAAGGAAGATAAGAGAAAAAAAAATGTTGCATTCACGTCTTCTACTCTAGAAGATGATTTTGGAAGTGAAGAGGAGAATGAGGAAGAACTTGCTCTTATTACAAGAAAGTTCAAGAAGTTCATGAGGAGAAAGCAAAAAGGAGGAAAGAAGCCTGAACCAAAGTGTTAATCAAGCAACAATGATTCAACAATCATCTACTTTGATTGCAAGAAGCTAAGATATATGAAAGCTGAATGTCCTATGCTAAAGAAGAAATGAAAGAAAGGCAAAGATAAAGGAGCTTTAACTGCCACCACTTGGAGTGAAGAAGAGGGATCAAGCTTAGATAAAGAAGTTAAATCTCAAGAGGTTGAAAACCTCTGTCTCATGGCACAAGAGGTTGCAGATCTCTGTCTCATAATACCTCTATCTCAGAGGTATTATCATCTAAACCCTATGATTTTTCATTTAAGGACTTACAAGATACTTTTGATAATTTACTTGTAGAATTTAAAAAGATAGGCATAAAAAACACACTTCTTTAAAAGATGGTTTCCACTCTCACAAAGGAACATTAGGATTTAAAAAATGGCAATGAAGTTTTGAAAAAGAAAAATTCTATTTTGAAAGAAAAGTTAAAGAATTTAGAAAAATCTCTTACAAAATGTGTTGAAGGGAAAGAGAAGTTAAATACTATTATTGGAAAACAAAGATGCTCTAGTCATTGTTGATGATTACTCAAAGTTCATTTGGACATTATTTCTTACTCACAAGGATCAAACAATTGATTTCTTTACAAAGTTTTGCAAAAAAGTTCAAAATGAAGACTTTACAATCACAGCAATTAAGACTGACCATAGTAGTGGGTTTGATTGCAATCATTTTGAAAACTATTGTGGTGAAAATAGTTTTGAATACAATTTTTCAGCACATAGAACAACTCAACAAAATAGAGTTGTTGAAAGAAAAAATAGAACCTTAGAAGAAATGGGGAGAACCATGCTTTGTGAAAACCATTTACCAAAATATTTTTGAGCAAAGGCTGTTAACACAACATGCTATGTTTTATAAAGTTTTAGAAAGTTTTTAAATAAAACCCCATATGAGCTTTGGAAAGGGAAAAAGGCAAATGTTTTATACTTTAGAGTTTTTGGATGCAAGTGTTTTGTGCTGAACAATAACAAAGATTAACTTGAAAAGTTTGATGTAAAATCTAATGAAGGGTTTTTCTTGGCTACTCTACTCATAGCAAGGCTTAAAGAGTTTTCAATAAGTAAATAAAAAATTCGGTTGTTGAGGAATCTATGCATGTTACCTGTGATGAACTTTGATGAACTAAATTATTTGTCTAGAAATGTTGTGAATGATGATGTAAATGTTGTGAAGCATAACATGGATAATCTGACCATCAATCAAAATTTCAGTGAAGCCTCACAAAAGGAGAAAGAAGAACAAGACATTTCTTCAAATCAACAAGATGAGAATCAAGGGCTACCAAAGGAGTGAAAGTTTGTTCACAATCATCCACAAGATCAAATATTAGGTGATTCATCACAAAGGATAATGACAAGATCATCTCTTAGAAATATTTGTAATCATCTTGCATTCTTTTCTCATATTGAACCAAAATATTTTCAAGAAGCTGAACATGATGAATATTGAATTTTGGCAATGTAAGAAGAGTTGGAACCAATTTGAAAGGAATGAGGTTTAGAACCCTATACCTAGACCTGAAGATCATCCAGTTATTAAAACAAAATGGGTTTTTAGAAAAAAAAAATGAATGAATCTAGATCTGTTGTAAGAAACAAGACAAGACTAGTAGCTCAAGGCTGCAGTCAACAAGAAAGAATTGATTTTGATGAGATCTATACACCTGTAGCTAGATTAGAGGCCATTAGAATGTTGTTTGCATTTTCATGTTTCAAAAATTTTAAGCTTTATCAAATGGATATTAAAAGTGCATTTTGAATGGTTTTATTTCTGAAGAGGTTTATATGAAACAATCTCTGGGTTTTGAAAATTTAAAATTTTCAAATCATGTTTTCAAGCTTACAAAATCACCTGATGATTTGAAATAGCCCTTAAGGGCTTGGTATGAAAGGTTGAACAAATTTTTTAATGAAAATAGTTTTTTAAGAGGAAAAATTAATACGACACTTTTTATAAATATTAGAGATCATGGTATGCTTATTATGAAAATCTATGTTGATGATATTATATTTGGCTTTACTAATGAGATACTTTGCAAGGAATTTGCTAAGTGTATGTAAGGTGAGATTGAAATGAGCATGATGGGAGAACTCAACTACTTTCTTGGACTTCAAATCAAACAATAAAAGGAAGGAATCTTCATTAAGCAAACTTAGTACATCAAAGATCTACTCAAAAAGTTTGGAATGAAAGATATAAAGCCATTGTGGACTCCCATGAATACTTTAACCAAGTTGAATAGTAATGAAAAAGGTATTTTTGTGAATACCAAATTATATAGAAGTATAATTGGCTCTTACTTTACTTGACGCCAAGTAGGCCTGATATTATGTTTAGTGTTTGCTTATGTACTAGATTTCAATCTAATCTTAAAAAATCATATCTTATTACTGTTAAGAGTATTTAAAGATATCTTAAGCACACTCCTAACCTAGGGTTATGGCATCATAAAGGCACTTCATTTAATCTTATTGGTTATTCAGATGCTGACTGTGCTGTAAGCAAAGTGGATAGAAAGAGTACTAGTAGCTCTTGTCAATTTCTTAGTAATATGTTTGTTTCATGGTTTAGCAAGAAGCAAAACTCAATTGCACTCTCCACTGTAGAGCCTGAGTACATAGCAGCTGCAACTTGTTGTGCTCAAGTCCTTTGGATCAAACACCAACTAGAGGACTTTGGACTCATTTTTTTTATCATATTCCTATTAAGTGTTATAACACAAGTGCCATCAATTTGACCAAGAACCCTATTCAACACTTTTCAAAAATATATTGAAATTAAACATCATTATTCGTGATCATATGCAAAGAAGTGATATTAAACTTGATTTTGTGAGCATTGAACATCAATTAGCTGATATTTTCACAAAACCATTTAATGTTGATAGATCTTGTATGATTAGAAGAGAATTGAGGACAAGAAATCATTTGATTTGAGTGCTCATTATGTTATATATGATTGATTGTGTACATGAATCATTTGAATTTGATTGCATGCTTATGTGATTCATTATATGTCATTTGAAAGTCATTCCTGCATTTCATAAAAAATGAGTCGACCCCTAGCTTTAGAGAGGCAAACCCTGGCTTTTGGAAATGGCTTCTAATGAATTTTGTTGAAAAGAGTCGACCCCTAAAAGGTCAAGAGTCGACCTATTTTAATAGAAAGCACAAAGTAGCTCCTGGCAGAAAAAGGGTCGACCCCCTGAAAACAAGAGTCAACCCATTTTTGAAATTGCATGCTCATCTATAAATACCCTGTTTCACCCCAAATTGATCACTCTCACTCTCTCTCGATCAACCGTTGCCTCAACTGCCAAATATACCAAAAATCTCTCATCCAACCTTTATAAATACTAGATTTGAACCACAAAAATCATCCCTCAACTGCTTCTAACCTCCATTAGAACTTCCAATGGCTCCCAAAACTGTTAAGTCGAGAAAGCATAAAAAAACCTTAGTAGAGTCAACCCCTAAATCAAAAGGAAGTAAGAAGAGAAAAGAGAAAATGGAGTTTTGCAGGGCTTCAAAGAAGAGGAAAGGAAAGCAAATCAATGAGGAAGAAGAAGATTTTCTCGAAGATAATGTCTACTTCGAAAAACAGTCCATCTGAGAAAGATACGAACAAGATTTTTCTTCCAGATTGATTTTGAATGGAAGATGGATTGATTATGCTTTCTATGTAAAAGAGAAGTTTACTTTTGTGCCTAAACTAGAAAAACTTGAGCAGAAACCCATGACATTGTTAAAAGATGATGTCTACCTTAAGTTGGTAGGCAATTTTATGCCTATGCTCAAAAGGACAAGGGAAGTGTGAATGTGTTGAGTTATGTTAAGGGTGTTTCAATCCTGCTTACCAAGGGTTTAATTTTTTAGATTTTGGGTATTGGTGGTGTGGAGATATAGGGAAAAATAATATGGATAGATGTGTAGCCCTAACCACTCTCCTAAGGAAGGATGTCCCTGATGAGAGTCTCTAACCTATTGCCAATGAACTTTCATTGGAATTGAGACTGATTCACCATTTTGTGTGCCATATCTTTATTCCTAAGGGCGGAAAGTTTGAGTATATCTCTTATAAGGAACTTTTCTTCATGTGGACTTATTTGACTGAAACCAAGATTGACCTGGGTGATTATATCTTGAACCACATCGTTAAAGCCACTAAGACCAAAGTTAGTTTGCCCTAAAGCATTTTCTTAACCAAGGTCTTTAAACACTTCAAGGTTAACTTGGTGAATAAGAAGAAAAAAACACCAAACCCCAACTCTAATGAGTACAATCAGAAGACCTTGTCTATGATAAGTTACTTTTTTGATCCATAGACCAAAAAGTGGACCGTAAAGAAAGAAAAGAGTGCTGGAAAAAGTACAACCCCAAGGACAAGAACTTTTGAGAGAGATGAATCCTCTAGAACTCAAAGGGAACTCTTTCCCATGGATAGTGTGACTAGTAGCAATTTTATTCAAATGGAAGTCTTGATGAATATGATGAAAGAAATGAAAAAATATCAAGAAGAGATGTTCACTAAGCTTGATAAAAAAAAATTGAAAATTGAGCAATGAAGCTGCTACAAAGAGAGAAGGTAAGGGAAATGAGTAAGGTCTTTGTATCTAAGGGAAACAAGCTAAAAGAAGAAATCTCTAATGACATTGTTATCTCAACTGAGTTGTAATATCCCGAACCTTTATTTATTTAAATTAATATGAACTTGTAGTGTTGGCATGATTTAATGTTAGCTATTAGATCATTTGGGTCAAAAATGACTAATAAGAGTTTATATTGTAGCTTAAGCCCATGCAGTGAGACACATGGGATTATTCTCATGTGTATCATCCTTATATACACATATACACCACACATACACACTTAGACACACTCACATAACCAGTTGAGAGAGAGAAGAGAGGGAGAAGAGGATAAGAGAAAGAGGAAAGGGAAGATCAAAGGAGGAAAGAGCTTGAAGAGTCTCCACTCAAGCCAAGGAAAGCCATTAAAGGACTTGGGCAAGCTTAAAGAAAGGTGAGACTCCATTTCCTTCTACAAATTGTATATGTGCATGTATCTATCTTGGTGGGTGGTGATGTTGGGTTGTTCTTGGTGACTTCTTTGAGTCCCAAATTGATTGAATCTCGAGTATTGTGAGCCCCATTAGAAGATTTGAGAGTTTGGAATTGAAATCTCCAATTTATCCAAGTTAGGGCTTGGGTTCCTAAAATCCTAAATCCCCTTGATTTACTTGTTTAAAGTGTTTCATTTTGAGTTATTGTGGCATTTTTGGGTCAATCTTTGGACCCTAGAAGCATTGAAAGAGTTTGTGAAATGTTTAATGAAGTTTGGTTTTGATTTGAGTGAAGATTGGGGATTTTTGGGTTTGAAATCTGGGCTTTTAGCTTCGGAGTCAACTCCTTAGTCTCTGGAGTCAACCCTTTGTTTAGAGCACTCCCAGATTCATTTCTTTAGCTCTAGAGTCGACTCCTTGGTCTCGGGAGTCGAACCTTTTGTCCAGTCCCCGGTTTCACTTTTCAGCTCAGACACTGTTTAGTAAAATGGGCATTACTTTCTCTAAAAAACTTGGATTGATGCACCGTTTAAAACATTGGATAGTAGACTCATGGACCTTTGTATCCATATAAAGTTTGTACTTTAATTCCTTATATATTGAGAGATGTTAAATTTTGAAGTTGACCCAAAATTCTATCAGTCTCCCAAAATTTTAGTCCATTTTCTATAGGACATAACTTCTTCATCTGAAATGTATTTGTGACCCATGACCTATCAAATTAAAGCCTTTAAGCCTATCTTCAAATGGAACTAATTTAGAGTGTAAAATCTTCCATGAGAAGTGGTTGAGACGCAATAAAGGAGTCGACGTCCCGGCTTTCATGTTCAAACCTCAACCTTATGTTCTCATTTTACGTTGTAGCTTTGTCTTAGAGTCTTGTATTGATATTTCTATACTTCCATGTGCATTTTGTGTAGGGACACCTTGTTTAGCACCCATTTTATCAGAGAGAGGTGAGTAACAATATGCCATGAGTAAAACCCTATTACTTTCAAAATGTTTTAAGTTCAATTACATATCATGCAATGATTTTCATATGTTTTCAATGCATCAATGTTTATGTTTAAGTATAAACGTCATACCTTGAAATGCATGCAAGCTATACTTATGTTATGAATTCAAACCCGTGGATTATAACGTTTACATAAAGTAAATGTAAGATTCCTAGCGTACGAATCCAACTCAAGGTCTTTTCATGGTGAGACTGTAATCTGGCCCGATAGTCCTAGGATGGGGGACATGAAATAAACCATAGACATGTAAGGTCTTTCATGATAAGACCCTAAACTAGCAACGATGGTCCTACGGTAGGGGACACGAAATAATCTATCGCTATGTTGGGAGACGTCCCTTGATTTGAAAGTCTAGATGTGACCTTTACGGTTACTATAACTGAGCCTAGCTCTTATGATTGGCCTAAAGAGCCTATGCGTGACCTTCATGGTTACTATGTTGGACTAAAGAGCCCTATGTGTACCGTGTGGCTAAGACCAAGCGCCCAAAAGGGGGTAGGCAGGTGCGAGCCAAAGTGGATAATCTAATGTTGGCCTAAAGAGCCATATGTGTATCGTACGGCTGAGACCAAGTGCCCAAAAGAGGGTAGGTAGGTGCAAGCCAAAGCAGACAATATAATGTTGGTCTAAAGAGCCATATGTGTACCATACGGCCTAGACAAAGTGCCCAAAAGGGGGTAGGCAAGTGCAAGCCAAAGCGGACAATCTAATGTTAGCCTAAAGAGCCCTATGTGTACCGTACGGCTGAGACCAAGTGCCTAAAAAGGGGGTAGGCAGGTGCGAGCCAAAGCGGACAATCTAATATTGGCCTAAAGAGCCCTATGCATGCCGTGCGGTTGAGACCAAGCACCCAATAGGTGGTAAGCAGATGAGAGCCAGAACGGACAGTATTGTGTTGCACACTCTAATAGCTTAAGCACTCCCGAGGGAGTAGGCACGACAAAGTGTTACCGTCGCAATGCGTTTAAAACCGTGAGGCAAGCACATGTGTGACATGAAGCGCCAAAGCGGGCAATATTGTACGTGGTTAAGATCTTAGCCTAAAGAGCCCTATATATGACCTTGAAGGTTACTAATGCGGAGCCTAGCTCTGATATAGAGATGTAACACACTTATGCTCTAGAATGAAAAATATGATTTGTTATAATGCTTCATAACAAGTTATGTATGTTTCCACAAGTATTAATGTCACGATATATCTCTCATTTCTACGACATTATGATATGCCCTTACAACACCATGCCATGACATGCTTATGACGGCTACGTTATGCCTTACAAAATTATGTTATGTGTTATGTCTCGCTCCTATGATACAGTGTTTGAAATGTTAGAGTATTTCAATATGATACTTATGTTATCTACGTTTCTAAAGCTGCGATTTATAATATTACTAAGAATAGTAATATTTGATGTATCCTATATTATACGGCGAGCCAAGATGTACGCTTACAAGATATGGTATGTTATGCTCATGACAAGTTATGTCACGCTCAAATAGTTCATGCTATAACACACCTGCCCCTCCTTTTCAATATTATGTTTTAGAAATGATGAAATGTTTTAATACAAAAGCCTATGCTTCAAGTGTCTTTAAGATCATACTTATGCGTTTTTAAGTTCATGCCACTTATGCATAAATGTACCTTTATTGTCATGTACATTAAATATAAATGTAGTCTATGATATTTTATACTCATGCATTATTGTTATTCACTAACCATTAGCTTACGTTTTTCTAAAACTATTTTCAGGTGAACAAACTGGGAAGCCCTGAAGGAGACCCATTATATGAATATTTAGACTACGGCCCACGAGACGGGCCTTATGTTATGTGCTGATATAGGGGTTAGACCCTAATGTTTTGTAATATTAT
Source organism: Euryodendron excelsum (assembly GCA_033060915.1). Taxonomy (NCBI): domain Eukaryota; kingdom Viridiplantae; phylum Streptophyta; class Magnoliopsida; order Ericales; family Pentaphylacaceae; genus Euryodendron; species Euryodendron excelsum. The sequence goes on along the minus strand of CM065384.1, from coordinate 5,820,209 downwards.
AACGTTATAACTGTGATGGCCTTTGATGGGCCCACCTTATAGAATGATTATATTTCGGAGATTAGGCACAACTCTACTATGCATGACACACGTTTTACTTTATGTTTATAAAGTTTTAATTTCGTAATTATGTATCTTTTAAATGATAAATGCATAGGTGTTCAACCGGGTTATGTAATGCGGCCTTGGGTTGCCAAGCTACTGGCCGGTCATGCACCCTAAATCCGTATAGGTCGGGTTTTGGATTGTGACATGAGTACATTGGGAAATACATTAAGAAAATTATTGGAGTGTAGTATAAACCAAGCAGCAAAGTTTGTAGAGAAGAACTCAACCACTAATGAGATGGATGAAACTACTGCAAGAGCCAACACCTCTCCTTATCTATCTCAGTCATCACCTGCGGAACCATCTGATCCCTCTGGCCAAACCACTCTAAAGCCATCAACAAGCTCTCATAAGTATGGTTTTAAGGGAAAGGAATCCAGCTTCTAAGTTCACTAACACCGCAGATGATTTTGTTGACCTATCCGAAACCCCATCTCCCAAAGCCCAATGAGCACTGATGTATTTGCATTTTCATTTGCACTTGCATATTTTTTTTTACACATTACTTTTGAAAAGGATGGTGTGTCATCCTTTGAGACAATATGTTGTAATGTTTTGTGAATGCTGTTCTAACTTTTGTGGATGCCTGTATATTATAATTGCTTTGTTTTGGCATTGGCTTAATTACTTGATTTGCTAAGCTATAAGATTCTTGATTGGCTTGATTGCTATCCTTACAATACTTCTTTTCAATGCTCTCCTAATTTCGTCGCCCTTTCTAATTCAATACATTATATTATATAAAGTTAATTTTTGACTTCGTGACAAATAATATGGGATGGGTGTAAATGCAGTAAATTTGCATAGAAAATCTCACTACAATGATGTGATAGTAACATTTTTGTAATAAAGAGCATTAGGATGGGTGTTTTGTTTTAAATTGAATGGGTCTCATTTAACCACACCCTTTTAGTGATAATTTTTATATAATATTTTTTGTCTAGCATTACCATTTTTCATATCATTCTCCTAGAAAATTTTAGCAACAAATTTTTTTTATTTGTCACACATCACTAAAAAATAATTCAACTTTTCATTAAATTCTCAAATAGTTTTTGTAGTGCTCCTTGGCAGTTTTCTCTTAGTTTCTTTATTCAAAATTTATGCTTATATCACAAACGCTCTTTCCCCTGTTGAATAGGGTTGTTTCTTGGCATACATCAACTTCCAATGAGATTCGAATTGTTAAAAGCAGGATATTGTTATAAAGTAGGGAAATATAAAGCAAATAAAACATGTACAAACACAAGATATAATAAACTAATTCTTCCAGAACTATTAAACATTAACTAAATTAGTTCTTCTAGAACTCTTTATGGATAGATCTTCTAGGCCATCCAAGATTTTATTAATATTACAAAACCAAATAAAATATAACTTGATCTTTGAGGATTTACCTATACCCTCTCTTCTTCTTGTTTCTTCTTGCTTTCTATTATTTCTCTATTCCTTGTTGTATCTTGAACTATCTCCCGAGCTCCTATATTTATACTAGTTTGAAGTCGGCATTCGAATTTGAGCAAGGTAGCAATATGATGACCAAGCTAAAGGATTCAAGGTGGTAACACACTTGTAAAGTTCATCCATGACATATGTCTTACATAATAGAAGCCATTGGATAACCGCAAAATAGTACAGTATATATATTTTTTGACTATGTTCAAAACTACCTCATTTAAACCTTGCTAGGAAAACCTAGTGGGAAAATCTTAGCGAAGTAAAAAAAGTACAGTGATTTACTCCCCTTGTACAATAAGAACTTGTTCACTTTATTAAAGATTTTTGAGACGGCACATACCAATGCCATGCACAAGTTTCTCAAATATTATAGTTGGTAGTGCTTCAGTAAATAAGTCTTCCAAATTATCACTTGAATGTATTTACTGGACATCAATATCACTATTTTTTTGGAGTTCATGTATATGAAAAAAACTTTGTAGAATTATGCTTCGTTCTGCCTTTGATGTAGCCTCCCTTAATCTGTGCAATACATGCGACATTATCTTTATATAATATCATCGAGGTATCTTTGACTGTAGATAATCCGCAACTTTCTTGAATATGTTGAATTATAGATCTTAGCCAACTGGACTCTCAACTTGCTTCATGAGTTGTAAATATCTCACAATGATTTGAAAAAGTTGCAGTTATTGTTTTGTTCACAAATCACCATGATATAGCAGTGTTACCATGAGTAAACACATACCTAGTTTGAGGTCGAGCTTTGTATGAATCAGAAAGGTAGCCAGTGTCTGTATAGTCAATTACTTATGGTTGTGACTCCTTTGAATAGAATAAACCTATATCAATTGTCCCTCGTCGATAACGCAGTATATGCTTAATTACTTCTTTGCGTTAGGGCAAAACTATATCTTGCTAATAACTTAATAGAGAATGGTATATCAAGTCTTGTATAATTTACAAGATATATAAGAGTACCAATTGCACTAAGATATGGTACTTTAGGATCAAGAAGTTTTTCACCATATTCTCAAGGATGAAAAGGATCTTTTTGCACATCTAGTGATCGAACAACCATTAGAGAACTTAATGGATGAGCTTTGTCCATGTAAAACGACTTTAAAACCTTTTCAGCATATGCTAATTGATGGACAATAATTCCATTTGACAAGTGTTCAATCTGTAATCTAAGACAAAACATTGTTCTCCTAAGATCTTTCATTTCAAACTCCTTTTTTTTTTAAATAATTAACAGCTCTAGTAATATCTTTAGTAGTTCCAATAAGATTCAGATCGTGAACATAGACTGCAATGATAGCAAATCTGAATTTTGATTTCTTAGTAAAAATACATGGACAAATTATATCGTTCACATATCCTTCTTTCAAGAGAAATTCACTTAAACGATTGTACCACATACTATAGAATTATTTTAACCCGTATAAAGATTAATGAAGCTTAATAGAATATAAGTTATTGGGTTTTGAGATGTATGCTTAAGGTATTTTAAATCATTTTGGTATTTTGATATATATTTCGTTTTCTAACTCTCCATATAAGTAGGCTATAACTACATCCATCAAATGCATATCCAATCCTTTAGAGATTGCTAAGCTAATTAAGAATCTGAATGTAATTGCATCCATTACAGAAGAGTAAATCTCATAATAGTCAATATCAAGTCTCTGCGAGAGACCTTATGCTACAAGTCATGTTTTATATCGTACTATATCAGTTTTCTCATTTCGCTTTCTTACGAATACCCATTTATATCCATCCAGTTTTACATCTTCAGGTATTTGGACTACAGGTCCAAATACCTTACGTTATACTAATGAGTTTAATTCTACTTCAATACATCTTTTCATTTTGGCTAATTATTTTTTGGTTGAGATTCGTCGACTATTTGTGGTCCAGTCTCTTCATTACTTCTGGTAATATCAAGAGCTACTTTAAACAAAAATATATTGTCAATAACCACCTTATTTTTATTCCATTTTCTCCTGTATTCATATAACTTATTGAGATTTCATTATTTTTAGGTACCATTTCATTTACAAGAGATATCTCTTTAGGAAGTTTTTCTTCCGAGAATTTTTTTCAGGAATCTTTTCTTCAGGAAGTTTAGATATTATATTATCTTTAAAAGCACCAACTTGCTTACACATTTTTCCTTATGTCTTTCTTTCTTTGGGAATAGTGTCTTTTGCACCAATCAGCTTCCCACGCTTTAAGCGTGTTTTAGATTTATTTGATTCTGTATTAATAAATTGTCCTACATGGACATCAATACATGCAGAAGTATTAGCAATTGGTATATGTGATTTTATCACATTCTTTGTGTCGGTGAACATATCAAGCAATTGATTTGCAATTTTCTGTAAATGAATGATCTTGTGAATTGATTATTCACATTGACTCATTCGAGAATCAATATGAGACGGTGTTAAATCGTTCCAACTGATCTCTCATTGTTTTTCTAATTGCATCTTCTCTCCCCCTAACAATAGGAAGACATCAAAATGACAATTGGCAAACCGTGTTTTGAAAACATCACCTGTTAAGGGTTCTAGATATCTAATGATAGATAGAGAATCAAAACCAATATAAATTTCAAATCAACACTAGGGACCCATTTTAGTATGCTATGTGGGTGAAATTGGAACATATACAACACAACTAAAAAATCGTAAGTGAGAAATATTTGATTGTTGACCAATGACAAGCTGTAATGCTAAGTATTGATGATAAGCAGTTGGTTGGACATGAACTAATGATGCAGTATGTAATGTGGCATATCACCAAGCAGAAATAGGTAATTTTGTTTTAATAAGTAAAGGTTGAGCAATTAATTGAAGTCGTTTTATAAAGGATTCTGCAAGACCATTTTGTGTATGTGTGTGAGCAATTGGGTATTCAACATCAATCCCTATTGACATGTAATAATCATCAAAAGCTTGAGATGTAAATTCACCAGCATTATCTAATCGTATCGACTTAATTGGTTAATCTAAAAACTGCGCCTGTAATTGAATAATTTGGATAAGAAATCTAGCAAAAGCAACATTACGGGTAGAAGGTAAACAAACATATAACCATTATGTGAATACATCTATTAAAATTATAAAATAACGAAATGGTCTATATAGAGGATGCAGTGGCCCACAGTATCTCATTAAATTTTTTATAAAAATGATGAGGATTTAACAACTACTTTTGAAAGAGATGGTCTGATAATTAATTTTTCTTGTGAATAGACAGCACATATATAATCATTTAATAAAATAATTAAAGCTATAAGCCCATCGGTGTGCTTCTCGAGAAAGTACCTAAAACCTTAGAGCTACAAGTCCATCATTCCAAGATTATCCTAAAGGCAATCCAGCACATTCTAGTACTTTCTAGTCATTTTAGAATTGATTCTGAGAGTGTTCAGTCAAAATAACCATTTTGCCCCTAAGCATCCAATCATCTCTGGGAACCACACCGACTTTGGGTATCAAACTGACTACCTTATGGGTTTTCTTCTAACAGTATTCCCAACTTTCCAGTACCTTTTTGGACTATTCTGAATTTGTTTTAATACATTTAGTGCAAAATGACCATTTTGCCCCTAATGGGCTGGTCACATCTCTTTGACTACACCGACTCTAATTGTCAAACCGGTTATCTCTAGGGCACTCTTTCAGGGGTTCCCGTTCATTCCCGGCCGAGTCTTGCTACTCAAAATCTTCTAGATTATTCCTGGACTTTTTAGAGTCACTCCTAGTGAAGTCAGGCCAAAAATTGCATGGTAGTCACTAGGATAGGTGCCCAAATCTTTTGTCTTTTGTTAAAGATCTGTTTCTTACTAACTTAACAACTTTCCTAAAGGGGTGGAGCCACTACTAGTGGCAACAAGGCAAAATTAATCCTGGCGCCACTACAACAGGTGCTAGGGTTAATTTTGGTTGCCTATAAATACAAGGCACCCCTCGCTGTATTGAAGATCTAAAAAATAGCTCCAAAAATGTTGCCTCTCTAAACATAGCCTCAAGTTTCTCCAAAACCTTAATTCCTTCCCCTCTCTCCAAATGCTAGCCTCTATACACTCTAAACATTTATATGCCTACCTCCTATCACAATTAAAGATCAAGTGCTACATATTCAAAGCTCTCCAGCTGCAAGTATATTGAAGGAAACAAAGCAATAAGAAGATAAGGTGAGTCTTTTTATTTAATTTATGCAATTCCCTTCTCTCTCTCTTTTCTCTCCTAGTCCACTTCGACTATTCTTTATTTTAATTCCCATTTTCCACCCCCTCTTCTTGTGTGCTTGAAACAAGGGATCTCCCAGTTCAAGCCTATGAAGGCCTCAGGGGAGGTTATTGTGTCGGGGACTTTCTTAAAGCTTAACCTAAGATGGTGTGTGTGAGACGCTAACTCTCTTAACTTCATTTTTAGTTTGATTTCAATACATTTTATAAGGTGGTTATACTAATTGAGGTGCTTTTTTAACATGTTTTAACATATTTTAACATATGTGAGTTATAGTGAGATTTTCAAATTTTTAAATAAGATTAAAGGGTGATTAATGAGCTTAATCTATGTTTAATTAGTTTAATTAATCACATGGATTATTTTATGGTAGTCATGTTTAATTAAACTAATCATGGTTAATTATTTTAAGTTGGTGAATAGTGAATGAGGATGTGAAAGTTGAGTGTGTGTGTGTGTGAGACACCTAAGTGTGTGCTTAACCTAGTGAGGTGTGTGCTTATGACAAGTGTAAAGATAAATACAACTTTGTATCTAAATTGGCTACTAAGAGAGGAGAGAGAAAGGAGGAGGTTGTGTAGTAATTGAGGTGCTTGATAGGGGAATTCGTTGGGCGGAAAGGTGCAAGCACCCCATTTTTGCCTACTCGACAATCTCCGGCCAGACAGAACTCTTTTTCAAAACCCAATAGGAATATCCAAGTCCAAACCAACCTTCAGACCCCTTTCTAATCAGTCAACCGCTTCTCAAGCCTACTGAGCCCAACAGAGGCCTAATAACCAAACCTGCCCCTTGGGCCTCTAGGTACATCTTGAGAAAGTTCAAAATTCCTTAAGACGGTAAGTCCACCCTTCCAAAATGTCCCTAGATGGTTTGGCATGCTCAATACGCCATCTTGTCCAATTCTAGTCTCATTTCAGTCAACTCCGGTCAAAATGATAGTTTTGCCCCTAAACGCCCCAGCACAGTACAAATCCCATTAGACAACAAAAAAACGCTTCCAAAACCATCCCCGAACAGTTCGGCACGCTTAAGATGTCACTCCAACCCATTCAGACTTTTTTCAACCAATCCCAATCAAAATAATCGTTTTACCACTAAGGCCCAAGTGCGCCCCAAAACTACACCGGCCTTAGGTATCGAATGGCAGGTTGCATCATACACTCTCATTTAACCTAAGATGAACCTCACGACACCAAACACTTCCAACTTAACAAAAGTCCCCCTAGAGCATATCACAGATGCTCCGCTAGGGTTATCTTTTCTCCCAATTCCCTGATAATAACGCACCGTCAAATGACTTGAGAAATGCGTAAACCAGGGAATTCCCAAAATCTTACCCATAGGTTTTTCCATTGATACGGCTCAATCAAATGGATCACTTCCTGAAGCCCCTCATCGCATGGTTCGAAAACTACCACTTTCAGGAACCCCTGGAGCGCCTCACAAACACTCTGCCAAAATTGACTTTTTCTTCAATTTCCTGATTATAATGCAACATTAAACGACTTGAGAAATGTGTAAATTACGAAATTCTCGAAAGTATTTCCATTTCACTTTTCATCGGTACGATCTGATCGGAGAGATTGCTTCCCAAAGGCCTCGATCATGTGGCACACAAGCGGCTACTTTTGAACCCCCACAGAGCGTATCATAGACGTCCATAAAAATGTGTTTTCATGCACACTTCCCGAGGTGATATCTCACACTTTGGAACACCTTCTAAGCTTTTTGAAAACTCAAAAGTTCACAAGAAACTCTACGAGAACACTGTGAACACACCCGATTTCCTCGAGTCCTCCCCGGTTGGCACAATTATCGAACAAAGTTTGAACGAACACTCCCAGTGAGCATATGCTACATGTGCCCAGATTTTGATTAGATCGATCAAACTTTGCTTAGCTCTTAAGGTTTGGCCAGTATAATGTGTGCCACTATAATGTGTGCTAGGTCTCCCCAGATTACCTATAAATATAGGTCTCCCCCTTTGTATATTCCAGAATCGAATTTGATAGCGAAGCTCTGTTAAAACTGCTCCAAAACCTCAAATTCCTATATACATTCCACACCTCAAACTCTTAGGCTAGATTCCATCTCTCTCTAACCCATACACAACACCTATATAGCCTTCAATGCCATAGAAGACCTCATTCCAACCCCTTCAAGTCTCTTCAAGGCTATTCAAGCTCAAGTCAAGACATCCATGGAGGTTTGAGAGTGTTTGAAGGCAAAAGGTAGTATTCATTTTACATTATTTCAATCCCCACTTCTTTCTTCTCCCTCATAGCCTACTTAGGCTATTTTCTATTTTAATCCCCATCTTCTACCCCCCCTTTCTTGCATGCTTGAAACAAGAAAACTCTTAGTTCATGCCTAGAGGAAAGTTTGTGAAAGCCACCATGTAGGGAGCTTCTCACAAACCTACTTTAAAATGGTATGGCCTTAGAGCACCTTGCTATATGGTGAAGCCTTTACCCTTGTATGATTTCATAACCCTTTTGCATATAATTATCTTGTTCATGTTTTGCATGCTTGGTATTGTTTTTATTTTACCAAAGCTTTCACTATCTCTATATCTATGGCATTCTCAAGCTCCATATTCAATTGTTTTCCGAAAAATGATCTTAGAGTTGGTTCCTTGAAACCTAGGTCAAACCTTTAATTTCTACACCTTAGAAAACCCTCTTCAAGTCCCTTGACCACATTTTGCAACTCTACATTTCATTGCCTTTCAAAATTACATTAAAATGGCTTTCAGACCCCCTTCTTCTATGTTGATTTTCAAGGGCTTTACTCTCTTGAATTTTGTGGTTGAAATGGTTCCTTGGAACCCTTTCTTGAGTGGTCACTCCATTATCTTGACCATATGAACCCTAGTTCATTGGAGTTGGCTCTATTCTCTTTAAAATTGTTTTCAAAACAATTTCCTTCAAAAAGAGTTTTCAAAATTGCACTCTCTTCAACTAGCATAAAAATCACTTTCTTAAGCCATCATTTTCATCTTGATTTTAGAAGTCTTGCTCTCTTGGATATTGAGGTTGGAATGGTCCCATGGAGTCCTCTTTGGAGTGATTTCCTTCAAATCAACCATATGAACCATTATTCTTTAGAGTGGCCTTCAACTTGTTAAAAGTGATTTTCCAAAACCTCCCTCCCAAAGCCAATTTTCAAAAGGTCATTCTCTCTAGCTTTCAAGTCTTCAAAACTATCTATTCAATATTAATTTTCACAAGTTGTACTCTCTTGAATTTGTGGGTGAAATGGTTCCAAAGCAACTTTCTCTTGCGTGGTTTCCAAATATCAACCATAGGATCCTAACACTCACTTGAGTGGCTTTCATAAAATGGTTTTCAAAACATACTTTCAAATTTCATGCATAAAACCACCTTTCCAAAACCATTTGTCAAAACCACCTCCTAACCTCTGGTTAACTTGACCCTAGTTGTCCAAACCTTAGGTTAACCTAACATTAGTTAGTTAACCCTAGGTCACTTTAACCTTAGGTTAACTTAACCTTAGTTAGTCAACCCTTTACCTTAACTTTAGGATAACCAAACCCTAGGTTAACCTAACCCAAGTTAGTGAACCCTAGGTCATCTCACCCTTAGGTTAACCTAACCCTAGTTAGTTAACCTTAGGCTACCTTAACCCTAGGTTAACCTAATCCAAGTTAGTTAACCATAGGTCACCCTAACCCTAACTTAACCTAGGGTAGTTGGCTTTAAGGTCCCAATTCAAAGACCCCTTTTCAAATAATCTTTCAACTCAAAAATTATTTTCATAACATATTTTCAAAACATCCCACTCTCTTAAGCTTTCAAAAATCAACTCCAAAATCTTTCAAGTATCCCCATAGTCTATGTCTCCAAGTAGTTCTCTTAAGCTTGTCTCAAGTAAAATGGCTAGACACTTAACGTTTTTCAAAAACTATTTCCAAAATGTTTTTAAGAACTCACAACCCTAAAGTGTCCCCAACCCTTTATGGTTAACGGATTCTAAGGAAAGTGACACATTAAGTACAACCTTCAAGGTTGTCCATATTCAGGTTTCAAAACCATAAGTGTTTTCAAAAGCTCTTTTCGAAAATGATTTCCAAACATCACATTCTTGAAACAACCCTAATCCTTCCATAATTAGGATTGATCAAGTGCGGGTGAGAAATTCAAAAAGGGTTCTACAACCCTAACGTTTTAAAAAATCAAAGAGAACTCTCTAGCCCTTTTTCCCAACATGTTTTCAAAACTCATTACCCTAAAGGAGTTTAGTTCTTCAATGAGTAACCTCTCAAAGGTAAATGAAATATTAAAAGTGCCTTTCATAAGGTGCTCAAAGACTATTTTCAAAATCATTTCAAAACAAGTTCATAAGAGCTCTTGTGACTCCAAGCCCAATTTTCAAGTCCATAATCAAATTTTTAAAACTTTTAAAACTCTCTTGAGTTATGTTTAAAAACATTTCAAAACCCTTCAAAATTCCAATTCAAGAATACTTTAAAAAACCATCAAGTTCTATTCCAAAAATACTCCAACATTCGATTTCAAATCAAAATTCTTAAGTTCTCTTTTCTCCAAGACCACAAAGTGTCTTCAAACATTTCCAAAGACCTCAAAGTGTCTTCAAAACTTTCCAATGATCTCAATGTGCCTCTTTTCTATCGAGCTCTTGCCTGAACTACGAATGACCTGATTCTCGCCAAATGAGATACTTAGGCAACCTAAAATGATGTGGTCATAACTCTTATTTCAACTCAAGTTCCCTTTCCAAAACTCTCTATCCATCCTAGATTTCTATTTTAAATTTTATCAAACTTCCATGATAATCAAACATTTTTCTCAAGACTTACATCATGCATCATTCATCCAAAAAGTGGTGACCAAATCCCGTTTTCAAAATTCTAAAGTGCATATTAAGTGGATAATGGTAACCAATTATTCTAGTGAGTGAACGAAGGGTGATTAGACATGTAAGTATCAAAAGGGCGGGGTAGGGTGTGATTTTAGGATATCTTTCCTACACCTAACCAACCCCCGGACCATAGATTTCTGTTTTTGAGAGACCAAAAGGGAGTTTATTTCAAAAAGGGCTTCAAAATTTCCAAAAGGTTGCCAAGCAACCTATCTTCTTAAACACCCTCTCTCGAGGGAGTTTTCCAAAACCTTTTTCTAAAACCCTAAGTGTAATCTCCGGATCATACTTAGTTTTAGATGACCTAACTCACCTTAATCTAGTTAGGTGGTGACTCCTATTTTGTTTATAAAAAAAAGCCCTTAATCAAATTAATTTCAAATTCAAACCTAGTCGCACTCATCCTTTTAGGAGGATGAGTTCTAATGACAGAATTCTGTGCTTTTCCCAATCCGAAAGGACTTGGTTAAAAATCGAGGGCTGACAGAAAGGAAGGAAGAGAAGAGAGAAAGAAAAGAGAGGAAAAAGAAGAGAATTCAAGGGGGAAAGCTTGTATTCATCTTGCCTTCATCAATGGAGGCGAGATTTTATCATGTTCTTGTTGGTTTCATGTTATTTGCATTGATTACTATATGTTAGCATATTTTCATGTCATTGGGGTTAAAGGGAGGTGATGGAGGAAAAGGTGGGTGACAGCTTTCATGGTAAAAGCCTTTAATCATCTTGATGAACATGTTTTTAATTGTCCTTGATCTTATTTCTAACTTGGTATTGCATTTTGAAGTCTTTGGTAAGCTTATGTGGAGTTTTTGGGTTGGTGGTTGGTAAGGTTTTGGGTCGTCCTGACACCCTTCTGACGCCTTGCTAACGATTGAATTTAGGCCAAAAATGGCTTTGGGTCATCCTGACACTTATCTGACGCTATTCTGGTGCTCTTCTAACACTCTTTAGTAAAATGAGCATAACTTACTCTAAAAAACTTGGATTAATGCATCATTTGAAGCGTTGAAAAGTAGACTCATAGACTTTTCTACCTATAAAAAGTTTGTACTCTAATTCTTCATAGATTATAGGTTTAAAGTTAAATCTTATAGATTGTAGGTTTAAAGAACCCTAGAATTCATAAATTATTGCATTGCATTAGGGGTTTGGTGGAGTTATCCTTTAGCATTTGTATTGCATCCAATTAACTTGCTTATGGTGTACACTTGGTGTTGGAGTATTATCTATAAATGATGATTTATGTTTATTATTTCTTGATGACTTATACAATGGGGTTACGAAACTACATGATTGTAGTGATAGGAGTTAAAGGAGGTTAAGAGCCTTTAACGTCAACCAAGGAGTAACTTCATCAGGTATGTGTGCAGTGACAGGTGGGAATATAAGATAGTCTTATTCATATTAAATAAATTGTTTATCTGCTTTATGCATGGTAGTGGTGAAATCATATGAGGTGTTAATTCATATATGAGGTGAAATTGGTGTTGATTCATATGAGGAGTTATGTGGAGACATTGGTATTATTTATGTAAGGTGGCATTGCATACCAGTCATCTTGTATGCTTTTCTTAACCATGGTGGGTTAACCAAGGCTTAGTCACAGTAGACTAGCCTAAGGGTGCCACGGTGGATATTCCTTGATAACGAGGCATTGATATATTGGGCCAACATTATCTAAGCTTACTGCACATATGGGTGACACATCATTTACATTGTTGTCCCTCCTTTATGGATATGCATTTTAGATGTTTATATATTATTCTTTATGAATTTGATTATCTTCTGTGAGCACGTTGACTTTTAGCTCACGCCCACAAATGTTGTTTTGGCAGGTGAGCTGAAGATGGAGATTCGGTTCACTGCAATCTTGTCTTAGCTGTGGTGGCTTTCATGGTTGTGTCGGGATGTCGCATGGCAAGGATTGGGAAAGTTTTTACCATTGTATTTACAATGTCACATCAGGTTTTGTATGAGATGTTAGGACTGAGATTTATGTTTGTATTATATTTTCTTTTAATGTAAGTTGATAGTAGAAGATTCTAGGGAGTTTGTGTATTTTTCAGTTTGAGATGTAAATGAGTTTAATTTATGGGTTATGTTTACCATTGCATGTTTTATTATTTAGTACTTGTCTCTTGGACTTGTTGTTAAGGTGTCACTTACAGGTACGGTGACCTGTGCGATCACACATCTCCTAATGTGACATTAATGATGTCTACTTAGGTTGGGGGTGTGACAGCTTGGTATTAAAGTTGTGGTTTAAGCCAAGGTACATAATCGAGGCTACAGTGTGGAGTTGATGTCTAGAATTGAAGTGAACCATAGGGTGTTGTTGGAGTCGGTTAGGTTGTTAAGGAGAGTGTGAAATGTTATATATATGATGTACTTATTCTGATTTGATGTAGAAGGAAGGATGGCACAACATGATTCACCTAGGAAATGGAGGATGAGGAGTCATCGGTTTCAGTTAGAGGTGTAGAGCGGGGAGAGCATGAACTGCAGGTTCATAATCAACCTGATGCAATGGACAAACTTGCTAATCTTATGGCACAATATATGAAGTATCAAATAACAAGACCAGTACGACGTACTACTGTTCATGAAGCTGAATCCATCCGACTTTATGGGAGCAGCTGATCCACTAGTGGCTGAGGAACGGCTGAATAAGTTAGAAGCTATTTTCGAGGTGATGGGAGTAACTGAAGAATAAAAACTGTCTTTGGCTACTTTTATGTTGAAATATGAGGCGCAAAATTGGTGGGAAGCTATGAGGAAAATGATGAATGCTTAACCCGAAGGAGTACCAATCAGATGGTAACGGTTTATGGAGATATTTAACGAGCAGTACTTTTCACTAATTTATCGATATCAAAAGGAGTAGGAATTTATCTCTTTAAAGCAAGGGAAGATGACAATTATCCGAATATAAGGAGCACTTTACAGACTTGTCACGGTTTGCACCTGACTTAGTACGTGCTGAAGATGCAAAATCTAGGAGGTTTCAACAGGGGTTAGAATTGAACATTCGATCACAAATTTTAGCTCTCAAGATGATAAGGTATGCTGACTTGGTGAATAAAGCAAAAATTTTGGAACATGATGTAAAAGAACTTTCAGGAAGACGGGAAAAATTTAAGAAGGGAGGTTTGATTCAGAAACTAGAACATCACGACAAAGGTCTTCAGAAACTACTACAACAGTCGAATAAAGTCAAGCACGAACTAGTTCTACATTGGGAGGTGCAAGGTCCCATAGTCCGAGGGGTACAAGGAGTGCTAGAGGTAGAGGATCATGGAGACTGCTAGTTAGACCTACTAGTTCAAGAACTGGTAGCACTGGAGGAATTATTTGCTATCGGTGTGGGGTTAAGGGGCATATAGTTAGAGATTGTCCAGTGCCATGGACAGATAAATGTTATCAGTGTGAACAACCGGAACACATAACAAGGAATTGTACCCAAGGGCCTACGACAACTTCATCGGTAGGCAGTGTAGTTGGTGTAAGTAAAGGAGCAACCAAAAGTGTAAGGGCCGGCAATAACTCTTAAACCTCATGCTCAAGCTCGAGTTTATGCCATGACGCAAAAAAGATGCCCAAGCCACTTTGAATGTGGTAACAGGTATGTCATATGTAGCTGACAAAAAAGCTTATATGTTGATCGATCCAGTTTCCACACATTCATTTGTTTCTACGACGTTTAGCATGTATTTGAATAGACTATGTAACTCATTGTCAAAACTCCTACTTGTTTCTACCGCGGTGGGAGATGTGGTGTTGGTAGAGGAGGTATATAAAGATTGTATCTTGAAACTTGAAGATAAGGAGTTGGTAGTTGATTTGATTTTTGGGATGGATTGGTTATCTTCATATCATGCTTCCATTGATTGTTTCAAGAAAGAAGTTATTTTTAGAATACCAAATGAAGCAGAATTTAAATTTCAAGGTGAGCGGGATATAGTTTCGACTTGTTTGATATCAACTATAAAAGTAAAGAAATTGCTACAAAAAGGATGTGAGAGATATCTTGTTGACTCCATCCCTTGATTTTAATGATAACTAAACCTTATGTTAGTTTATTAATGAATTTAATTAGTGTGCAGATAAATGAGAAACATGTTTTATACCTAAAGCTAAATATATGTCAAAATGGATACACAATAAGTCAATAATTGAGTAATGCACTAAAATAGAGAAATGGCACCTATTCAAACATCAAATCAATTATTTGAATTCGAAGAGATTGAAGGTGTTCAATATAAGAGCTCATCAAGTTTGCGAAGATTCAATGAAGAATCCAAGAGAAGTTTTTAAAGAAACCAAAATAAATTCAATCCAAATTGAATTGAAAACTTTCTTGAATAACCAAATTGGATTAGAAGTCATTATACCCCAAAGAGAAGACTCATTGAAGATCTTAAAGTATTTTGAAGCTTAGTTGATCAATGAAAGCATGGAAGAAGTTTTTGGGTAAAAGTATCGACACATGAAGACAGAGGACAATTTTTGAGAAATGGTTGATCAAGTGTCGACACATGAATTTGAAGTGTCAACACATGGAGATAGAGGACAAGAGCTGGAGAATGTAAGCATAAAGTGTTGACACGTGAAATGAAGTGTCAACACCTAGAGACTAGCGGCTATATTTTTAAACGTTATATTGATCTGAGCGCGCATTAAATGAAGCTCCAACTACCACCAACGGGTGAATTTAATTTGAGACTTTATATGCAAGCTTCCAAATGCATTTAAGATGAAGAACTAACACATTCCACCAAATTGAGCTGAAAATTCTGAATATTTTATTTATCCTCGAGAGTTGACATTTTGTGAGCCATTCAATTATTATCTACTCTTCATAGAGAATGTGTACTTCAATTGTATGTCTCTTATACACTTGTGAGATAAAGTTTGAGTGTTCTTTAGTAGAAGAAAAACACTTGTAAGTTTAAGAAAGCTTGGACAAAATTCTTGTAGCATTGAAGCTTGGGTGTAAGCTTCAAGGAGAGTGAGCTAGGCACTTCAACTAGCCTCTACTTTGTAATTGGACATTGCATAGTGGAAGAAGACTTCAAGGGGATCTTAGGGTGAGGACGTAGGCCACAAGTTTCTAGTTGAACCTCGGTAATTCTTGGTGTTGCTCTCATATGGTTTGCTTTCATTTCTTGCCTGATTTTATTCCATTGCGTATATCTTAAATTACTGTTTTATTGCTTAGATTAATTTTAAATAGTCTTAATTGTAATTATTTTTAAAAAACCCAATTCATCCCTGTCACGCCCAGATTTTTCGCACTCGAGGAATACTCACCCAAGCGGAAAAAATGTTGTACTCTCTCGTTAGAACTCACCCTCCTAAAAGAATGAGTGCGACTAGGTTTGAATTGAAAACAAGTTTGAATAAAGGGCTTTTTGAAAAATATTTGGAGTCGCCACCTAACTTGATTAAGGTGAGTTAGGTCACCTAAAAACTAAGCATAATCCGAAGACTACACTTAGGGTTTTTGAAAAACAATTTTGAAAACATCTCCTCAAGAGAGGGTTTTTAAGAAAACAGGTTGTTTGGCAACCTTTGGAAAACATTTAGCCCTTTTTTGAAAAATAACTCCTTTTGGTCTTTGAAATCAGTGATCCTAGGTTCGGAGGTTAGTTACGTGTAGGGAAGACGCACTAAGCTATCACCCTACCCCGCCCTTTCGGTACCTACATGTCAATCTACCCTAGATTTACCTATGAGAGTCTTCGACTAACTATAGTTCAACCCTATTCACTTTAGAAAAACAATGTTTGAAAAATATGATGCATGATATGCAAGTGCAAAATAAGAGAATTGGAAAATAGAAATTGATTTGAAAAGAAATTGATTTGATTTGAAAATAGATTTGAAGAAATAGAATTGAAATTGAAAAGTTTGAAAATTGAAAATAGACATTTTGAAATTGGAATTTGAAAATTGATTGGAATTTGAGATTTGGAAAGAATTTTGAAACCACACCCATGAGGGTGGAATTGAAAGTTTGAAAAATATTGTGACCGTACCTATGAAGGTTGACTACGTATTCCTTTGGGGGAATCAGGTCAGTCGTAGTTCGGACAAGAGTCCGATTGAAAAGAGATTGATTTGAAAAAAGAGATTGGATTGGAAGAAAGAAATTGAATTGAAAATTGAATTTGATTTGAGATTAGAAAAAGAGATTGAATTTGAGAAGATTGGACTTGCTTTGGAAAGATTGATTTTGGAAAAATTTGATTTTGGAAAGATGGAGGTTTAGGAACCTAGACTTAGGAAAGGCTTGACTCGACTTGGAAGGTTTAGGAGATTAGGAAAGGTTGGATTTAGGAAATGTTCGATTTAGGAAAGTTTCGAATTAGGAAAGTTTCGTTTTTGGAAAGTTTTGAAATTAGGAAAGTTTGGAATTTAGGAAAGTTTTGAAATTAGGAAAGTTTTGAAATTGGAAAGTTTTCACTTTAGGAAAGTTCTGAATTTAAGAAAGTTTGAAAATTGGGAAGTTTTGAAAATTTGGAAAGTTTTGGAAATTGGAAAGTTTTGAATTTAGAAATTTTTTGAAAAAGGGAAGTTTTGAATTTGGAAAGCTTTGAAAACAAGGAAGTTTTGAAAATAAGAAAGTTTCGTTTTAGGAAAGGTTTGAAAAAGGAAAGTTTTCAGTTTAGGAAATGTTTGAATTAAGAAAGTTTCAACTTAAGAAAGTCTTAAATTAAGAAAGTTTTGAATTTAGGAAGCTTAGAATTTTAGAAAGATTTGAAATTTAGAAAGTTTAGGATTTAGAAAGTTTTAGAATTTAAATTTTAGAAAGTCTTAAAATTAGGAAAGGTTTGAGTTTAGGAAGAGTTTGAAAACTTAGATTTGAAAAGTTAAGATTTGAAAGGAAGGTAGAATTAGGAAATGGTTGAATTAGGAAAGATTTTTATGTTCAAGTTTTGGAAACTTAAGATTTAGGAAAGTAGAAGTTTGGAAAGGATTTGAATTAGAAAAGAATTGGATTTTGAAACTTAAGGAAAGGTTTAAAGTTTAGGTTTAGGAAACTTATGGTTTAGGAAGGAATTGAATTAGGAAAGGTTTGGGATTAGGAGGGATTGGATTTGGGTTTCTAAAAGAGAAAGGTTTGATTTTGTTTCCAAAAACGGAGGATAGGATCTAGTTTCCTAAACGGGGAGATTTGATTTGGTTTCCTAAAGGGAAGATAGGATTTGACGAGGATTTGGAAAGGGGGATTCTAGAAACCTTAGGTTTGGAAAATTATAGTTTCGACGTGGAAAATAGGTTTTGAAAACATGTATAGTTTTGATATAGAAAACAAAAGATTTTGGAAACCTAGGTTTGGGGCAAAGTTTGAAAATCATGTTTTTGGAAAGAAAACTAGGGTTTCCTAATTATGGGTTCTAGGGTTTGGTTTGGGCTCTAAGGAAAGAGTTTTTTTTTTGAAAACGCGTTTTTGGAAACGAAGGTTTTCTAGAAGGAAATCCTAGGGAGGAGTTTTTTGGAAAGCATGTTTTTGGAAACGTAGAGTTTAGAAAGAAAATCCTATAGGGGAATTTCTAGAAGGAAGATTCCAGGAGGAGAGTTTTTAGAAAGATTTTTAGGGAGTGTTTTTAGAAAGTGAATTTTGAGGAAAGAAAGTTTTGGAAAGGAGTTGAAAAAGAGAGTTTTGAAAAAGAGATTTTGAAAGGGAGTTTTTGAAATCAATTTTGAAGAGGGGAGTTTTAAGAAAGTATATTGAAAAAGAGATTTTTAGGAAGAGATTTTTGAAGAAAGAGTTTTTAGAAGGTGTAAAAACATCTCACTTTTCTAAAGCAATTCTAACCATAAGAAGGCTAGAACCACTTTAAGAAAGTGGTTTTGAAAACAAGGTTTGAAAATATAGACCAAAAGGCCACTTTTAATATAGCACTTTCCTAAAGCAACCCTAGCCATGGAAAGGCTAGAATCACCCTAGAATTGTGGTTTTGAAAACATGTTTTTGAAAAAGAGCTTTTGATGCAATTTTGAAAACAAGTTTGAAAACGATTTTTGAAAACAACTTTTTGAAAACGAATTTGGAAGATGCAAGACTATGATATGCACAATGCAATTTGGGGTCGTGAACATACAAGGTTAAGGCTTCACCACATAATCAAGGGGGCTGGACCCACGTGGTCTTTGGTTAGACTAGAAGAAAGCCCCCGACACAGTGACTCTCCCATAGTCCAATCCTACACATGGACCGGGAATCCCCTTGTTTCAAGCATGCAAAGAAAGGGGGGGAAAGAGATGGGGGATTAAAATAGAGAAAACCCAAGTGGGTTGGAGAGAGAAGAGAGAGGGGGAAAGTGCAGAAAATTAAATAGAGAGCCTACCTTGTTTCTTGTTTATTTTGCGCGCCGTGCAGTCTTCGGTCTTCGGTCTTCGGTCTTGATCTTCACCCTTCAGTCTTCAAAGGTTGTCTTCAAGCTTTGGAGGGCTGCTCTTCAAGTCTTCAGAGAGTGGTTGAATGCTATTGTATGAGTGTATGGGGAAGTGTATGAGTGTATGGGAGGCTAGGGTTTTGTGTATAGTGGCTAGGGTTTAGTGCAGGGTGGCTAGGGTTTGGAGAATTTAAGGAAACTAGGGTTTTTGGAGGTGCTCGAGCTCTGTATATCGAATTGTGTGATTTCTAGGTTCAGTTTGCAGACCCCTTTCACGTTGATCGATGCTCTGTATTTATAGAAGTTGGACAAGCCTGGCGGCTGTTGCAGTGACACCAGGGCAAAATTTATACTGGCGCCACTAGGAGTGGCGCCAGGCCATTTTTTGGCTTGGCGCCACTGCTAGTGGCGCCAGCCATTTAGGAAACAATTAAGTTCGGCAAACAACGTATCTTTGACTAGATTTGGGCGCCTGTACTAGTGACTACCATGTAAACTTTAGCCTGGCTTCACTAGGAGTGACTTCAGAAAGTCCGGGAATGATTTGAAGGAGCCGAGAGTGGCCCGGAAGGCCGGGAAGGAGCAGGAACACTTAAAATAGTGTCCTGGAGGTATTTGACTTGAAAAGTGAGGATTGGATGTGTCGGAAAGGTTGACCGAGCCTTTAGGGGCAAAATGGTCAATCGGACCGGAAAACTGCCGGGACATACTCAAACTGTCTCGGAAGAAGACTTGGGATCTGGAAACATTATTTAGAATGTTCCCAAAGGTTTCCGGTTTGATTCCCAGGGCCAGCGTGGTCGGAAATGGAGACCGACCCACCAGGGGCAAAACGGTCATTTTGTACCGGGTTTGTCGGAACTGACTCGGAATGGTCTGAAAAGGTAAAGGAAGGTCGAGAACACTATAAAAAGTATTCTCGGGACATTACCAGTTTGATACCCAGAGCCGGTGTGGTCGAAGAATGAGACCGGCCCTCCAGGGGCAAAACGGTCATTTTGTACCAGGTTGGACGGAACTGACTCGGAATGGTCTGGAAAGGTAAAGGAAGGTTGAGAACACTATAAAAAGTATTCTCGGGACATTACCGGTTTGATACCCAGAGTCGGTGTGGTCGAAGAAGGAGACCGGCCCTCTAGGGGCAAAACGGTCATTTTGTACCGGGTTGGCCGGAACTGACTCGGAATGGTCTGGAAAGGTAAAGGAAGGTCGAGAACACTATAAAAAATATTCTCGGGACATTACCGGTTTGATACCCAAAGCCGGTGTGGTTCCCGGGGCATTCGGATGCTTAGGGGCAAAATGGTCATCTTGACCAAAAAGTCTCAGAAAAGGCCCTAAGGGTAGTCTGGTTATTTTTCACCGAAGTGAGCTAACAAACATGGGTATTGACCTAGGTGTTGAGTATTTTCGCTACTCGGACGGGGTTGATGATTTGAGAGTATTTCCGCTACTCTAACGGTTCTGTGAGTATTTCCGCTACTCTAACGGTTCTGTGAGTATTTCCGCTACTCGGACGGCTCTGTGAGTATTTCCGCTACTCTAACGGTTCTGTGAGTATTTCCGCTACTCTAACGGGTCTGTGAGTATTTCCGCTACT
Organism: Euryodendron excelsum; assembly: GCA_033060915.1. Lineage (NCBI taxonomy): Eukaryota > Viridiplantae > Streptophyta > Magnoliopsida > Ericales > Pentaphylacaceae > Euryodendron > Euryodendron excelsum. The sequence continues at coordinate 5,799,477 of CM065384.1, read as the reverse complement.
CTAACGGCTCTGTGAGTATTTCCGCTACTCGGACGGCTCTGTAAGTATTTCCTCTACTGTAACGGTTGAGTATTTCCGCTACTCGGACGGCTCTGTGAGTATTTCCGCTACTCTAACGGTTGTGTGAGTAGTTTTGCTACTCGGACCATCTCGAGGAATAAACTGTCTCGAGAGAGGGATTGAAAAGGGGTCTTACCGACTCCGAAGATACGTGCCTGGGTTGGAACCGTCTCGAGGAATAAACTATCTCAAGAGAGGGATTGGAAAGGGGTCTTACCGACTCCGAAGAGACGTGCCTGGGTTTTGAGTGTTTCCGCTACTCTAACGGTGTGAGTGTTTCCGCCACTCTAACGGTTTTGTGAGTAGTTTTGCTACTCGGACCGTCTCGAGGAATAAACTGTCTCGAGAAAGGGATCGAAATTGGAATAAGAAAGGACAATGCCCCTAAGGGCATTTTGGTCATTTTGCCTCTATTTGGGCCTGACAGGCCCGCGAACCGATGGAGAGACGGAATTTGGACTAGAGGATTGGTTTCGATTGGAATATGTCCATGATGACTTGAAAACAAGTCTGGACGGAGTGTAGACTACCGAGCGGTCAAAAATGGGGTGCTTACAATCCCCCCCCCCCCCCAAGCCTCTCTTGGGTTGCCTTTTAGGCTAACAATTGGTATCAGAGCTTATATTCCTGTATTTGGCTTAACATCCTAAAAATTTATACATGGCAGCTCTCTAGGTGAGGGTCAATCCACAAATAGACCACTTATATTTAATGGCACCAATTATAACTATTGGAAGAATAGGATGAGAATATATATTCAATTCGTTGATTATGAATTATGGAGGATTATAGTAAATGGTTCCAAAACTCCTTCTAAGGAAGTTGAAAGGGTTGACGTCTCTAAGCCCGAATCCGAATGGGATAAGGATGACTTGAAAATGTTGCAATCTAATGCTAAAGCCATGAATATTTTATATTGTGCCTTTGATCCTAACGAATTTAATTGTATTTCTACTTGTGAATCGGCCAAGGAAATATGGGATAGACTTGAGGTAACCCATGAAGGTTTTGATCAAGTCAAGGAATCTAAAATAAATATTTTAGTTCATAACTATGAATTGTTTAAAATGAAATCGGATGAGTCCATTACCGAAATATTCACAAGATTTACAAATATTATTAATGGTTTGAAGTCCCCTGGAAAGGTTTATCCTAACAATGAGTAGGTCAGAAAGATCTTGAGGTCATTACCAAAGACTTGGGAAGCCAAGGTTACTTCCATCCAAGAAGCAAATGACCTCAACACTTTATCTCTTGAAGAACTCTTAGGCTCCCTTATGACATATGAACTTACTCAATAGCAACATGTCCAAGAAGAGGACAAAAAGAAAGAGAAGTCAGTGGCATTCAAGTCCACCAACCAAAAAGATGAATCGGCAAGTGATGAGGATGATGATGATATTGCTCTTATCACACGAAAATTTAAAAGATTCATGAAGAGAAGATGAAAAGGTGAAAAGAAGAATGAAACTAAAGGAGATTCTAGCAAAGAATCGACTATTATATGCTATGAATGTAAGAAGCCTGGCCATATAAAGGCCGATTGCCCCATGCTCAAAAAGAAAGGAAAGAAAGACCAAAGGAAGAGGGTAATGGCAGGTATGACTTGGAGTGATGATGAAGAATCCAATTCCGAAGAAGAGGCCAAACCTCAAGAAGTGGCCAATCTATGTCTTAAGGCTCATGAGGAAGAAAATGATGTATCATTTTCTAATTCCTCTCAATTTACTTTCAATGAACTGCAAGATGTTTTTGATGATTTAATTATTGAATTCAAAAAGATAGGAATTAAAAATGGTCTTCTCAAAAAGATGATTTCTACTTTAACTAAAGAAAATGAGGACTTACAAACAGAAAATGAAGATTTGAAGAATAAAATTTGTGTCTTGAAAGATAGAGTTAAGGAAAATTCTTTTC